>CM075876.1:80000-482197 GCA_038021265.1 Cyprinella venusta | reverse complement strand
TCCAGCGCGCAAAAATGAAGGCTCTAGACCCTTCCAGAGCCGAGATATTGGATGTCAAAGTTTTGACATGAAAAAGAAACATAAGGGGTAACACTGTCGTTTTTGGCCGAATTTTGACCCCCTCCGATCTTCTTGAAACTCTGGATTCTGACAGAGGGCCACGAGACTTCGACCAGGCGCGCAAAAATGGAGGCTCTAGACCCTTCCAGAGCCGAGATATTGGATGTCAAAGTTTTGACCCGAAAAAAAAACATAAGGGGTAACACTGTCGTTTTTGGCCGAAATTTTGACCCCCTCCGATCTTCTTGAAACTCTGGATTCTGACAGAGGGCCACGAGACTTCGACCAGCGCGCAAAATGGAGGCTCTAGACCCTTCCAGAGCCGAGATATCGGATGTCAAAGTTTTGACCCGAAAAAAAAACATAAGGGGTAACACTGTCGTTTTTGGCCGAAATTTTGACCCCCTCCGATCTTCTTGAAACTCTGGATTCTGACAGAGGGCCACGAGACTTCGACCAGCGCGCAAAAAATGGAGGCTCTAGACCCTTCCAGAGCCGAGATATCGGATGTCAAAGTTTTGACCTGAAAAAAAAACCATAAGGGGTAACACTGTCGTTTTTGGCCGAAATTTTGACCCCCTCCGATCTTCTTGAAACTCTGGATTCTGACAGAGGGCCACGAGACTTCGACCAGCGCGCAAAATGGAGGCTCTAGACCCTTCCAGAGCCGAGATATCGGATGTCAAAATTTTGACCTGAAAAAAACATAAGGGGTAACACTGTCGTTTTTGGACGAAATTTTGACCCCCTCCAATCTTCTTGAAACTCTGGATTTTTGACAGAGGGCCACGAGACTTCGACCAGCGCGCAAAAATGGAGGCTCTAGACCCTTCCAGAGCCGAGATATCGGATGTCAAAGTTATGACCCGAAAAAAAACATAAGGGGTAACACTGTCGTTTTTGGCCGAAAATTTGACCCCCTCCGATCTTCTTGAAACTCTGGATTCTGACAGAGGGCCACGAGACTTCGACCAGCGCGCAAAAATGGAGGCTCTAGACCCTTCCAGAGCCGAGATATCGGATGTCAAAGTTTTGACCTGAAAAAAAACATAAGGGGTAACACTGTCGTTTTTGGCCGAAATTTTGACCCCCTCCGATCTTCTTGAAAACTCTGGATTCTGACAGAGGGCCACGAGACTTCGACCAGCGCGCAAAAATGGAGGCTCTAGACCCTTCCAGAGCCGAGATATCGGATGTCAAAGTTTTGACCTGAAAAAAAAACATAAGGGGTAACACTGTCGTTTTTGGCCAAAATTTTGACCCCCTCCGATCTTCTTGAAACTCTGGATTCTGACAGAGGGCCACGAGACTTCGACCAGTGCGCAAAAATGGAGGCTCTAGAACCCTTCCAGAGCCGAGATATCGGATGTCAAAGTTTTGACCTGAAAAAAAAACATAAGGGGTAACACTGTCGTTTTTGGCCGAAATTTTGACCCCCTCCGATCTTCTTGAAACTCTGGATTCTGACAGAGGGCCACGAGACTTCGACCAGCGCGCAAAAATGGAGGCTCTAGACCCTTCCAGAGCCGAGATATCGGATGTCAAAGTTTTGACCCGAAAAAAAAACATAAGGGGTAACACTGTCGTTTTTGCCGAAATTTTGACCCCCTCCGATCTTCTTGAAACTCTGGATTCTGACAGAGGGCCACGAGACTTCGACCAGCGCGCAAAAATGAAGGCTCTAGACCCTTCCAGAGCCGAGATATCGGATGTCAAAGTTTTGACCTGAAAAAAAAAACATAAGGGGTAACACTGTCGTTTTTGGCCGAAATTTTGACCCCCTCCGATCTTCTTGAAACTCTGGATTCTGACAGAGGGCCACGAGACTTCGACCAGCGCGCAAAAATGGAGGCTCTAGACCCTTCCAGAGCCGAGATATCGGATGTCAAAGTTTTGACCGGAAAAAAAAAAACATAAGGGGTAAAACTGTCATTTTTTGGCCGAAATTTTGACCCCTCCGATCTTCTTGAAACTCTGGATTCTGACAGAGGGCCACGAGACTTCGACCAGCGCGCAAAAATGGAGGCTCTAGACCCTTCCAGAGCCGAGATATCGGATGTCAAAGTTTGACCCAAAAAAAAAAACATAAGGGGTAACACTGTCGTTTTTGGCCGAAATTTTGACCCCCTCCGATCTTCTTGAAACTCTGGATTCTGACAGAGGGCCACGAGACTTCGACCAGCGCGCAAAATGGAGGCTCTAGACCCTTCCAGAGCCGAGATATCGGATGTCAAAGTTTTGACCTGAAAAAAAAAACATAAGGGGTAACACTGTCGTTTTTGGCCGAAATTTTGACCCCCTCCGATCTTCTTGAAACTCTGGATTCTGACAGAGGGCCACGAGACTTCGACCAGCGCGCAAAAATGGAGGCTCTAGACCCTTCCAGAGCCGAGATATCGGATGTCAAAGTTTTGACCTGAAAAAAAAACATAAGGGGTAACACTGTCGTTTTTGGCCGAAATTTTGACCCCCTCCGATCTTCTTGAAACTCTGGATTCTGACAGAGGGCCACGAGACTTCGACCAGCGCGCAAAAATGGAGGCTCTAGACCCTTCCAGAGCCGAGATATCGGATGTCAAAGTTATGACCCGAAAAAAAAACATAAGGGGTAACACTGTCGTTTTTGGCCGAAATTTTGACCCCCTCCGATCTTCTTGAAACTCTGGATTCTGACAGAGGGCCACGAGACTTCGACCAGCGCGCAAAAATGGAGGCTCTAGACCCTTCCAGAGCCGAGATATCGGATGTCAAAGTTTTGACCTGAAAAAAAACATAAGGGGTAACACTGTCGTTTTTGGCCGAAATTTTGACCCCCTCCGATCTTCTTGAAACTCTGGATTCTGACAGAGGGCCACGAGACTTCGACCAGCGCGCAAAAATGGAGGCTCTAGACCCTTCCAGAGCCGAGATATCGGATGTCAAAGTTTTGACCTGAAAAAAAAACATAAGGGGTAACACTGTCGTTTTTGGCCAAAATTTTGACCCCCTCCGATCTTCTTGAAACTCTGGATTCTGACAGAGGGCCACGAGACTTCGACCAGTGCGCAAAAATGGAGGCTCTAGACCCTTCCAGAGCCGAGATATCGGATGTCAAAGTTTTGACCTGAAAAAAAAACATAAGGGGTAACACTGTCGTTTTTGGCCGAAATTTTGACCCCCTCCGATCTTCTTGAAACTCTGGATTCTGACAGAGGGCCACGAGACTTCGACCAGCGCGCAAAAATGGAGGCTCTAGACCCTTCCAGAGCCGAGATATCGGATGTCAAAGTTTTGACCCGAAAAAAAAACATAAGGGGTAACACTGTCGTTTTTGGCCGAAATTTTGACCCCCTCCGATCTTCTTGAAACTCTGGATTCTGACAGAGGGCCACGAGACTTCGACCAGCGCGCAAAAATGAAGGCTCTAGACCCTTCCAGAGCCGAGATATCGGATGTCAAAGTTTTGACCTGAAAAAAAAACATAAGGGGTAACACTGTCGTTTTTGGCCGAAATTTTGACCCCCCTCCGATCTTCTTGAAACTCTGGATTCTGACAGAGGGCCACGAGACTTCGACCAGCGCGCAAAAATGGAGGCTCTAGACCCTTCCAGAGCCGAGATATCGGATGTCAAAGTTTTGACCTGAAAAAAAAAACATAAGGGGTAAAACTGTCATTTTTGGCCGAAATTTTGACCCCCTCCGATCTTCTTGAAACTCTGGATTCTGACAGAGGGCCACGAGACTTCGACCAGCGCGCAAAAATGGAGGCTCTAGACCCTTCCAGAGCCGAGATATCGGATGTCAAAGTTTTGACCCAAAAAAAAAAACATAAGGGGTAACACTGTCGTTTTTTTGCCGAAATTTTGACCCCCTCCGATCTTCTTGAAACTCTGGATTCTGACAGAGGGCCACGAGACTTCGACCAGCGCGCAAATATGGAGGCTCTAGACCCTTCCAGAGCCGAGATATCGGATGTCAAAGTTTTGACCTGAAAAAAAACATAAGGGGTAACACTGTCGTTTTTGGCCGAAATTTTGACCCCCTCCGATCTTCTTGAAACTCTGGATTCTGACAGAGGGCCACGAGACTTCGACCAGCGCGCAAAAATGGAGGCTCTAGACCCTTCCAGAGCCGAGATATCGGATGTCAAAGTTTTGACCTGAAAAAAAAAACAGAAGGGGTAACACTGTCGTTTTTGGCCGAAATTTTGACCCCCTCCGATCTTCTTGAAACTCTGGATTCTGACAGAGGGCCACGAGACTTCGACCAGCGCGCAAAAATGGAGGCTCTAGACCCTTCCAGAGCCGAGATATCGGATGTCAAAGTTTTGACCCGAAAAAAAAAACATAAGGGGTAACACTGTCGTTTTTGGCCGAAATTTTGACCCTCTCCAATCTTCTTGAAACTCTGGATTCTGACAGAGGGCCACGAGACTTCGACCAGCGCGCAAAAATGGAGGCTCTAGACCCTTCCAGAGCCGAGATATCGGATGTCAAAGTTTTGACCTGAAAAAAAAAACATAAGGGGTAACACTGTCGTTTTTGGCCGAAATTTTGACCCCCTCCGATCTTCTTGAAACTCTGGATTCTGACAGAGGGCCACGAGACTTCGACCAGCGCGCAAAAATGGAGGCTCTAGACCCTTCCAGAGCCGAGATATCGGATGTCAAAGTTTTGACCTGAAAAAAAAACATAAGGGGTAACACTGTCGTTTTTGGCCGAAATTTTGACCCCCTCCGATCTTCTTGAAACTCTGGATTCTGACAGAGGGCCACGAGACTTCGACCAGCGCGCAAAAATGGAGGCTCTAGACCCTTCCAGAGCCGAGATATTGGATGTCAAAGTTTTGACCTGAAAAAAAAACATAAGGGGTAACACTGTCGTTTTTGGCCGAAATTTTGACCCCCTCCGATCTTCTTGAAACTCTGGATTCTGACAGAGGGCCACGAGACTTCGACCAGCGCGCAAAAATGGAGGCTCTAGACCCTTCCAGAGCCGAGATATCGGATGTCAAAGTTTTGACCCGACAAAAAAACATAAGGGGTAACACTGTCGTTTTTGGCCGAAATTTTGACCCCCTCCAATCTTCTTGAAACTCTGGATTCTGACAGAGGGCCACGAGACTTCGACCAGCGCGCAAAAATGGAGGCTCTAGACCCTTCCAGAGCCGAGATATCGGATGTCAAAGTTTTGACCTGAAAAAAAAAACATAAGGGGTAACACTGTCGTTTTTGGCCGAAATTTTGACCCCCTCTGATCTTCTTGAAACTCTGGATTCTGACAGAGGGCCACGAGACTTCGACCAGCGCGCAAAAATGGAGGCTCTAGACCCTTCTAGAGCCGAGATATCGGATGTCAAAGTTTTGACCTGAAAAAAAAACATAAGGGGTAACACTGTCGTTTTTGGCCGAAATTTTGACCCCCTCCGATCTTCTTGAAACTCTGGATTCTGACAGAGGGCCACGAGACTTCGACCAGCGCGCAAAAATGGAGGCTCTAGACCCTTCCAGAGCCGAGAAATCGGATGTCAAAGTTTTGACCTGAAAAAAAAACATAAGGGGTAACACTGTCATTTTTGGCCGAAATTTTGACCCCCTCTGATCTTCTTGAAACTCTGGATTCTGACAGAGGGCCACGAGACTTCGACCAGCGCGCAAAAATGGAGGCTCTAGACCCTTCCAGAGCCGAGATATCGGATGTCAAAGTTTTGACCTGAAAAAAAACATAAGGGGTAACACTGTCGTTTTTGGACGAAATTTTGACCCCCTCCGATCTTCTTGAAACTCTGGATTCTGACAGAGGGCCACGAGACTTCGACCAGCGCGCAAAAATGGAGGCTCTAGACCCTTCCAGAGCCGAGATATCAGATGTCAAAGTTTTGACGTGAAAAAAAAAAACATAAGGGGTAACACTGTCGTTTTTGGCCGAAATTTTGACCCCCTCCGATCTTCTTGAAACTCTGGATTCTGACAGAGGGCCACGAGACTTCGACCAGCGCGCAAAAATGGAGGCTCTAGACCCTTCCAGAGCCGAGATATCGGATGTCAAAGTTTTGACCTGAAAAAAAAACATAAGGGGTAACACTGTCGTTTTTGGCCAAAATTTTGACCCCCTCCGATCTTCTTGAAACTCTGGATTCTGACAGAGGGCCACGAGACTTCGACCAGTGCGCAAAAATGGAGGCTCTAGACCCTTCCAGAGCCGAGATATCGGATGTCAAAGTTTTGACCTGAAAAAAAAACATAAGGGGTAACACTGTCGTTTTTGGCCGAAATTTTGACCCCCTCCGATCTTCTTGAAACTCTGGATTCTGACAGAGGGCCACGAGACTTCGACCAGCGCGCAAAAATGGAGGCTCTAGACCCTTCCAGAGCCGAGATATCGGATGTCAAAGTTTTGACCCGAAAAAAAAACATAAGGGGTAACACTGTCGTTTTTGGCCGAAATTTTGACCCCCTCCGATCTTCTTGAAACTCTGGATTCTGACAGAGGGCCAAGAGACTTCAACCGGCACGCAAAAATGGAGGCTCTAGACCCTTCCAGAGCCGAGATATCGGATGTCAAAGTTTTGACCCGAAAAAAAAACATAAGGGGTAACACTGTCGTTTTTGGCCGAAATTTTGACCCCCTCCGATCTTCTTGAAACTCTGGATTCTGACAGAGGGCCACGAGACTTCGACCAGCGCGCAAAAATGGAGGCTCTAGACCCTTCCAGAGCCGAGATATCGGATGTCAAAGTTTTGACCTGAAAAAAAAACATAAGGGGTAACACTGTCGTTTTTGGCCGAAATTTTGACCCCCTCCGATCTTCTTGAAACTCTGGATTCTGACAGAGGGCCACGAGACTTCGACCAGCGCGCAAAAATGGAGGCTCTAGACCCTTCCAGAGCTGAGATATCGGATGTCAAAGTTTTGACCCGAAAAAAAAAACATAAGGGGTAACACTGTCGTTTTTGGCCGAAATTTTGACCCCCTCCGATCTTCTTGAAACTCTGGATTCTGACAGATAACCACGAGACTTCAACCGGCGCGCAAAAATGGAGGCTCTAGACCCTTCCAGAGCCGAGATATCGGATGTCAAAGTTTTGACCCGAAAAAAAAACATAAGGGGTAACACTGTCGTTTTTGGCCGAAATTTTGACCCCCTCCGATCTTCTTGAAACTCTGGATTCTGACAGAGGGCCACGAGACTTTGACCAGCGCGCAAAAATGGAGGCTCTAGACCCTTCCAGAGCCGAGATATCGGATGTCAAAGTTTTGACCTGAAAAAAAAAACATAAGGGGTAACACTGTCGTTTTTGGCCGAAATTTTGACCCCCTCCGATCTTCTTGAAACTCTGGATTCTGACAGAGGGCCACGAGACTTCGACCAGCGCGCAAAAATGGAGGCTCTAGACCCTTCCAGAGCCGAGATATCGGATGTCAAAGTTTTGACCTGAAAAAAAACATAAGGGGTAACACTGTCGTTTTTGGCCGAAATTTTGACCCCCTCCGATCTTCTTGAAACTCTGGATTCTGACAGAGGGCCACGAGACTTCGACCAGCGCACAAAAATGGAGGCTCTAGACCCTTCCAGAGCCGAGATATCGGATGTCAAAGTTTTGACCTGAAAAAAAAACATAAGGGGTAACACTGTCGTTTTTGGCCGAAATTTTGACCCCCTCCGATCTTCTTGAAACTCTGGATTCTGACAGAGGGCCACGAGACTTCGACCAGCGCGCAAAAATGGAGGCTCTAGACCCTTCCAGAGCCGAGATATCGGATGTCAAAGTTTTGACTTGAAAAAAAACATAAGGGGTAACACTGTCGTTTTTGGCCGAAATTTTGACCCCCTCCGATCTTCTTGAAACTCTGGATTCTGACAGAGGGCCACGAGACTTCGACCAGCACGCAAAAATGGAGGCTCTAGACCCTTCCAGAGCCGAGATATCGGATGTCAAAGATTTGACCTGAAAAAAAACATAAGGGGTAACACTGTCATTTTTGGCCGAAATTTTGACCCCCTCCGATCTTCTTGAAACTCTGGATTCTGACAGAGGGCCACGAGACTTCGACCAGCGCGCAAAAATGGAGGCTCTAGACCCTTCCAGAGCCAAGATATTGGATGTCAAAGTTTTGACCTGAAAAAAAAAACATAAGGGGTAACACTGTCGTTTTTGGCCGAAATTTTGACCCCCTCCGATCTTCTTGAAACTCTGGATTCTGACAGAGGGCCACGAGACTTCGACCAGCGCGCAAAAATGGAGGCTCTAGACCCTTCCAGAGCCGAGATATCGGATGTCAAAGTTTTGACCTGAAAAAAAAACATAAGGGGTAACACTGTCGTTTTTGGCCGAAATTTTGACCCCCTCCGATTTTCTTGAAACTCTGGATTCTGACAGAGGGCCACGAGACTTCGACCAGCGCGCAAAAATGGAGGCTCTAGACCCTTCCAGAGCCGAGATATCGGATGTCAAAATTTTGACCAGAAAAAAAAACATAAGGGGTAACACTGTCATTTTTTTTGGCCGAAATTTTGACCCCCTCCGATCTTCTTCAAACTCTGGATTCTGAGAGAGGGCCACGAGACTTCGACCAGCGCGCAAAAATGGAGGCTCTAGACTCTTCCAGAGCCGAGATATCGAAGGTCAAAATTTTGACCAGAAAAAAAAAACATAAGGGGTAACACTGTCATTTTTTTTTTGCCGAAATTTTGACCCCCTCCGATCTTCTTCAAACTCTGGATTCTGACAGAGGGCCACGAGACTTCGACCAGCGCGCAAAAATGGAGGCTCTAGACCCTTCCAGAGCCGAGATATCGAAGGTCAAAATTTTGACCAGAAAAAAAAACATAAGGGGTAACACTGTCATTTTTTTTTTGGCCGAAATTTTGACCCCCTCCGATCTTCTTCAAACTCTGGATTCTGACAGAGGGCCACGAGACTTCGACCAGCGCGCAAAAATGGAGGCTCTAGACCCTTCCAGAGCCGAGATATCGAAGGTCAAAATTTTGACCAGAAAAAAAAACATAAGGGGTAACACTGTCATTTTTTTTTTTGGCCGAAATTTTGACCCCCTCCGATCTTCTTCAAATTCTGGATTCTGACAGAGGGCCACGAGACTTCGACCAGCGCGCAAAAATGGAGGCTCTAGACCCTTCCAGAGCCGAGATATCGAAGGTCAAAATTTTGACCAGAAAAAAAAAACATAAGGGGTAACACTGTCGTTTTTGGCCGAAATTTTGACCCCCTCCGATCTTCTTGAAATTTTGGATTCTGACAGAGGGCCACGAGACTTCGACCAGCGCGCAAAAATGGAGGCTCTAGACCCTTCCAGAGCCGAGATATCGGATGTCAAAGTTTTGACCCGAAAAAAAAACATAAGGGGTAACACTGTCGTTTTTGGCCGAAATTTTGACCCCCTCCGATCTTCTTGAAACTGGATTCTGACAGAGGGCCACGAGACTTCGACCAGCGCGCAAAAATGGAGGCTCTAGACCCTTCCAGAGCCGAGATATCGGATGTCAAAGTTTTGACCTGAAAAAAAAAACATAAGGGGTAACACTGTCATTTTTGGCCGAAATTTTGACCCCCTCCGATCTTCTTGAAACTCTGGATTCTGACAGAGGGCCACGAGACTTCGACCAGCGCGCAAAAATGGAGGCTCTAGACCCTTCCAGAGCCGAGATATCGGATGTCAAAGTTTTGACCCGAAAAAAAAACATAAGGGGTAACACTGTCGTTTTTGGACGAAATTTTGACCCCCTCCGATCTTCTTGAAACTCTGGATTCTGACAGAGGGCCACGAGACTTCGACCAGCGCGCAAAAATGGAGGATCTAGACCCTTCCAGAGCCGAGATATCGGATGTCAAAGTTTTGACCTGAAAAAAAACATAAGGGGTAACACTGTCGTTTTTGGCCGAAATTTTGACCCCCTCCGATCTTCTTGAAACTCTGGATTCTGACAGAGGGCCACGAGACTTCGACCAGCGCGCAAAAATGGAGGCTCTAGACCCTTCCAGAGCCGAGATATCGGATGTCAAAGTTTTGACCTGAAAAAAAAAACATAAGGGGTAACACTGTCGTTTTTGGCCGAAATTTTGACCCCCTCCGATCTTCTTGAAACTCTGGATTCTGACAGAGGGCCACGAGACTTCGACCAGCGCGCAAAAATGGAGGCTCTAGACCCTTCCAGAGCCGAGATATCGGATGTCAAAGTTTTGACCCGAAAAAAAAACATAAGGGGTAACACTGTCGTTTTTGGGCGAAATTTTGACCCCCTCCAATCTTCTTGAAACTCTGGATTCTGACAGAGGGCCACGAGACTTCGACCAGCGCGCAAAAATGGAGGCTCTAGACCCTTCCAGAGCCGAGATATCGGATGTCAAAGTTTTGACCTGAAAAAAAAAACATAAGGGGTAACACTGTCGTTTTTGGCCGAAATTTTGACCCCCTCTGATCTTCTTGAAACTCTGGAATCTGACAGAGGGCCACGAGACTTCGACCAGCGCGCAAAAATGGAGGCTCTAGACCCTTCCAGAGCCGAGATATCAGATGTCAAAGTTTTGACCTGAAAAAAAAAAAACATAAGGGGTAACACTGTCGTTTTTGGCCGAAATTTTGACCCCCTCCGATCTTCTTGAAACTCTGGATTCTGACAGAGGGCCACGAGACTTCGACCAGCGCACAAAAATGGAGGCTCTAGACCCTTCCAGAGCCGAGATATCAGATGTCAAAGTTTTGACCTGAAAAAAAAAAAAAACATAAGGGGTAACACTGTCGTTTTTGGCCAAAATTTTGACCCCCTCCGATCTTCTTGAAACTCTGGATTCTGACAGAGGGCCACGAGACTTCGACCAGCGCGCAAAAATGGAGGCTCTAGACCCTTCCAGAGCCGAGATATCGGATGTCAAAGTTTTGACCTGAAAAAAAAACATAAGGGGTAACACTGTCGTTTTTGGCCGAAATTTTGACCCCCTCCGATCTTCTTGAAACTCTGGATTCTGACAGAGGGCCACGAGACTTCGACCAGCGCGCAAAAATGATGTATGAAAAATCGGATGTCAAAGTTTTGACCAGAAAAAAAAACATAAGGGGTAACACTGTCATTTTTTTTTTCTGGTCAAAATTTTGAGTTTCAATATCTCAGCTCTGGAAGGGTCTACAGCCTCAATTTTTGCACCCAGGTCCATGTCTCGTGGCCCTCTATCAGAATCCAGAGTTTTGAGAAGATTGGAGAAACTTAATTTTTCACCCCCCGAAAAAAAACATAAGGGGTAACACTGTCATTTTTTTTTCTGGTCGAAATTTTGAGTTTCAAAATCTCAGCTCTGGAAGGGTCTACAGCCTCAATTTTTGCACCCAGGTATATTTGGCACCATTGGATAGAGCTGAACAGGTTGGAATTCATTAACACACACACATAATTTCTGAACATTAAATCTCAGACTTTATTCACCCTGTTACGTGCCCAAAGAACTGGTTAAGATAAGATGGCTTCTGTAACCATTCCAGCAGCTGATTGGTGATTCAACAGCTGATTGGATCTTGGAACTCATCCTACTCGTCAGTGGCTCCTCCTACTTCTCCTTGTGTCTTGTGTCTTGTGTCTTGTGTCTTTTTTTGTGATCAAATTTTTATTGAATCAGAGAATGTTTGGTACAAAAGTAAACATAAACAGCATTCTGAACACATTCTCTTTTTTTTGTTTTTAAACCCCCCCCCCCCCCCCCCCCATATTCCCAAGGCGACCAAGTCCCCCCACCCCCATCTCCCAATCGTGCATTCAGAGCAAATACATTTTAAGAGCAGCACAGATCACATTTCAGATACAATAGATCAAAATAAAAGTATAAGATATAGATCTTAAAGACGTTCCTTAATTTTTGAAATGACACCTAACCATGACAAAATAGTCTTATGAGAAGCTCCATGTATTCTTGCCAATGACAGCTCCATGTTCGCAATATCCAAGAAAGAATGCATCCAGTGAGTCCACGCTAGAGAATGTGGGGGTTTCCAGCGTAAGGCAAGCATTTTCTTCGCAGCAGTAAGTCCACAAAAAAGTGACTTTTTCTGAGTTAAAGAGAGAGTATAAGAGGAGTCATCATTTAAAAGCAGGAGTCTTGGACAGCATGATAACTCCAACTCCAAAATGTCTTTCAACGTACTGGAAACCTGTCTCCAAAACTCACTGACTTCTGGGCATTCCCAAAACATGTGCATATAAGTCCCAATACATCCACTAGAGCACAGATCACATTTAGGAGAGGTGGAAAGCTTCATTAAATGACGCTTCCTGGGAGTGAGATACAACCTGTGGATCATCTTGAAATGAATCAATTGATGATTAGGGTTTTTAGAAACATGTTTGAGGTTAGCCCATATTGAGTCCCAACATATTTCAATATTGTTCTCTGAATCAGTCCCATAGTTGTGTCTTGTGTCTTGATCAAAAAAAAAGAATTTAAAATACAATAAATAAATACTAGACAAAACAACACAAAAAAAATACTTTAATTTTTACAGATTTTTTTAAACTTTATTTTTACAAAGATAACATATCACCACTCAGATGTCTTCCTGACTCCAAGATCCTGAAACCATCAGAACTTTTCACTCCCCATGAACAGCCATTGCTGGAGAAAACTGCACACACCTGAAAAACAGAATAGCCACAAGTCAAACAGCACACTAGCAGCAACTATATTCTCACTGCGAAGAATGCTGTAGACCAGAATCTGCACTGCTGCAGTCAGACACTCACCAACAACTGGAACATCACAGAGCCACAGCTAGAGAGAACTGCAGAGACACATGTCAATTCACACTGGGAAGAATGCTGTACACCAGAATCTGACCTGCTGGAGACAGACACTCACCAACAACTGGAACACCACAGAGACACCTGAAAAATAGAAAAATAGCCACATGTCAAATCTCACTGGGAAGAATGCTGTAGACCACAATCTTAAGTCACATAGATCTGTTAGGAATGATCAAGGTTAGGAAAGGGAACCATTTGAAAGCTTCAGCGATAAGGGATGACATTTCGCTTACCTTTCCATTAAGCATAGACCCAGGTTTAAAATCAAGTCTTTGGGTCAATTAAGTCACCATTACACCTGCAAGAGAAAATCCAAACAGTGGAGAACATCAACTTTGTGGCTTAGAGTGGATATCTTGTAAAGATCATAAAGAGTATATGGAGCTCACCTGTTCCCTCCTCAGTAAAACTCACATTTACAAGAAATGAGTCTCACATTTGGTGTTGAAAAACACTGACTTCAACAGTAAGAGAGGCACAGCCCGTGGCATTCACCTGGTAGGAGAAGATAGACAATTAAGTCAAGCACAGGCATAAAGAACACCCTCAGCAGGAGTCACACACACCTTCGCAGTTTCAGTCAGGCACTGTCCGGTCAAATTATGGATCACAGCACACTTCCACTGAAGCTTGACCAGGTACAGGTTGGCCATGTGTACATCTGTGGAACTGACAAACCACAAGACAAGAAAATAAGGCGTCACTCAACTTTCAGTCACATTAAACTTGGGCAAACCTTTCACCTCAAAAACGTGGGAGAGTTCTCGATCGGGAATAAAACTGAACTCAGGTCCTCACAACCCATTGCTCTGCATATTGTGCATGTCACATGCACAACATGCAGAGCAGTGGGTCATGAGGACAGGAGTTGAGAACCACTGTTTTAGTGTGTCCAAACCAATCAGAGCCTCTGGATTTAACTTGTGAGAAAGCTGCAACATCAGCCCCGTTGAGGAAACGTTTGTCCACTGACCGATCCAGGTTATTATCTTGGTCCTATTAAAACAAATTAAAGAGAAAAGTGCAAAAAGCTGCATTGGCTCCATTCAAAGTCTCACACCGAAGCGAACTCTCCTCCACCACGACCAGATCGTACTGCAAGAAAGAAAGGAATAATAAACATTTAAAAGCAGTCATTCAAGTTGAAATTTCTGCATCTTAGAAGAAGCTGCATTTCATTTGCTGAAATGGTGAAACATTCGGTCTTACCATTTGACCAAAAGCCACAAATTTGGGATTCATGGAGACACCTCTGAAACTACCTGCAAAGACACAAACAAAATCACATATGTTGCATTTGAAGATGATAGCTTCAACCAAGGGTCATTCACAACTCACCTCTTTGTCCTGGATTGGAAATAGGTTTCTCTGTTTGGATCAAGGTCAATATAGGTAAGGTCTGAACATGAATTTGAGCTCTGAAGACCTTGAACTTCAAACCTTCAGCTTCTGCACCAAATCTCCATCTACCCAAGGAGCCTGTAGAGAACTTCAGTTAACATACAAGAAACCAAGACAAAAAGAGCCACATGCATCAAATGACTATGACCGTTACCTATGAAGCAGACCAACAGCAGGAGCAGACTGCAGAGAGCAGTGACTGAACTGATCTAAAACTTGGCTTTTTAAAGAGCCCAGCCACCTGGAGCCACTGACGAGTAGGTGGAGTCCACTGACGAGTAGGAGGAGTCCACTGACGAGTAGGTGGAGTCCACTGACGAGTAGGAGGAGCCACTGACGAGTAGGTGGAGTCCACTGACGAGTAGGATGAGTTCCAAGATCCAATCAGCTGTTGAATCACCAATCAGCTGCTGGAATGGTTACAGAAGCCATCTTATCTTAACCAGTTCTTTGGGCACGTAACAGGGTGAATAAACTCTGAGATTTAATGTTCAGAAATTATGTGTGTGTTAATGAATTCCAACCTGTTGAGCTCTATCCAATGGTGCCAAATATACCTATCTGAGATCCAACTGTATTGAATAAAGCAACAAAAAAGCATATCTGACATATTTGATTTTTTTTATTTGAAAATGTTTTAGAGCATGTTCATTGTGTTATTATGCCATCATTTTTTTTTTTATTTAAATACTTATTCATGTAAGTATGCCTGTGGTTGCAATGTTTGTGGTTTAAGGTTAATAATACAGGTGATTGAAGTGTGGTCAAAATTTTTTTTGTCTCTCGTGTAAAGTTTGTTGAAAGCCACTTACGCCCCTCTGGCTCCAAGCCCGTGATATAGGCATATATTAAACATTTGATTTGATTTGTAATATTATTTTTATTGCATTTTCTTGAACATTTACACAACAATGTACATCACATATCTGTAACATCAAATATAATGTACAAAAATAAAACAAACAACAGAGAATTGGGAAAACTTAATTTTTTGCCAAAAAAATAAAAAAAAACATAAGGGGTAACACTGTCATTTTTTTTTCTGGTGAAAATTTTGAGTTTCAATATCTCAGCTCTGGAAGGGTCTACAGCCTCAATTTTTGCACCCAGGTCCATGTCTCGTGGCCCTCTATCAGAATCCAGAGTTTTGAGAAGATTGGAGAAACTTAATTTTTCACCCCCCGAAAAAAAAAAGTAAGGGGTAACACTGTCATTTTTTTTCTGGTCAAAATTTTGTGTTTCAATATCTCAGCTCTGGAAGGGCATGTCTCGCTCCACTCTACAACAGTCCTCCATATCTGCGACATAGACCTATAAAAGTGTGTCGGCTCTGACAGGCTGACTTACTGTAATTTTCTTAAATAGTTTTTAATACACATTGCCTACATTCATGTTCGATTAACAATTTTATGAATGGACCTCGCTGGATCTCGTGCCGGAGCTTGTATTATGTTCAGCGGGAGAACTTCTAACTTCAGACCGTCACCCTGAGTTTCACTCATAGCCAGCAGGTTGTATGTTGTATGTCCGTCACGAATAGTTCCAGCCGTATGGGTTTTTCCTCAGCCACCGAGGTGGGGGAGGTCGCAATCTGGTGAAGTGGCGCCTTGAATTAACATTTTCGGGTGTTTTGCACTGTGGGCTCGCATCACGGAGGACACCATGGCGGGAAAGTCCTCCGAGACCCCTTCCTTCGAGAGAGGAGGATCGTTTGAGGGAACCCGTCTGGCCAGGTTTTCGGGGACCCGTGGAGGTTGTAGGAGAGGAGGTGCCAGAGCCACAGAGCCACTCTCCGCTTCGGTCACTCCTCGCCCCTGGGCTGGCGATTTCCAGTCCGGCGTTGATCTCTTCCAGCACAGAATCGGCACATCTCCATCAGAGACAGCGGAGGAAGGGGAAGACCTCCAGCCTCCTCAAGTGCCCTGAGGCCGTGTCCCATTAGCCCGCTGTTCTTCTGGATGCAGATCCAGAGACTATTCACGTCCCGTCTGCCCAGAGACGGATCAGGATATGGCCATTCTCGGGGCCGTGGGGGCAATGACGACTATTTGGAGCGTCTGGCTCAGATCCTGGAGAGGCCCTTCAGACCTTTCGTGTCTGCTGTTCCAGAGCCAGGTAAACGCAAACAATCAAGTTTTGCCGCCGGAATCCTACCAACATGGCAAAGAGGGGAGGGGCTCTGTACCATGACATCAACTCCTCAGTCTCAATAAAACACAAACTTGACGGGAGAATGTGCGTATCTTTAAGCAAACTTTGAGCTGTGCGTACGCACATTCTGGAGACAAAGGGAATTGGCGACAGGTTACCTTTAGACCGAAAATATACAGAAAATTATTGAGAGTGAGGAGCTGACGTCGTGGTACAGAGCCCCTCCCTCTTCACCATGTTGGTAGGATTTCTTGATTGTTTGTGTGTGTTGTTAACTCGGTAGTAGAGGAGGTTATCTCATTTCCGCACTGTATAACCATGCCTGCATTAAAAACTTCTCCAGAACCTCACACGATACAAATGGAAAACAGGAACAATGGAATACGTTTTTTTAGGTTACCAAAATGGACACAGCATCAGGGAGAGCAAGTCTCTGACCTGACGAGATGCCGGATTGCTTGTTTAGCTGGAATAAGAAAGGACTTTACATTTGATCTCACGCCGCCTTCACACTGGCAGTTGAAATCAGCTGCGATGAACGACCGGAAGTCATACATTTCCTATGGAGATCCGCAGACCGCATGCGAATGGGTCCGAAACGGGTCCGACCGAGTGCGGTGCGAAGAAAATCGTGTCCGTTGGTCATCCGCATGCGTTCAAAAGCTTGAACTCATGCGAAAAGCTACGGACGGTTCCCGACAATTCCAGCGGAAGTTGAGCGTTGCTATGGTACTGATAAACAAACCCGAATTATTAACTTTTAATAAATAAATAATGATTTTATAACGATGAATTGTCATTTCATTTTTTATTTTCATGACTTTCTAACGCATGGGTCACCAAACTAAGGCCCAGGGGCCGAATCAGGCCCGCCACACCCCTTTGACTGGCCCCCCAACCCCTCTGCCCCCCACTATTTGAACCGGCAATCCCCAAAAGTCGTCATGCTTTGATGTTATTTGTATTCGAAAATAAATAAATGGAAAATCGGTGGTATTTCAAATTAAAACAAAGTGTGAAGACTTGATTAATACTTTTGCAAACAACTATTAATGATAAACAAATATGGCTGTGCCAGGCTAGTAATCTGTACTACACAATGAGGCCTGCTGGGGGTCAGTTTGGTCTTGGTCACACAATTCTATTTTATATAGCCCCGGCCCCCCATCACAGTCAGGAACGATAATGTGACCCCCAGAGAAAAAAGTTTGGTGACCCCTGTTCTAACGTTTATAAGGCCATAATACAATTAAATTGAAGGTAGACATTGAACTATTGACCACTATATCACATTTTTTAGCCGACCTGACATCTCAACGTCCTCAGCAACTTTCCTCACGCCGCATAACCCTCATCAGAGAGATCATACAGAACTGATAGAATCAACCTTTAATCTCGCCGCCATTTTTGTCCTACCCGCGTCCGACGCTTTTCACTGTGTAGTACGACGTCCGTTGAGAACGTATTGCGTTGGTGAGAGCGCGTTTTCTGCATTTTCAATCGGGTACGTTCTCTAAAAAATGTCTATGTTGTTGTCTCTTAAAGTTACGAAGTGTAGGTTACCAAATGTTGTTGCAAAAACTGAAGTGCATCTTAAATTGCTTTAAATTTTCTTTAATGACTTTCTGGGCCATCAAGTTTCATTCTCTTAGGCAGCCTATGTAGCAGTGATCCAGCTCTCAGATTTAATCAGAAATATCTTCATTTGTGTTCCGAAGATGAACGAAGGTCTTACGGGGTTGGTACAGCATGGGGACGACTGAGTAATTAATGACTTCATTTTCATTTTTGGGTGAACTAACCCTTTTCCAAAGACTTGTAGCTTTTAAACTCCTGCATTGTGTAGTAACTTAAACCAAAAACAAGATAATTAACGAAGTCCATATATGTGCATGGCCGTAAATAATCCAGGTCTTTGCGCCATTCCCCCGCAGCGAGCTCGTATGGGACAATATTTTGGATGCCTGAAAGCTTCGGTAACTCTTCCTTTTACAGTCCAATTACCCATGTAAATACTATGTGCTTATTTTGGTAACTGCAATTACTGGGTAATAACTAGTACTAACCCTGAACCTACCCCTGTTCCATGTATTTACCTTACATTAGCCAGTACTTTCTAGGTAAGTACACTGTAAGTACTGTACTGTAAAAGGAAGCGTTACCAAAGCTTCCCCAAATACCACTGTTTTGCGCTTGGTGTGAGCTTGTTCCTGTAAGGTCCCTTTTCTTTCGCCTGATCTTTTTGCATTGCTTTACTTCATTTTATTTCTCATATTCGATGTGCGAAATGCTCGAAAATTAAAGAGCTCTGTAATGTTTAGTTGCGCCTCTGGCAACTGATGGCGTTTCCTACCATTATGGCCGACCGGCTCAGACCCCGACCAAATCGGCACGCGACTTCTCATTGTCAGTTGATCACAATTTGCGTGGAAACAAGCATACGTACATTTCCAGCCCGTTTTGTGCGTACACACGCTTTATAAATGAAACCCCAGGAGTGTACTAGGAATATAATCACTTTTAAAGTAAACCAACTTAATGCACATTTCCCAGAACACGCTTAACATCAGTTCTTGAATAAACAATAGGCTATAGGAATAATTAGATGTTGGAAAATATTGTCAATTGAACAACAACCATGTCAGAGAAAATTAAAAAGAGAGTGGAAAGTGTAATTTTGGAGACTGGTTTGCAAACTAGCCTGATTCCAGTTACTAAAAGAACCACTGTATTTAAACTAATATAAGAAAAAGTTGCAAATGCAGTACTTGAGTTCGCCAAACAGTAGACATTAACAAATAATGGAAACTGAACAAAAGCACAATATAGAAGATTCAGCGGTTGAAATTAAAGGCTTTTTAACAAGTGTTACCCAATGCCACCGAGATTAAATCACTCCAGAGACAAAACAGCATCAAGCGAGGCAGCTTTTCATTTTACAAAATTTATTTGCAGGAATGCAAAAAACACTTGTTATGCAGCAGTAATTTTAAAACACCATTTTTTATAAAAATGGTTTGATGGTGATACAGAATTGTGGAGTCAGTCATATTCAAAAAATCCAGTCAATACTTTTAAAGAGGCAAAAGAAAAAGAAACCGAAACATCAACAGAATCCCTTTTAAAAACGTATAAACCCTGTACGAGCACACGAGAGAATAAGTTACCAACAACATGCCCCAAAAAAATGATGCATATCTTAATAACCCATCACATTAAATGTGATTAAAAGGCAGCTGCGGTGTGCCCAGCTCAATGACATCATACTCTCGTTACAGAGCCGCTCTGGTCGACCCGGCCTGGCTCGGGACCAGCACCAGGGATGGAGACGGATCCGAGCTCCATCAAGAGGAGAACCGGCAGATCTAAGCTGATCCTGGCTCAGCACCAGGGATGGAGACAACTCCATCAAGAGAAGAGCTGATAAATCTGAGCTGATCCTGGCTCAGCGCCAGCACCAGGGATGGAGACGAAGGTGAGCTCCAATCAAGAGGAGACCCGGCCGATCTGAGCTGATCCTGGCTCAGCTTACCTTAGAAACCATGTGACTGTGCACGTCCAGGTAGCACAGCACACAAAAGGGATGGTGTTGGTTTCAAAACTGATCTAGCGTCCATCAGCGTGGACCACATGATCTTAAAATAAAGCTTTAAAATGCAATTCATTTGGGGCGGGGGGGTCTGAGAAACAGCTAAAGCTTCTCAAAGTAGCTTTGTCCTCAAGTTCAAGTCTTTACAAACAAGTGACCAGTCTTCAACCTGTAACTACACCCTCAGCGCGCAGCCTGACGCTTCTTTAGACTCATCGCATGAGTGTCGATCACATGCCCAGTCTGACTGTCCAGCATCATTACAAAAGGACTATGATACACTAGGTACATTGGCTCTGATGTTGCCCTTGTGCATATGTTGAATATAAAAAGCCCTGCTTGCATTAGGTCTCCGTATGTACAGTACAGATAGGGCAGTTTCAGCCTCCAGGATGAGGTAGTTAACCAACCCTTTCAAAAAAAAAAATATCCTAAAAAAGGGTTCAGAAAAGAACCATTTACCCTGGAATGCCTGGTCAATCGCGCCAGGTCGTAACTGAGAAAAAAAAACAAAAAACGCAAGACTCATATACAAGCTTAACATGTTCATCCTCATGATAAGCTGCAGTTAAAATGCACAAAAATATACAACAGCATCATCAAGCTCCTCCAAGCCACTTCAAACATCTACAAAGTGCAAAATACATGTAACGTTAAGGATAAAACTCCTTTGGGCTACTTGACCTCCAGAAGTAACTGCAAATAGCATTTTCTGTCATGACACAAGGGTTCTGGGACATTCTTATAAACTTAAAAAAAAAAAAAAAAAAAAAAAGATTTAAATACAAAAACAATACAGAGAAGAGTCCAAACATGTCTAATGGCGGCTCTGCGTTGTCGATGGCAATCTTGGAGGCAGACGGGAGAAGATATGCTTCCGTAAGGCAGGAACTGAGTCGGACCGTGGCACGGACCTTACCATCATCATCATCCGCTGGCGTGACCCCACTGAGCTAGTCAGTCTTCACTGGGACATGTCAGGACCAGCCTCGACCCCTTTTCCCTGCTAGCCAGGTAACAAAAGGAACACAAATTAGAGGAGCGTTAACAATGAATACAACACAAAGGAAAAAGAAAATTCACACAAACGACCGCAAGGATGTCAGAGAGAGAGAGGGAGAGAGAGCAAAAGCATTCACTAGAGACTAGCTCTACGTGTTCAGGCATGCAGAGACAGAGGCAAGCACAGGGGTCGGGAGGTCAGGAGGGTTGAGCAGAAACACACATGCATGGCAGTTTCCCCACTGTTGATCAAATTTTGGGATAGTCGTGCAAGGGCAAAGAGAGTTAGAGCTTCCAGCGACAGACGCCTCGTCCGGAAACACGGCGCGTCAAATTGTGCTTTCATCGAGTTTAGCCTCTGTCCTCGTGGAGTTTCTCTAACAAAACCCACCGGAGTTTTCGAGTACAGAAGCCTCTCGTGTGGAGCGGGAGTGTGTGTGTGGAGAGAGGATGCGGACCGAGACGAGAGCTCGAGGCATGCAGAGGGAGGTAGCAGCACATGTCTACAAGCAAACCTTTAGTCCTTTTCTTCCACAAGGAGCCATAAATTTGTAGGCAATTTGAAGAGAGAATTTGCCGAAACATGAATTTGAAACACAATTTGAGTTTTTGTACACTGGTGCGTGTATGTTTATTAAAGCAGACAAACAGCAAAGAATACAAGCCAAAATGTAAAGCCAAAAAATAAGGATCAAAGTCCTTTTTTTCTTCTGTTTTTTTTTTTTTTAAATGGTTTTCCCCAAAAACAAGACAAGCTATTTGACTAGCATTATCTTTTCGTAACATACAAATAGCAATTTTTTTCTTCTTTTCTTTTTTTTTTACTTTGTTGAATACAAGTTTAAGAGACAGTGGTTTTTTTTTCCTTTTCATTTTTTGTTTTTTGTTGTTGTTGTTGCTGTTACCTACTTAAGACATGAAGAGCAAAATTCCTATGAACATACATGGTACTATAGAGCCAAATAAGACAGATTGAGCACAAAATTGCAAATTTAAAAATTTCAAATCCCGATTTTTAAAAGGTAGGAAACGACTTCCAAGAACAAAACATTAAACAAAAACAGTTCGGCAGAAGCAGGTGGGAGTGACTACTGATCGAGTCCAAGCGGATTCTTAAAATATGTACAAAAAACCCGCCAGGAGGAGGAGAGAGGCAACCGTTAATGGATTTGAGGGCCAATCAAGTCTCTATAAAAAGTTTTGTTTTTTTTGTTTATTGGAAAGAAAACAAAACAAAACAAAAAAAAGGAGCCCTACATTCTCTACTTCCACTGTTGCCCAAAAGAATCCTGATAAAACTCCTGGTTGTCAGATTTGTAACCATAGTTACCAGAATGATCGCCACCTTGCAAGGGTTGCTGTGCAATGGGTTGCGAGCCCCAGTTCTGATTAATGGTCTGGCGCCGTTTGGAATCTGGCTGGTTGTAGCCATCAGCTTTGCGCTTGCCTCCTACATTTCCACCGCGTCCACCCCGAGCACCACGTACCCCGCGGCCTCTCGGCAGCAACCCGCCTCTGGTTCCTCCGCGCGGGCCCCGGCTGGCCCCCGGCCCGCCTCCGCGCTGGGGGAAGCCCGCCCTGCCCCGTGGAGCGCTGGCCCCTCGGCCCCGCACCGGAGACGTCCCGCCTCTCGCCCCGCCTCCGCGCCCCCCTCGGCCCCGGGCCGGCGCCTGGAAGTCGTCGTAGCCGAAGTACGGGTCGTCGTAGCCGCCCCTGTAGTTATGGTAATCGTAACCATAGTAATCGTAGTAATCTTCGTAGCCGTAATAGTCGGGCGGGTAGGAGTAGCCCCCCCGACTGGCTCCCCTGCCCCGGCCCCTGGCAGGAGGCGGCATTTGAGGAGGGCCGTAGTAGTAGTAATCGTCATACCTGTGCCGGAGAGAGAGAGAGCAGGGGCAAGGTTAGGATTACGATCGCCCACACAGAGCGGCTCGCATTGATGATGTCAATCGAGGGAAGGGCTGGGACTATAAATCAATGAGCCGGTAGATTGAGGCTGTTTAGAGCACGCAGCATCATCTGCTCTTATAAACTAAGGTCAGGATTAGGGATGGGCAACGATTAATCGCATCCAAAATAAAATTGTGTTTACATGAGATATGTCTAGTGTGTATATTTAATTTGTATATATAAATACCCACACATGCATGTATATATTTAAGAAAAATGTGTTATTAATACATCAAATATTTATATATAATATTAATTGTGAATAAATATATATAAATGCACATATTTCTTAAATATATACATGCATGTGTGGGTATTTATATATACAAATTAAATATACACACTACACACACATATATTATGTAAACACAAACTTTTATTTTAGATGCGATTAATCATTGCCCATCTCTAGTCGGAATCAATTAGAGAGAGAAATTATGCATTCGGAAAAAATTAATTTCTCAATTCAAGATTCATTGATTTATTCTCCCAGCCCTAATAATCGAGGGTGTTCAATTAGGGCTGCATGATATTGAAACAAAATATACATTGCGATATCTAATTTTTCTAATATATATATATATATTGTGATATTGAAATTATCTAGAAAAATGTTTATATCTCTACTTGAAAATCATCATTCTAAAATAATAGGGGTTAATTTTGTAGAGTAAATCTGCATTGAAAATTATAACCAAATCACAAGCATAAAGGAATACAATAGAAGATGCAAACAATTGCAATAAGCAGTGCATTAAGTTTTCCAGGTAAATTTAACAGTATTCGGGATTACAGATAGTCGGGATAACAGTAGTCGGGATTATTTAATATTTAACAATATTATCGATCTGTGTTGTACTACTTTCATGTTATCACTGTGAAGCTGCTTTGATACAATCTGTATTGTGAAAAGCACTATATAAATAAATGTGACTTGACTATTCAGGGACAGAAATTGAATACTCTAATGTAAAATTAGAGTCTTCACTGCATGAATGAAATATAACTAATAATTATTACAATATATATATATATATATATATATATATAGTGTTTTAATAGGTACAAACGTTATTTTCTCGTTGTTTGATCAGCATTTATGACAAACAGCCACAGGTTTATTAGGCTACTGTCCCTAAAACAAAAAGGGATACTCCACTTTTTTTGGAAATAGGCTCATTTTACCACTCCCCCAGAGTTAAACAGTTGAGTTTTACCATTTTTGAATCCATTCAGACGATTTTCTGATATTTAGAAGAATATCAGTAACCAGACAGTTTCTGGTCTCATTGACCATCATAGGAAAAAAATATATATACTATGGAAGTCAATGAGAGCAGAAACTGTCTGGTTACTGATATTCTTCTACATATCAGAAAATCGTCTGAATGGATTAGAAAACGGTAAAACTCACCTGTTTAACTTTGGGGGAGTGGTAAAATGAGCCTATTTCCAAAAAAAGTGGAGTATCCCTTTAAGACAAATGCGTGGGCCGAATATAAATGACACGCATTCGTTTTCTTTCTTTTTAACATAACGATTGCGTTTGAGGATACTCAGAGACGAGCTCAAGAAAAAGAGAACTGACCTCGGCTGTGTGCGCACAGAAAGTCCTCTTGCTGGACTCGACTTAAACACATTCAACTAAACTTTCACCCAATGATGGTTTAAACTTCGCATCGCATGCGTTCTGAAGCGGCGAAGCTGGTCCGTGCGAATGCCGGATTAACTACGATCCCTGTACATGATATCATGCATCCTGCGATGGGACTATCATGGATGTGCACATCACGATATATCGTGCAGCCCTTCTCCAAACATGATCAAACACCTGAGTCTTCAGGATGTGTTTCGGAGCAGGGCTGTAGGCCTTTGAAACTCACATTTGCGTCTTCGCTGCTTGACGCTGTGCCTTCCTCTCTTTCCGCTTCTGGTCGGGTGGCTTGGCGAACACAATCTCAATGTGCTCTCCCTCTAAATCTTTGCCGTTCATTTCCGCCAGCGCCTGTGAACATGCACAACATCACACCACTGTAAAGACCATTAAAAACACTTGCGAACCCCATTACTCATACGCATTCTCACCTTGACCGCTCCATCCCTCTCGTCGAAGTGAATGAAGGCGTAGTCTTTCAGTTTCTTTACTCGCTCCAGTTTGCCAAACTGGCCGAATGCCTTTTCAAGTATTTCCTCTGTGACACTGTTCGCCAGGTTCCTGACAAACAACACTTTCACCTGGAAGCAGACGAGACGAACACGTGAGCTCCGACAGATCCTTAATACGAGCGTTTAGATCTGCTGTAAACTGGACCTGGGTGTTTTAGTCACTGGTCTGACACTGGTCTGGTTTTCTCTGAAACACATTTGAATCCCATCGCTTAAACCAGGTGTAAATGAATCAGACAGGATCAGTGAAGACGCAAGAAGTGACAAAGTGTAAACAGGACCAGTGGATGATTCAGCATCCGGCTGGAGTGGCCGTCAAGTTAGCATGAAACACTAGAGCTTCAGAACAGCATACACAACCCATCATCTGCAGTGTCACACGAGAGAGTGATGCTCATAACTAGAGCCAGGCCGATATTAGGCATTTTCCAGACTATCGGTATCGGCAGTTATAATGGCTGATAAATGAATATTTCAAAAATAAAATAAAAACGGACGAAACACGCTCTAACCATGTCATAAGTGTTGTAGTTGTATAGTTTGTCCACCAGAGGGCACTCTACACCGTTCCTGTTGGCAACACTTGTTGAGTTGGTCACGAGACATACATCGCTTGAATAACAATTAAAAGATCATCCCCATCAGTTCTCTAAACTCAAATAAACAGGACAACATTTGTGACTATCATGTCCAGTTTTGCTGCTGTTAAATAAGCCGAGAGTGAAGCGGAATTAGCTAGTGATAATTACGTTACGTTGTTCCAGTGTCGTCGACTGACTGTCCTTTTAACTTTTGACAATGTGACTGAAGTATTTCTTTAATAGCGCGTGACAGTTATAGCAATGAGACGCATCATCTCTCCTTGGCCTGTTATATTGAAAATGTATGTTTATAGTTTGCAGTGTGACGTTATCTATTGATAAATTATGGCTCATCATAGACTAGCGAACCACAAAGCTAGCTAACGCCACTATCATCAGTCTGTTCTGTTGTGACAATAAATGAAAGTAGTTTCTTTTTAAAATGCATTATCATATTATTTTAGTTAAACTCATAAATAACTAATGTTAGGGAAATCTGTTAATGTTTTGTTGTGCATTTCTGAAAAAAAAAAAAATTAATAAATTGGCCGATATATCGGATTTTAAAACCAAAAAATATTTGTATCGGTCTTCAAAATCCTTTACCGGTTGGCCTCTACTCATAACCCACTCATAATGAACCTCTCTCAGTGATCATGTTCTGACCTTCGCCATGACCTCCGGGTCGGGATCCTCGATCGGGTCGGCCCACTCGACGGTGACCACGTTGCCCCACACCTTCACCTTCCCGCTCATGAGCCTCCGGCGAGCCTGCGCTGCCGTTTTGTGGTCCTCGTACTCCAGAAAACAGAAGCCCCTGTTCTTCTTCTTATCATCCGGCTGATGGTAAAGGATTACGTCAGTGAGACCCTCTATCACAAAAACAAAAGAAAGAAACATTAAATGCATCTTTAAAGAATCCAAGTGACCGAAAACACCGAGACGCGCAGGAACACGCCCTCGTTCTCAGGGCAAAACTCACCCGTGACTTTGGAAAACTCTTCAACAATCTGTTCTTTTGTCTTGCTCTTGGGAATGGAGCCCACAAAGAGTCTGTTGTTGGCCACTGATATACACACGCCAATATGTTTGCCCGAGCGAATTTCGTGATTGTTCCACTGGGAGGAAAAAAAACAGATTGAATGATCGAACGGTTGCATTACCAAAGCCTCACTTGCTAAGCAACACCCATGTCTATTACCAGCCAACTGCATTTTTCTGATTAGCATCTCTTACTAGCTTGACGGCCTCCTGTGCAGCCTCTTTAGTGCAGAAAGTAAGGAAGGCATAGCCCCTGTTCAGGCCGCTTAGAGGATCCATCATCAGGCGCAGGTCCCAGATCGGCCCGGCCTTCTCAAACAGAGGCACGAGTTCATCTTCAAACAAGTCCCTTGGGATCTTCCCCACGAAGATCTGCAGCACGGAGTAAACAGATCAGGTCTGACAGATCAGAGCACGCATAAACACCCCGGCGAGCAATGAGTTCATGAACTCAGCATGAACAGAGTGAACAGCAGCGGTCCTAGTACTGAGCCTTGTGCTACGCCATATACTGAACATACGCATTAAACACATGCACTGAAAAATAGTGATTCATTTATTCACTATAATAATTGGTTGTGACGCCTGATGTAGTTAACTAAAAACATAAATTAATTGGAAATAAAATATACATTAAATGGTTAGTTCACCCAAAAATAAAATCTCTGTCAGTATTTCCTCACCCTCATGTTGTTCAACCCCGTAAGACCTTCGTTCATCTTCAGAACACAAATGAAGATATTTAAGATATTAAGATCGCTCCTGTATACTAGTCCATAGGCTTCTTGAGGGAATGACTCTCGCTGGCCTCCAAAAGTCATTAAAGACATCGTTAAAATAGTCCAAGTGACTACAGCGGCTCAATCTTAACTTTATCAAACCACGAGAACACTTTTAGTGCGCAAAAACCAACAAAAATAACGACTTTATTTCAACTATTGGTTTATTTCTCCCTCTGCACGAGTCAGGTTACTAGTTTAATAGCGTAAGCTTCTGTTATTGTACGTCACACGCATCACACACATGACCAGCGTCGGCCAATAGTGAGCCTACGTGTGACGTAGCTTTACGCAATCACGCTACGCTAACTGACTACAGGCCCATGGAGAAGGAAGTGAATAGTTGAAATAAAGTCATTATTTTTGTTGTTTTTGCGCACTAAAAGTGTTCTCGTGGTTTGATAAAGTTAAGATTGAGCCCCTGTAGTCACTTGGACTATTTTAACGATGTCTTTAATGACTTTTCGAGGCCAGCGAGAGTCATTCCCTCAAGAAGCCTATGGACTAGTATGCAGGAGTGATCTTAATATCTTAAATATCTTAATTTGTGTTCTGAAGATGAACGAAGGTCTTACGGGGTTGAACAACATGAGGATGAGGAAATACTGACAGAGTTTACATTTTTGGGTGAACTAACCCTTTAACTTAAAAGTAAACTTAGGCAACATCACCTCATTTTTATTTAGTTCATGTACCCATAAAAAACAAAACGATATGGTAGGGTGGGTGTAGGGTGTTTGCTGAGAGTATATCGGGGCCTTTGCTGTACAGCAGACACACAGCTCTCTAATGCGGAGAGGCTGTCGAGTCAGATCTTAGCGGTAACTGTCATCGTAACAAAGTTACTCCAGCACAGTGTACATAAGTCATCATTTACACAGCCTTTGCGTAATCTAGATCTAGCGCATCACAACCTCCCAGCACGAGCGCGCTTACCTCCGTGCCGACCGAGGGCTGAGATCCTGTGTAGACGGACTCTGGTGGAGGCCCGCCGTACTTGCGCTGACCTGTGGTGACATCGAGGGTGTAGCCGGTTCTATCGAGCAGAATCTGAAGCGAGACCGAAGCGATGAATCGAGAGGCATGCTTTTAGAGGAAATTACCTGTGAAAAGGTCAAAACGAACCTTAATTTTTGCCTCATCTGGTCCTTTAGTGGAATCTAGAACTTTGGTCCCCTGTTTCTCTCTCTGCCTGTAGGTCTTCATCACTCCACAGAGAAAGGCACTTTTGTTCTGTGTGTGAGAGAGAGAGAGAACCGGTCAGAATTAATGTGAATTTTTTTAACCCTCTGCCGTTCTTCGGGTCAATAATGACCCGAAGCGTTTAAATAAAAAAAATGTTAAAAATCGTAGCTTCATCGGAATGGTCTGAAACTTGGTGACTTTATTGGTACTTGGTATATGAACACCCAAAAAAATTGGGGATAGGATTTGAAAAGTCTAAGTGGTCGTATAAAAAAAAAAAAAAAAAAAACCTTCGGGTCAAAAATGACCCACATAGGGAATGAATGGGAAATTGGCAAAAAAGTGAAAATACTGAGTTTTTTTGTGTGCACAATCTACAAATCAGCAACGATCTTGAAAAAAAGCACACAACATTGAAGGGGTGAATCTATAAAACATCAGTGCAAAACAGACACATACACACACACACACAAACACACCTTTATACACAAACACACCAAAAAAATTCAGATTATACATGTGTTTTGCATTTTTAAAAAGCTCAGTTTGTCCACGAGATGGCATTCATCTCATTTCAAAAATTGCTTTTATGAGGCCTAGGCTTGACTCCAAAACGAAATACAGCTTTAAAATATATATATATATATATATATATATATATATTTTAAATATTTCTTTCTATTATATTCAATGGGGGAAATTTTGTCATAAATATTGCATTAATACGAATTATATTTTATTTATTTTTTTTTAATTTTTTTCAAAACACCAAAAAGAAAAGAAAAAATATTATTAAAAAAAATATGATTTTCTTTAATCCCGCCCTTTGGGTCAATTTTAACCCGAAGGTCCCGAGTGTGACTGTTAAACGAAGAACCCCAGAGGGTTAAAGGGGTCTTTAAATTCACTTTTATGGTGTTTCCAAGCGTCTTTGCAGTGTGTGGACAACCACCATACAATGAAAAAAGCCATTCACTCTTTTAAATCCTCAAAAAACACTTCACTTTTAACAAAAGTGTATTACAAACTTAACACAAAGACCAACTTGTGGAAAATGGACATTCAACGACCTCTTTAAGGATTCTTGAGGTGTTGTTTGCTTGTATGAATTTTATTATAAAGTATACGTGCATGTGGAATGGTTTTAAATGCATCTTTTATTTTAGTTTGTGATATTCCACTGCCCTAATATAACCAACCCTTGTGAGAATGATAAAGTGGTTAACTTTCTCCATGCTTCACCCGAATCTCTCACACAGCCCAGCGAGTGGCCTCACCTGCACATGGGATAGGTCGCTCTCCTTGAACTGGACCAGAACTTGCAGTGCCCCTTCCTCATTGAACTCCTTCAGTGCTTCGATGGCCCTCTCGTCCAGGTCACTGTGCGCCACCAGGCCTGTGGGAGAAAACCAGCGAAACCTCAGCGCTGACACGCGACCTCACGACTGCAGGACGCCTTACGGCCCGTCCAGTCAGAGTAACCAATGTTCATCAGGGGATCTCTGAGAGAGAGTTCGTGTGTATCATCATGTGGACTGGGCTTCAGCAATGACTTCTGCAGTCACTTCAGAATACGGGATAAACACTTTAAAGTAATTTCATCGGCATTGGCTGATAAGTGTTTCTGTTTAGCCATTAAAAGTTGGAGCTAACGTTTGCTAGCATTAAAGAGAGAGCCTCAGCTAACATCCTCCATCATTAGGTTACAGTCTTTAACAGTTCCGTCTGATCATTAGACCGGCTTAAAGAAAGTGAACGCTATCGAAAAAAGTAAAATAGCTTATACTTTTCTACCAGTAGGTGAAAGGAAAAATGCTTTAACACCTTCACATACTCTCAACATTCAGTATATATAAATAAACTAAAACAAGTCTCTGGACATCTGAAACATTTCCCCAACCTCACACATGTCTTCTGTAGTGTGCCTGTGTAGCCTGCATAAAAACAAGAGAATAGAGCCAGACCGATATATCGGCCGACCGATATTAGGCATTTTCCATAATATCGGTATCGGCAGTTATAATGGCCGATAAATGAATATTTCAAAAATAAAATAAAAACGGACGAAACACGCTTCAATCATCTCTCCTTGGCCTGTTATATTGAAAATGTACGTTTTACAATTTGCAGTATGACGTTATCTATTGCTATCATAGACTAGCTAACCACAAAGCTAGCTAACGCCACTATCATCAGTGGAAGACCGCTAACGTTAACATTAATGAGCTTGGAAACCACAATGAACTTTTTCTGCCTAAATAAAGTAATGATTACTGTATTTATAACTAGCATATCTCTAGTTACAGTCCCTGCATTGTAAAATGTAAGTTAGACTAGCGAGGAGTGAACATTTAGACATAGAGAAAAAGTATCAAACGTATCTTGCGCAGAAAAGTTAGCTTTTCCTTGACACGTGTGTGAAATCCAACAATATTTAATAAAAAATAAATATCGGCCGATATATCGGATTTTAAAACCCAAAAATATTTGTATCGGTCTTCAAAATCCTTTATCGGTCGGACTCTACAAGAGAACTCTTCTCCGTGATTGACATTTCAAACTGCACGTAAAATTAGCACTATTATCTAGTGTCTCTCCTGATGGACATATATAAAATAAAATAATAATAAAATTTATTCCACAGATTTATTTTTTAAATTCAAATGTTTATTTGCATGGGAACAGTATGATTCCAGTCGAAAGCTGGAAAATATGTATTGCCCAGCACGACTATAGCATTAGCTAATTTGCATCTCGGGTCCTTACACTCTTAGAAAAAAGGGTTCTATATATGTAGCATAGGGTTCTTTACTCAACTCCATTTAAGGACATTTAATGCTAAAAAAAGGTTCTATAATGAGAATAAAGAACCCTTTTGGCACAAAGGTTCTTTAAAGGCTATTCATCGTTCATATATTACATTCTGCAACATTTTGTCGTATGTAATTAAATTATTGTTTATTAAACTGTTGTAACTTAATATCACATTTTAATCATGCTGATTTTGGAGGATAAAAACTGAAATGGCAATCTTCGTGGGATATTTTTTAATTACATTTTTTAACCCACATATCTTGAATTTCGTGATCATTCACATGCATTGCATTTTAGGGGTTCCAAATACGTAGCGCTCTGGAACCTTTTAAGGCTCTATATAGAACCTTTCCTTCTAAGAGTGTAGCAAGGCTTTTCTATAACAACTAAAATAAATTAAACAAAAAAATGATTAATCATTGATTACGGAGCAAATTATTTAGGCTATGGGCTCTATGCACGGCGGTAATTCCGGTGAAGGTGTAAGGATGCTCAATCACTTCTGCCGATTGTAGAGTCCAATTCAATACCGAGAATTTAAATTGAATTTTATACTCTATGGTTATAGTAAAGAAACGTTAGTCACAAAAACAGATCAAACAGACACCCCTTGTTGTGTTTATGCTTCTTTTTAAAATTATTTTAAATAAACATAACTATATATAAAATTACATCTAAACGTATGTACGTTTCGTTTCAAAGACGGGAGGACAATACATTTTGAAGACTCTGCCATAATCCCGTTTTCCTCGGTTTTCCTCCGCTTTAATCTACACAACCTGAAATGGACGAGCATCCTTGCGTCAAATGCGGAACTTGTGCGTGCATATAGCCCATTCACTACGATAATATGCACATACCTAAATGAATAACCTATACCTATTTTAAGGATGCAAAAGTTTATGTAATGTAAAACTTTAAACTCACTTGGCATTATGTTTAAGTTTAAAAAAAGAAATTGCACTGATATATTTTCCAATTTTAAAAAAAAATTGTATTGCATGTGTTATTTCTCTCTAAATTACGAGGTCTGATATCACACACAACTCTTGGCTTCACACCGGCCACAGTGTTCACGAAGATACTGGCAATCAAAACACGACTACTGGAACAGCATTGATGGAAACCGCCGTCTTGGACGCTTCCCCGCGAGCATTAGCACCTCTCCCCATTAATATAGTGATGAATATGAACGATTATCTGGGCAGTCCTCTCGCCCGCTTCACCGTCAGCGATAAGCCGTAGGGGCGCATCACCTGTCCCGCTCCAGACAGCTGCCTCTATTGTCCCCGCACACACCCAGCTGGCCCGCGTCCCCCGGGACACCCCCCACCCCGCTTTAACAACGAGAGCTAATCCCCTCTCCGGATCCGACCAGACACGCTCAATCCAGCCTTTATATCTGCGCCCGGCGTGTCATCGCGACTCAGCATCATGTAACGCTGCAGTACAGTACCCATTTTGCGGTGAAACCACACAAAGTTGCTAATTACCTGCCAATTCCCTACGCAAGAAAACATATGACACGTACAGTTCAACATGCATTGAATGTGATACAAAAAAGGATGAGGAGTCAATTTGGAAGGGTCCGAGTTTGGGCTTACCTGCTAGGTAAATTTCATCTAGCTTTTCAGCAACTTTTTGTGGTAAACCAGCTTCTAATAAAGTGTTGAAGTGGTCAGAATGGGTAACTGCAGCAGTCGTGTCCATTGGTTCTTCTGTACCATTCCCATTAATATGTTCTGTGGCCATGTCTCCAGAAATCTGTTCAAATGCAATGAGCCAAATTATTGCAGGTTTGGGTAGACAATTACACAAATTAAGTGGGTATTCAATCTTATGAGGGTTCCATAAAGTCAGTATTGCAATCTCAAAATCGTCCAGATTGCAATGCTAAATATAGCGATTCATTTACTTACACAGTTAGGCATAAATCATCCCAGCAAAAGGCCCACCCAAACCCCTAACAGACAGGGTAAATCTCACTCCACAAACACTCAGCCTGGATACTCATCTACAAAGTTTGCAAACACAGTAAACAAGTGCTGTCCATGTGCTCGTGTGTGATGTTTCAGCCCCTCACTAAACACATCTTCCCTCATTATTAAACACCTGTGCGAGAGTTCACTGTAAACTCATGGAAAAGACGAAATCTGATGATAATAAACACCATCCACGACCGTTATCTGTGTGTACACACACATTAAGCAAGCATTACTGCTAATTACACACGTGCGCGCGACGGCACTGTTGGCGCGCGTGCAGCATTGGATCTAGGGCCCTACACAACTAAACACACACCAACAAAATCACCATTAAAACAGCGTTGCGCAAAACGTACCATTATACACAATCCACAGAAATTCCTTAAACAGCTACGAGATAAAAACAGTTTAGGGTGTTAAATCCGATTCCGGCGCGCGTCTTCAATCAATGTAGCTAGCATACATTAGCATTAGCTTACTAACCGAGCAGCGTGACTCATACACACACATGCTCAAACAAACACACACTTCACATGAGCGAATCTAGTGTGCAACCACACGTTGTAATTACTAACACAAATACACCGCTGGGGACATATTTAGTCGTTTACTGTGTTTTAAAGGCCTGCTCGTGTTGCGCTTGTTTAGCGTGTCCGGTAAAACCCCTCCCCCCGCGCGCGCCCAGCACATTGTTTCCAAACACCGGTAAAATAAACGCCTGCGCCGCGAGAAACGCCACGAAAACTCGCCCAGCGCGGCCGCACGCTTACCTGGCGAAGATCTGCTGGTCTGATCGGGTGTGTGTGTCCTGAATATGTGTTCTGGGGGCGGGTAAGTGACTCCCCGGCGGAGCTCCGCTTGATTCCCAATAATGTAAAATGGCGGGCGGCACTGTTCACGCGCGCGCGCACTCACGGCCGCGCGCACCGATGGGGTTTCCGATGCACCCGACCACGGGCCTTTCACACAACACACTACACCAACAAAAGCGCAACATTACAGGAGATTAGGACATAAACAATTTAGTCTACAAACTTGAGCAGTATAAATCAATTATTATTTTTAATTAGAACTTTAAAATTAATGATTAATTTATATATTTTACTTGTAGGTTATCAAAAATAAATGTGCTGTTGTCTATCAGCTGTCCTGTACATATATAGCCTATACTTGGTACACAGGTAAAATGAAAATAATTGTCAAAAAAATTATTCACTATAATTTACACTTGCTTTCTGCACACACTGATCTATAGGTTATTATTTAATAGACCAGTGTTTCCACCATGTTTCAAATCAAGATGCCCCGCCGCCTTCCAACATCACAACTCATGTACAATCTATAAGAGTTTCTCAGTCATTCTCATGCCCTGAACTCAAAATTGCATTATTTCTGACTCCACTTGAATTGCCTACATACTCCAACTAACCAGTTGGAGTTCAAGTCTGCCCCTGAACTGTCTGGTCTGCTGCAGGTCCCTAAACTGTCTGGGCCGTTTTGGTTGCATTCTCAGTATGCTCAGAGACAATTTATAGAGACATGCCACTTCCTAAATCCTCAATACAAGTATATTGGGGAAAACCTGTAACGCCAAAGATGGCGGTTGTCAAAGATGGCCCCGTCCCTCCTGCTGCAAGCCAATCGTCTGCTTTTAACAGTCAAGCCGGGAAACATGTTAGCCTATAGTCTGGTTCCACTGACGCATGCGCATAGTTGATGTCTGCGACAGTGGAGACGAGAACCCTTGCGCATGCGTAGTAGACGTATAACCTGTACTCCATTGTATTGAAGTTTATGTAAAGTGCATATGCTAAGGTGCTAGTATATACTGTATATTGCATAAAGTGCTGACATATTTATTGCACACAGTTTTATTTCACATCGTACAGCAACTTAATAGAGATTGGCACAAATGATAATTTTAAGCGATTAGTTTTGCATTTTGGTACACGGAGTCTTCTTCCTGATGGCAGGGTTTCATATTCAGGAAAGAGGGGATGTTGAGGGTCTGATTTAATTTCCATAGCCTGTTTCATAACTGTCTGTTAGGCTCTCTCTCCTCCCTATAATTTTCATGGCTTTTTTGTGCATGTTGGCAAGCTTATTTTTCACCTTAACTGTTAGGTTGCCAACACATGCAGTAATTCCATATCGGATGACACTCTCTAAGATTGCAAGATAGAAGATCATCATGATGTTACTGCTCACACCACACAACCTTAAGCGCCTTAAAAAAATATAGCCTCTGCTGCAATTTGTTACACAGGTTATTAACGTGTGTATTCGAACAAAGAAGACTGTCAATATGGACCCTTAAATATTTGTACGAGGACACCTGAGTTACTTCCTGGCTTTTAATGACCACTGGTTTGTGGTCTGCCTCGGGTCAAAGACCATCTCCTTTTTTTTTTGGATGTTTAAAATTATTTAGTTGGTGTCAAGTGAGTGAAATTTTGAGAATCAAATTGCAGAAAGAAGTCATTCAACTCATTAGATTAGATGTCATTTAGATTTATGTTGGTCATCCAGTGAGATAATTTGTTGTTTTGCAGGGTTCATCAATTCCACTCTGTCGTAAACAAAAAAAGTAAATGTAAATGTGTCCATAAACAGCTGGGGAATTCACGTACCTCTCACATACACCATGGTCCTCCTCTTTCTCTCCATAGTCCCACCAGATGGTGCTAATCTTTTTAAAAACTTTTTTTTTAAGGCCTAGACTCTATATTACAGTTTTTCTCCATTGGTTTGGCTCATTTCTTGAAACAGAAATTACATTCTCAAAACAACATGGACAAACCCCCAAACTACTTGGCAATTGTTCACAACAGAATTGAATTTCTCATTCAGTTCATCAAATTGCAAGTGCCAAAGTACATGTTTCAATGTCTCAGTACATCTTTGCAAATGATTAAGTATTTGATAAGCACAATTTCCAAGTGAATAGATCATGTTGAACTAAACTGATTGTTCATTCTCAGTCTAATGGTTGTTCACTCCAAAACGTGTCAGCGTCATTTCATTGTATGTCATCACATGCACAATAGTCTGTTCAATTGTCAAAATTACCGTAGTCAAGAACATAATACCATAAACACCATATATGAATCCCTTTGAACATTTGATACATTTATTACAGCAATTGACAGAACTTGACTAACGAAGGAGGATCTAACTAATCTCAGATGACCAATCAAACTGTATGTTTGGTCAAAAAGCTGCAATTAGTGCCTCCCATGTAAATCTATCTTCTGTAATATCTATCTTTAGATAATATCTATCTAATCTATCTAATACTGTGGGTTTTACTGTAACATTTCAGTAAGTCTAGTCATTGATGATTTCCCCCCTCCCCTTTCTGTCCCTTTCTATCATTCAGTTATGAATTATGGGATGTGATCGGTTCATGGACAAAAACCCCTCCTCTTGTTTTCATGCCTGTTCACGAAATACCAGGTGGAAATATGTATGTTTTCAACCTGAATGTTAGATTTCTGGCTATTATAAGGGAATGAGCTGACCTTAGAGTGACCTTTTAAATTTGAAATCCCACATTGGCCTGCCAACCACCAATAGACACAGGAAGTCAACATATGGACTATATCATATGTAAAAAGCAGGATATGAAAAGAGTAGAATGTCTGAATTCACAGTAGTCATAAAACAGTAGTCGAGAAGTACCAGATGATCTTCTTCCGCTGATGTTCTGAAGTGCGCATCCAATGGACTCTTTACTGTCCCATGAGGCCACAGGAGAGGAGTTGTGAATGGCAGTAAGTTAGTTCTTCATCAAATATGGCATCTATTAGCTCACAAGAGATCTAAATAAGCAGCTGTAATTCATCCTCTGTCTATAATGGAAAGCTGAAAGAACACAGATGTTGATTGGCTGATTGTCTCTCGCAGTGTTCTTGGCACAGGTCATGATTCGAAGACATCGGACAGAAACGTCAAGCTGGATCTCACAGATTCATGTACTCTCAGGATAAGCATCCCAATGCAAAAAGACTAATATGAGCATAGATGCCATTCAGTTGATTGAAAGCGGAGTTGTATGAGAGGTGTCTTCTTTTCCAGCGGACCTGAATAACAGCATAACCCTGGTATGAATGAACTAATTAGGCGTGTGCTTGACTGAAAAATAAGTCTTTAGTCACGGCATAAGCTGAGAAAGTGAGTCCTGAACAGTGCTTAGCCAAAGCATCTGCCTCCTGTTGGCGTGTATCATGCTGTGATCATATAGTGAACGTGATGGATTATAGTGTGTCATTGATGAGGGACTAAACCATTAAACGCTCTGTATGTAAGTTAATGAGCAAAGCTTTAAACACAGCTGGTTCACTCAGGAATTTTAAGGCTTTTTAGATTTAAGTAAGCTGAAAATAATGATTGGGTTAAACGGACCATAAAGTATCATTCTGTCATCGTTCAAACCTCTGAGTTTCTTTCTTCTATTGAAAATGAAAAACACATTGTGAGGAATGTTTTTTTTTTCCCGCCTATACAATAGAAGTCAATGGTAACAAAAACTGTCTGGTTACCAGTTGGCCTAGTGTCCAAAAAAATCTTTTATGTTCCACAGAAAAAAAGAATTCATAGAATTTTGGAACAACACAGTAAATTATGACAGAATGATCTTTTTTGGGTCAACTAACCTTTTAAGTGATGAAAGAAAACTAATATGTGTATGATCATACTTAAACAAATTGTTACAGATGGTTGTATAATGGGTACATGAAAACAAACTGAATATCAGGAACGTTCCAGTCAATGAAAGGAAGTCTTTTTTTAAAATGTATTGTTTACGTCTGCTCTTTTATGTTTTATTATTATCATACGTGTTTGAATTTACAATATTCACTCGGTTTTATCAGTTTTATTTCAATTAAACATTATAGCATGTTAAAAGTGTAACCATTTTTAACAGTAAACAGGAGCCCGTGAGGAGTTAGACGTGTTGATTTAGGGGCTTTTTTCAAATCCACAAACAATCCGAAACCACCAATGGGCGACTTCACTCAGAGAGAAAAGCGAGCAGGGCGCTGTGGGTTATGTAGTTTTAACATAGGCTCTTGGCAGGAAACGAGCGTGGAGAAAAATCTTGCAAAAAACTGCAAGTACCGGCGTCCACTGAAAGCCTCCGCGCATGCGCAGAGAAGCGGCGTCGTCAAATGTTTTGTTTCCACGCCATATTTGTTAGCCGGCTAGCGCTCGCTCCAGAGGCGTCGGAAGTGAGCTCGGCACAATCCGAAATCATCGGTGCTTTCATGAGGAGTATCGACTCCATAACGGCATTTCCCCGTGCATATACGCGTCTGCGCTTGCTTAGTCACCGTTTTGGCCCGAAGGTCAACGCAGAATTTGAAAAAAAACGACGCGATTGGGTCGTGTTCCCTTGAGATCGTAGCAGGGGGCTTTCGCTGTTCGAGCGGATTATTTCTTCTCGCCACGTTCTTTTTTTAATAAAACCACAATCTCTCGCTAAGATGGCGTGTGGAGCCACTCTGAAAAGGACTCTGGATTTCGACCCTTTGCTGAACCAGGCGTCCCCGAAGAGGAGGAGGTGCGCGCCCCTGTCTCCGTCCAGCCCGAGCGCGTCCCCGCAGAAGTACCTGCGCATGGAGCCCTCGCCCTTCGGCAGGGTGTCCTCCGCACTCACCACAGGTCAGTGTGTGTGTGTGTGTGTGTCTTCATCCTTTACTTCATCAGACAATCCACACTGGGTGTGGGTGTGTGTGGACGGGTGAAATCATGCTAAAACTCCCTGGACGGAGGTAACGTTACTCCTATTACCTGGCGACATCATCAAAACTCACTAGACTAAATGTAAGCCTCGTTATTGCAGATACTCTCCGTTTACACTGTAAACTAACGTCAGAGCATCAAACCGTAGCGAGTTTTTCCGGATCGACACGGGCCAGGAATGCTGCTAACTGCACAGACAGATGTTTAATAACTCGGGCTTCAGATCGCGGACAGCTTGTGTTGTGTGCCACGATTATTGACCATACGTTAAACTAGTTTATTTATAAACTGTGTATTAGCATTATTATTGTTTGTGATGTTGATAAGGGGATTTTGGCGTCCTGCGTGTTCCGTCAAGGACCGGAAGTGACGTCGACCTCAGCGGTCTTGTTCAGGCAGGGGGGCTTTTCTTTGTTTTGTTTTCGCGTGAGCTGAATAATGTCCGTCAGTGGGCGAGGAGTCACAGCTGTGTGTGTGTGTGTCATTATAAATACTGCAACAGTGGTTTCCGGAAGTAAAAACGCGGCATAAAAGGGAAGCTGCGCTAGTTTTTTCTAATCTAATGTGACGTTTATCCGAGTGAAACTGTGGTGACAAATCATGTCCTCGAAATCGGGTCTCTATTAGGACCCCAAGGTACTCTCTTTAGCGCCTGATTACAATTCCTGCAAAATTGGGTTATGTACTACTAGCGTAGCATACAGTTACTCAATTAACCTGATATCTTAGTTTATAAACATATTTGCTTTTACCCTACATTATTCACAATCACCTTTAATGTAATTGTATTAAATGCCCAGTTTTAAAAAATAATATAATGTTCAATGATTCACTTAATAGGCTATTATTAATCAATGTATGCACCGTTTATTCAATTTGTTTTATTGTGCACTGTATAGTAACCTATACACCCAACATCAAGTTAATATCGTTCGTACTTAAAGGGATACTCCACTCTTTTGGGGAAATAGGCTCATTTTACAACTCCCCCAGAGTTAAACAGATGGCCGTTTTCGAAACCATTCAGCTGATTTTCGGATATTTAGAAGAATTTCAGTAACCAGACTTCCCATTGACTTCCATAGTATATACTGAAAAAAGTGGGGTATTCCTTTAAACTAATCTTTGAATATCTAATAAACATTTAATTTCCCATACCTTGCAGGCTTAAACTCCCACACTCTGTCTCTCTCTCACACACACACACACACACACACACACACACACTCTGGAACTGTTTGATTGACAAACTGTGAACCTTTGATTTCAAGCCTTATATTATGTTTCCCAGTCTTTCATTTTCACTGTGTGCTGTATGTTCTAGCAGTGTGTGTATGTAGATTTAAAATCAAACCAGTTTAATTTATGTCAGATTAATATGGTGAGATGAAATGTGTGGTATAGATTGGTCAGCACACTATCACAGACAGTTCAGCTGGAAGTCTTTGGTTTATTTCTTCTCTTGGGTCGTCGAGGTCCGGCGTCCGCTAGTAGAGACATGAACACACCAGAGAGCCGCTTCATAGCAGAAACTAATGCCTGACAATGTTTCAGGAATAATTCATCAAGTTTAGAATTGTGAACTTCTTGCCATGTGATCATGTTCTGGAGTCGCTGTATGATTGTGAACGCTTTGCTTTTCTCTCGCAGAGCAAATCCTGAGCAACATCAAGCAGGAGTACAAGCGCATGCAGAAGAGGAGACACCTGGAGAGCAGCTTCCAGCAGAGCGAGTCTGTGTGTGGGCTCGAGTCCGGGCCGCACGCCTCCTCCAGCACAGGTAACACCACTCGGCCCAAGCCTACGCTCATCCGCATACTTCCTTTAAAATAAACTCTCTCTGTCCACACTGGCGGTTTCCTACGTCTCAGTCTGGATGAGAAACTTTTGGAAAACGCCTGAAAAGACTAAATTCACCTTTACTGCGCATGAGTAAAAGCTCACTGATGATACAGATGGAATAATAATAATGATAATACCAATGTAAACAGTAGGATGTTTATTGACTATTTCCACTCCATATACATGTTTTCACTACTTTTGTTTTTTATTTAATATTAAGACATTATGAATGATAATAACGAAAGTTAATTTCATCTACACCCTAAATTAAGCTTATTTTTTGTCAGGCGAAGTGCTGTCAGAATTTTTTTTTTTTGTAGAACTGTGTGAGTTTTCATTTGAGGTGGTGCTGCCATCAACTTTGAGTCTGGAGCCCTGTGAACTTAAAATAAAACAGCATATCATGATGTTAAGTCTATTCACTATTAAAGAGTTTGTCAGTATTACAGTTTATTTTGGGGGAAATTTGAATAATTGCATTGCGAGCTGATTTGAGGTGTGCCCCTAATTTTCTGCTTGCACTCCTCAAATTTTCAGTCAGGTGCAACAGCGCTCCTAGTAAAGGGTTAGATGATAATTAGGGCTATTACAAATTATTTTTATTTTTTTTATATATTACAATATTTTGGTATCAAACAAAAATCCTACCGGTGCACCTCTAGTTGAACAGTTGATTGAAGGCTAATGTTATTTTCATGCTTAAAGGCTGTGGTGAATATAGCGTCCAGCACAGTGGCTGATGATGATGATGATGATGATGATGGTTGACCCAGGACTGACGCAGCGCTCTGTCTCCCGCAGGCGTGTCCTCCGGGGCCGTGTCCCCGTCCCGCCGCGAGCAGCCGCTGTTCACGCTGAAGCAGGTGGGCATGATCTGCGAGCGGCTGCTGAAGGAACGCGAGGAGAAGGTGCGGGAAGAGTACGACGAGATCCTCACCACCAAACTTGCAGGTATCCGCTGTCGTCTTTCCCATCTTCCGTCCCTGAGGATCACATGCTCTTAAAGGGATAGTCCACGAAAAATCTTCGAAATCTTCTTTCAGACGAATACAGAGTTATATTAAAGGGATACTCCACTTTTTTTGGAAATAGGCTTATTTTACAACTCCCCCAGAGTTAAACAGCCGATTTTCTGATATTTAGAAGAATATCAGTAACCAGACAGTTTCTGCTCTCATTGACTTCCAGTGTATATTTTTTTCCTACTATGGACGTCAATGAGACCAGAAACTGTCTGGTTACTGATATTCTTCTAAATATCAGAAAATCGTCTGAATGGATTTGAAAACGGTAAAACTCGACTGTTTAACTCTGGGGGAGTGGTAAAATGAGCCTATTTCCAAAAAAAAGTGGAGTATCCCTTTAAAAACTATCCTGGCTCGTGGACGGCCGTTACCCGAAGCCAGTGATTATAGTTTATAAAGTGATAAATGTGGGTATTTTTCTTCAGATGGCCTTTATTAAGTGTTTGGATTTACTTTAATTATTGATTGATGCACTTTGTTGGGCTTCAAAATAGGGCTGTCAAACGATTAATCACTTCCAAAATAAAAGTTTGTGTTATAATATATGTGGGTGCACTGTGTATGATTATTTATATATATAAATACACACACATGCTTGTATATATTTAAGATATATTTTCGTGTATATAGATTTATTTATAGTTTATATTATATATAAATATAAATATTATTTTTTTCTTAAATACACATGCATGTCTGTATATATATATATATATACAAAATAATTATACACAGTGCACATATATTATGTAAACACAAACTTTTATTTTGGATGTGATTAATCGCTTGACAGCCCTACTTCAAAATGTCATCCTCCATTCACTCCCATTATAAAGCTGGAAAGAGGCAGACATGTTTGATATAACTCTGTGTTTTGAAAGAATAAAGTCATATACTGGCTGGAGGGAGAGTAAATCATGGGATTATTCTCATTTTCGTGTGAGCTGTCCTATTTGTAGACAACAGCATAATTTTCATGCAAACCTGTATAACTTGTGTTGAATTACTCTACAATATTCACTAATGACAGTAACATAGACCTAAGTAAGTCCATTTACTGCAGTAATTTCTCTCTCAACCAGTAGAAATCATTTGAACACCTGATTATGCATGAAAAAAAGGTCATAAACTGTCATAATTTTGGAAAAAAAAAAATTGGCCAAACCGCCAGCGCTAAGCTAATCCTATAAGTTGTTGAATTGAGGAGCATATTAGAAAAAGTAAAGAGAAGCTGGACCCAGCTGCGGCGTTTTATCTTGAAACATGCAGCGCTCACACTGATGAAGGCGATCTCCAGCGCTGGCCGATCTGATTACTGATGGGTGTTATGTATTAGTGCAGTTGTTTTCTTATGCTGCAGATGGCGCTGTGTAGCCATGTGTCCCTTGAACATTGAAAACAGTAGTCAGTTGGAAGCATACTTGGTCTAAGTGTGTTACTGTTAGTGATAGCTCCTCAGTATATAATGATATTCTGAATGATGTAATAATGGAGTTGTGTGTGCTTGTCTTCCAGAGCAGTACGATGCTTTCGTGAAGTTCACCCATGACCAGCTGATGAGGCGGTTTGGAGAGCAGCCTGCCAGCTGTACGTGTCCTCTCTCTCTCTCTGCTCTCGTGTGTGTGTGTGTGTGTGTGTGTGTTTACTGATTCTGCTGTTGTGTGCAGATGTGTCCTGAGCGGGCTGTGCTGGGGCGTGGTGGTGCTCGTGTCCTGTGGTTGGTGCCGTGTCCAGTGGATCTGTGCCTGCGTGAGCTCCTGACGCTCCTGACGGCTGGGTCTCCAGCAGTGCCAATCGCATCTTTCCCCCGCTGGGCTTCTGTCAGTGCGTAACCACTCTCTCTCTCTCACTCTCTCACTCTCTCTCTCTCAATCTCTCTCTCTCAGCAGCTGGAGTGCTTCCTGCCCGCTCCTCGACGCCCATATATGGACCTGCGCAATCAGTGGCTGTGTGTCTCTCCATCTGAACCCTGGATATTTATTAGGCTTTGACCAGGCCTTTTATACAGTCACCTGTCCTTTCATCCGCAACCCTTTTCCTCTGGTTTTGTAAAATGCCTTTTATTTACTGCAAATGATGATACATGTGAGAGTGTGTGAGAAACTTTGGGACGGTGTGTCTTGGAGACTGCTGTTCATAGCTTTGTGTAAATACATCTGGAGTTTCCCTGTACAAATCCAATACTGCATTTATTTTGATTAAATCTGTTTTCATGCTTTGTATTTATTTTAATTTTTTATTTCCTGTTTTTTTGTTTTTGCCCCTTTCCTCTGCATTATGGTTTTACTGCTCCTGTAGTTCAAATGACTTTATGTTGAAAAGTATACACAAATAAACTGTTTACATAACTGGTCTTCTTTCTTGCAAGTCAGGGTTCCTGGGCGCACACACACACACACACACACACACACACACACACACTGGTTTGGTTTTAACTTGAAAACGAAATAAACTGAACAGTTCTCATCTATGATTGCAGCTTTAACTAAGCCCCGCCCCTTTGTTGAAGCCCCGCCCATGCAGGATGTCACCAAAATGATTGACAGACAGACACCATAGGGGAGAAAATTGGTGTCTTTTTTTCTGTCACATAAGAGGCAGTGCACCTTAAATTAGTAAAGAGCAAATTAAGAAAACAAATTAGCCAAAGTCTGGCTAGAAATGCTGTTTTCGACATATTAGACAAGATTTGTGCATACTGTTAAAAAAAAAAGATTTGGAAATAGTTTAAAGTGTTTATGTTACAATACATATTTTTGTTATTCTGAATAAATTTTTATTATTCTTTTTAAATATATATATATATATTTTTGAAATTAAAATAGTTAATAATTACTAATACCAATTGTTTAATGTTTTTTAAAGAACCTGCCCACAATTAAACTATCAGATACTACATTTTTATCTGGTCTTATAATCCATGTCTAAATGTCGTTTACTCGACACATGACGTGTAATAGTTGTATATCACTGCCGTATGGACGTTATTAGGCCTACTTATTACTTCCACACACACTCATCTTCGACTGAACACTTCTCAAATTGACCATCAAAGCTTTTTCTGTAAAGCTGTATTAATAAACTTGAATTAATTAGCTTTTATGTTCACCTATGTAAAGTGTGTAGTGTATATTTTCATGACGATTTGTACTAAGAACGACTAGTATATATATATGTATATATATATATATTATAATATATTAAAATGGCTGGCTATTTTTGATCCAGAACACCATACTAAGTAAGGATTTAACACAGCAGGGTTAATTCATTCATTAAAATGTTAATACAGCAGAAGAATAAGGAAAAATACTGCTTGTTGAGCTCTTCCACACACCTATTATGAAATTTTGAAAATTATGTAGTTTGTATAACATAGATCTAAGTGAACAAAAACATCCTGCAAAGTTTTATATAAGAAAGTTCACCAAAAAAATCTTCATCATATTGGCCGCGACCACTCATTGCGCGCGCAGACACCGGGGTCATATTTGCATCAGCAACCTGTAAATACTATTGATAATTGTTGCTTTTATGTGTTTTGTAGCATGCTTAATATAAGTATTTGTGTGTGTTGTGTAAAATTTACAATATAAAATAAAATTTAAACATGACATAGGCTACATACGGAGGCGTATTGGATTCACATGAAGAAAAAAAATCGACTCTGTTTTTCTGAATTAACAAGTTAATTATCTCAGAATTACCAGATAATTTTTCATGGAAAAAGGGTTTTACTCTGTTTTTCCGAATTAACAAGTTAATTTTTCATGGATTTTTTGCTCTGTTTTTCTGAATTAGCGAGTTTTTTTCTCATGAAAAATTAATTCATTAATTCAGAAAAACAGAGCAAAAAATTTTTTCTCATGAAAAATTACTCATTAATTCAGAAAAACAGAGCATAAACTTTTTTCTCATGAAAAATTAATTCATTCATTCAGAAAAACAGAGCAAAAATTTTTTTTCTCATGAAAAATTAACTCGTTAATTCAGAAAAACACAGCAAAAACTTTTTTCCATTAAAAATTATCGTGTAATTCTGTGATAATTAACTTGTTATTTCAGAAAAACAGAGTAGATTTTTTTCTTCAAGTAAATGCAATACGCCTCCGTACACAAAATGAAATACAAAAACATAGCATATTTTAGATAAATAGCAATACAAATAAGTTTTATTTTATTCAATTTGTATTTCATGTTTAAAATTGTATTTTATTTGATCACAACAGAAATGTAATCTGGGGCTGTAACAAGACACAGGTCACTCCTCCAATAATCAGATATGGCCGAGCTGTGGCGAAGCTAGAATAAAGAACTGTGCGGAGACGTGATCGTTCGGAGGAGCCTGATGACTTTTATTTTGAAAACACGCACAGAATGACAGTAGCTGACTTCAGGAAGCTCACACTCATGTCCTCCAGTACCCAAGGTACTAATCCATCGACCGGATGTTGAAGCCTCGTGGGAGCTGACATCTTGCTGCAGAACTTCACTAGCGTTAGCATTCCCATTGACTCACGTTCATTTTGGCGTAACTTTGACAGTGAATAACTTTACATCTGAGGCGTTTGAAGACCCCATTTGTCCTTTATTTATTTCTAAAGAAACTCGACAATGTATAAATAGCTCCATTACCTTGTAGCTTATGTTATGGCCCCGTAGAAGCAGTTTTAGTGAAAGTAGGCTAACGATTGCGTCATACCCTTTTGAGATTACCGTATGGACACGAGAAGAAGCTCGCGCGCAATCGGGAAACGTGGAGGCAGAATGACAAAATAATTTATCAGAATACCTAGCAAACTTGTCTCCTTCTCCTAGCCCGTGGACAGCTCCTGTTCATACTCTCCGCCTCTGCACATGTTTCGGAAGGGAATGATTCAGATTTCTCATGCCACCGCACTAGAAATCAAACGGGTCACTCACGTCACATCTACGTAGACTAGCTCTGTATGAGTCTGCGCGTCAGGGACGGAAGTGCTAAAAAATCGCCAAAAACGGGCTTCAGTCGTCTCAATGGAGTTCCAATGAGATCGCTCTGTCCATTTCTTTTACTGTCTATGTCCAGTACGGAGACTGGTCAGTGACACTTCAGGCTCATTCCTGATGTAGTTTCATGTGAATATCTGCTGAACTCCTCGCGCGCACATGGCGTGCTTCTTCAGGCGGAGCGTCGCGCTGCAGGTACACCACGCGCGCGTCTGACGCACCGTGACATTAACAGAAGCTTATGAAGATGTCAGATCTGATAGCTGTACTTGTTTTGCAGCTCGCGAAGGTGTGCGGAGTGTCTGAAGATGCTTTAATACCCCTGATCTCTGCAGTGCCCGTGTCAAAGAAACAGTAAGAGCCAACACACCCGACAAAAGTTAACAGACATCACAAGACGCCATACAGATTCATAATATGCTTATTTACATTTTTTAATGACTTTAACAGAAAGTGCGTCTTTTATAAATGAGTTTTCCACATTGTGCGTTTATGGGTAAAGAATTAGACTTTTTCATAACTTAATCCCGTTTTTGCCTGAATTAGAAAGTTTTCAAAACAGTACTTGTTATGATCATAATCACAGATAATTCACATTCAAAATATCTGTACTTTTTGACAATTAGAAAACAGAGTCCATCCTCAATATTATTACAAAAGGAGCATTCTTTTCCCATTTCCATAAATCTAGAGGGTACATTATTTTATGTAATAAATTCTAAAGAACCTCTCTTACTTCAGCTGAAATGCAGATTTTGTAGGTTTTCTTCACTTGATGGATTTTGTCCGTTGGGTCCTCTACACTGACACACAGCAGCATGTGATGATGACATCATATGTGTGTAATATCATAACAGCTTAAAAGATTAGTTCACTTCAGAATTAATATTTCATTATAATTTATTCACTCCCACATCATCCAAGATGTTCATGTCTTTCTTTCTTGAGTGGAAAAGAAATGAAGGTTTTTGAGGAACACACTCAAGGTCCAGATGTGAGTTTCAGTGCAGCTTCAAAGTCCAAGAGGCTGATCTAGACAAACCATCTGTCAAAAAATGTATATTTCTTTACTTTTTAACCACAAATGCTCATCTTGCACTAGCTCTGCGATGAAAGGCTGAAAGGTCAAGCGTGACAGTGTTTATGAAGCCAAAGGCAAACACCATTTATGAAAAAATATATAAATAAAGAAAAAGGTAAAACAACGACGTCGGATAAGTTGTGACAGCAGTGAGGTGACTCCAGCGGTTGTGTGTGTGTGTGACGTCAGGCCGTCCGCTGATCTGCGTGTGTCGGTCGGCTGTCTGCTTCAGAGCGGAGCTGCTGTCCCTGATGGAGACCTGCACACCAAAACACAAGCGCTGGCCAATCAGGTGAGCAGACCCTCCCGAGCCATTCATCTGCAGATCTGGGAACAGTGTGGATCATGTGCATGTTTGCATGTGTGTGCCGGTGATTTCCATGTCTTTGTTGTGGATGCGCTCTGCGATTACGGAGTGTGTTCTTGTGTTCTGCTCTAGATCAGACGGGACTCTGTCGTGGAGGACGTCGTCGCTGCTCGAGGAGAGATTCACTTCAGATTGAACAAACTGATCCTGGCGCAGGTGAACTGATGGAAACAACAATCATACACACAACTCTCCACTTAATGTGCCTAACAGCCTAGACAATGTGGGAAGACATTTTTCACTTATTTTTCCACTTATTTTTATTTATTTAAAATTTTTATTTATTTATTTATTTTTATTTATTTCTTTTTACTTATTTAATTATTTTTATTTATTATTTATTTATTTATTTTTTATTTATTTATTTATTTATTGCTTATTTATTTATATTTATTTATTTTATTTATTTATTTTTTATTTATTTTTACTTATTTATTTTTTATTTTATTTATTATTTATTATTTCACTTATTTTACACTTATTTTTCACTTATTTTGTTATTTTCACACATTTTTTCGTTTTTCTTTCTGTGTTTTGTCAGCTTGAAGTAAGTCACTGCTACATGTAGGCCCTGTCGCTATTATTGATTAATCGCCTGATATTCGTTCTAATCACAGCAATAATTTTTGCAAGTTAAATTTCAATCATATTTAGTCAAAGGATATAAAACCTCTGTTGTAGAGTAAATAAATGTAGTCAAAGGTCTTCCGTTATACGAAGGTTTGTGGGTTTGATCAGACTGTATTATTACATTATATTCATTATATTATAAATGTTTAGTTTTACAGCATTAGGATGAATCATATGGGCCTATTCTATTATAATTGACATTATATAATATATAATATATTATTAAAATTAGGGCTGTGCAAAAATTAATTGCGATTAATCGCATCCAAAATAAAAGTCTGTGTTTACGTAATGTATTTGTGTGTGCTGTATATAATTATTTTGTATATATAAATACACACACATGCATGTATATATTTAAGAAAATGTGTTATTCATATATAAAATATTTATATTTATATAATATAGATAATATATATATATATATATACAGAATTTAAACACAAATAATTCTTAAATATATACATGCATGCAGGTATTTATGTATACAAAATAATCATATACAGCACACACAAATATATTACGTGAACACAGACTTTTATTTTGGATGCGATTAATCGCAATTAATTTTTGCACAGCCCTAATTAAAATTAAACACAATAATGTGTATGAGCACACAATTGGAATGGATATGGCTTAATAATAATAGCCTTTAAAGTCAGCATGAAATGAAAAATCATCCCGTCTATTTTCTAAACGCATATTATTGTAGAAGCTTGCTTTACTCACCACAGGTATTTGCAACATTTTCTTACATTTCTGACGTTTTTTTCAGGCAATAGTGAATTTCTTGCAATCCTGAGAAGATGAAAGTTTGCATTGACTTGTATTGTTTTGTATTGCACAGAAACTCTTCGAGCAGCTGCAGTCAGAGCCTGACGGGTTCGGCGTGACGAGTGAACTTCTGCAGCATCTTCAGGGTGGCAGGACGCTGGTGGAGTTCAGGTTGGTTAACCCAGGAGCTGTTAGCTGGTTTAGCATGTGGCTCTGAGACGTCACCCGCTCTACTCTCTTTGCTTACAGTTCTCCAAACATTGCGAAGAAATTTCATGCCGGACATCTTCGCTCCACTATAATTGGTGAGGAGGTCATTACTCTGTTGAATAGTTCTCTCTGTCACCAGTAGATGGAGTGCTTGTACAAAAGACACAAGATGATTTTAATAGAACAAAACTTTAAATGATTCGCTTTTTTGTAGGAAACTTCATTGCCAACCTAAAGAAGGCCTTGGGGAAAGAGGTTATTCGAGTCAATTATTTGGGTGACTGGGGCATGCAGTTTGGTGAGTTGGCATTATTAACCTAGAGAAGTCAGGAAGTTCATAAAATGAAAAAAGTTTAAAGTTCTTTCATGTGATGTGTAATACAGCGAATGTAAAAGGTGCAGATAAATGTAGTTTTTGTCTCTCAAAAGAAAGAAGTGATTCTGAGCTGAAATTGGTTGTCAGTAACTCCAGCCTTACTGAACCTACATAGGTTTGTAACTAATTTGCATAACGTCAGCCTCTGGTCTTCATTGGCTGCTGACGAACAATGTTTACTTTGCCACTTAAACAAACAATTTGTAGTTGTATCTGAGACTGGAAGACGCTGTTTTCTGCTGCCAATGCAAATCCACTTTGATGAGATTGATATGATAAAACCCACGCCATCTGACCAATCAGAGCAGAGTAGACCAATCACAACAGACTGGGCTGGTGTTATCGAGTGTGTGTGTGTGTGTGTGTGCAGGTCTGTTGGGTGCAGGCTTTGAGCGTTTCGGCTGTCAGGAGAAGCTGAAGACGCAGCCGCTGGAACATCTGTTTGAGGTCAGAGGCGTGTGTGTGTGTGTGTGTGATGTGCCCTGGTCCTGGCGGGACGTTCTGGAAGACTCGTGTGTGTTCCCGCTGTCGCTGCAGGTGTACGTGCAGGTGAACCGCGAGGCCGAGTGTGACGAGAGCGTGCGTACGGCGGCCGCTGGGTTTTACAGGCGTCTGGTGCAGCGGGAGGATCAGGCTCTGGCCCTGTGGACGCAGTTTCGGGAGATCACTGTGCATGAGTACAAACGCATCTATCAGGTAACTTCATCATAACGTGCGTTTAGAGCTAACCAAAACTAAAACCAGAAACACACATTTTAGTTACTTGACATAGATGTTCAGTTTCACATATCAAACATTTCCATTTAAGAGAACTCTATGATCCAGAAGCTAACTTATTGCTTTAATCGCTTTTATCGTTCTCCTCATTTGTAAGTGGCATTGGATAAAAGATCAGTCTGTGATTAAAGCGAGGGTGTGTGTCGTCTCTCAGCGTTTAGGAGTTGACTTCGACCATTACTCTGGAGAGTCTCTTCATGACGATCAGACTCAGAGTGTGCTGGACGAGCTGACGGCCAAACGCCTGCTGAAGACCTCAGAGTACAGCACACATCTCTCCTGATCACATGCAGCATCTGTGTTTCAGTCACATGAGTCCATCTGATTACTATGGAAGCTTGTTTCCGCCACTGAATAAAAAAATCTAATAAATAATTGTGACTTTATCTTGCAATTCTGACTTTATTTCTCACAATTGTATGATATAAAGTCGTAATTGCGAGTTATAAAGTCAGAATTGTGTTATATAAAGTCGCAATTCTGAGAAAAAAAGACAGAAATGCGACTTTTTATCTCACAATTCTGACTTTTTTTCTCACAATTGCGACTTTATATCTCGCAATTCAGACTTTATAACATAATTGTGAGTTTATATGTCGAAATTCTGACATCTTTTCTCAGAATTGTGAGATATAAACTCGGAAATGCGACTTATCAGGCCAATTCTAAGGGGAAAAAGACTAATTTTTCCCCTCAGAATAGTTTAAATCTCACATTTCTGACTTTATATCATGCATTTCTGACTATATAACACGCCATTGCGACTTTATATCTAGCAATTCTGACATTATAACTCACAATTCTGACTTTATCTCGCAATTGTGAGAAAAAAAGTCAGAATTGTGAGATAAAAAGTCGCAATTACCTTATATATTTTTCATTCTATGGCGGAAACAAGCTTCCATATATTACAGATTCAACATAAACTAATAAACTTAATTTAATGCACATTTGTCAGTCATACACAAGTGAAGCGGGGCGGATTTCTTCACTCAAAAAAAAAAAAAATCATTGTATAGTTTATTATTAACTATTTGCATCTGATTCATATTTTCATTATTTTTTATGACATCATATTTTCAAAATATTTTTATTCAAAATGCACCGAATAAGCATTAATATTTTCATTGTGAAACAATTGCATTAATTAAGTTAAAAAGTATGAACATGGTTAAAATGACTGACTTCGAAACAGGCAATATTGAGTTGGATAATAACATGTGAGATTGAAACTAATTGGATTCACTGATGATAAATATACATGTATAAATCTGTATTTAAAGTCCCTCTGCATACTAATCTTTATCATCAAAATGACACATTTAAAGTTTTTTTCCTGTGAAAATAATTTCATGCTTTAAAATAGTTTGACTCTTAACTCTACACTCCTGCTTCATTTAGTATGCACACACCCATTAATATGCAAATGATGTAAACCAAATATGTAGTGGAGCTGTTTATTAAATGTGTGTGATTGGTTGTTGCACAGGAAGGGCACGGGTGTGGTGGATCTGTCTGGGACGGGCGACATGTCGTCTTACGCCACATTAGTGCGCAGTGATGGGACGTCCCTGTACCTCACCAGGTGTGTTTCGCACACACACACACACACACACGTGTGTGTTCAGTTTAACGCAGCGTCTCGTGACGGATCTCCCCTCTGTGTGCTTTCAGAGACGTGGCAGCAGCGCTGGACAGGAAGCAGAGGTTTGGCTTTGATGAGATGATCTATGTGGTAAGAATGATGATGAATCTGCTGAGTCATGTGACCCCACCACCGTCTGCTTCTGCTCAGTCCTCGATCCCTCTTTCAGACAGATAAGAGTCAGACCGTCCACTTCCAGCAGCTCTTTCACATCCTGGCAGCCATGGGACACCAGTGGGCGGAGAGGTACACACACACACACACAAACTCACTAGAGGTACACACATACACACACACGCCCCAGTTCCTTGACTCTGCCTCAGTTCCTTGACTCCGCCCCAGTTCCTTGACTCCGCCCCAGTTCCTTGACTCCGCCCCAGTTCCTTGACTCCGCCTCAGTTCCTTGACTCCGCCCCAGTTCCTTGACTCCGCCCCAGTTCCTTGACTCCCCTCTGTAAAAAACTTTAACTCTAATATGTAAACAAAATCATTGGTTTATCCAATGTTCAGATTTCTTCTACATTTCTTTGTAAATGTATACCAATTAGAGCATATTTTAGTAGATCATGCCTCATTTGCATAATTATACATTTCAGCTTTTATTACAAAAAATGTTAGCAACTCTTAATGTATTCAGTGACCAGGGTAAGTATGATCTATTAGTTAAAGTGTTTGTCTTGATGAATGATTGACAGTTTGCGTCAGCTGACTGACTCCACATCACATGTGCTTCCCTTCAGGATGGAGACACACCTTCTCAAATACACCCTCACTAAACCTAACGGCTGCCAAGTAGTAATTCTCTCGTTTGACACTCCTACTAACTAAACACCAGTATTATGTGTGTCGGATATCTTCTTCACTGCCACTTTTATTTGCTTTTTTAAAAGAACAAGAAACACTCTGGTTAGCAGCTTTTAGATCTGACAATAAAGATCAACATATGTACACTTTTACACATGGTTGCTACTGAAACAGATCCTTAGATCCTTTCTAAGGTTTCATTTGTCACTGTCAGTTAACTACATTAGCTGAAAAGAATAAGAATGAGCGAGTATGGTTTTATGCATTTATTAACCTGTGTTCATCTAAATATCAACAATTAAATTAGAATATCACAAGTTGCCAACATTTACATTCAAATCATTTATCCAATGCGACTTAGAAAAGGAGATCAAGTGAAGCAGGGGAAGTGTGTATGAGCCAGAGGGGACAGGCGGGAGTATATCTGGAAACATCTGGATTCATGACGAATGAGAGAGTTGTGCATGAGTTCATCATTTAAAGGGGTCATGACATGTTTTTTTTGTTTTGTTTTATTATATTCCCTTAGGTGCAATTATAGTATTACTATAGTTTTTTTTGTAAAAAAAATAAATAAATTAAAAAATGAAGTTATTTATGACATTTTCCCACCCTGTTTCTCACCTCTTCAACAGTCTGTTTTGGGGTGTTTTCCCTTTAAGACTTCAGTGTTAACGCCTATACTGTTATGATTGGCCAACGTCAGTGCTGCTTATGCATAAATTATTAATGTTAATCATAAATTATTAATGTCAATCAATTTGTTGGCATTGAATTGTGGTTTGGATCTGGTCATCAGCGAATTTAACAATATCCCATCAGTTATCCCACTGGACATGTTTCTTTTCCCAAATCTCCACTCACATTTACTCAGTGGACTATAGACGTTTTAATTAAAACCTTTTAATTTAACTCTATTATATTCACATTCTTTACTGTGCTAAAGTAGAGAAACGCTGTAGGACAGATAGCCTACTTTTTTACTCGCACATCAAATTGTTTTTTACACAGTTTGTGCTTATTAGACATGCTAAGACGTGTCAAGTTTCTATGTAAAGCGTGTTTCACACACTCGGGTGGTTTTAGTGTCGCCTTTGGCAGCTCAAAATCAAGCATAGCCTAAATATCTTCAGAAACACAAAGGCAGTGCACTCATATTACTTATGAATGCTCAATATGGCTGAGTAAGCCCCGCCTCCTAAATAAAAGACCCAATCGCTGATTGGTAAAGTCATCGCATCACTGCAGCTCCGGTTGCTATGGCAAAGATGGCCGCCTAGAGAGATGACGTGCCTTAAAGGGACTTCAGTATCTGACTGAGAGTGTGTGTGTGTGTGTGTGTGTGTGTGACAGGTGTCGTCATGTGGCGTTCGGGCTGGTGCAGGGCATGAGCACGCGCCGCGGGGAGGTGGTGTTCCTGGAGGACGTGCTGGAGGAGGCGCGGAGCCGCATGATCAACAACATGAGGCAGTCCAGAAGTGAGAACACACACTGCTATAGTTCCTGCACACACTTGTGTTTGTTAATGGAGCCTCTGCACATTGAGGGGTTCTCATACAACAGATAATATGAGCGTTCTCGCTACCAATAGCCAAATAAAGTAGGGGATACGACTGCTCTAGCGAGTGACTGTAGTGTGGACGAGGTGTCAGGATCACTCTCTGGAAGTGACTCTGGGATAGAGGGGTTAGCAGAGATGAGAATAGCATGACTGTACAACAGGACTGATCTGGGTCTCGAACTGTAGGTTGTGATCGAGCAGAAAGACTAGTGTTGAAATGGCATGATGAACTGGTTTTGGTTAACTGGGGCTCTCTGTGTGTGTGTGTGTAGCTTCAAAAGTGCTGGAGGAGCCGGAACTGACAGCCGAGAGGATTGGGATCAGCGCTTTAATCATACAGGTACACACACACACACACACTCAGTCAAGCACCAGACCGGTTCCTGTATGGACACAAACCTGACTGACTGCATTACACTTCTGAAATGAGTGATCAGGCATAATGTCATATTGATTGTCGTCATATTCAGGCTGAGTGTGTGTGATTTGTGTTTAGCCTCATGCTATCGGTGTGTGTGTGTGTGTGTGTGTGTTTATCTCATGTGTTTGTCAGGACTTCAAAGGGCCTCTGATGTCAGACTATAAATTCGAATGGGACAAAGTCCTGCAGTCTCGAGGAGACACGGGTGTGTTTCTGCAGTACACACACGCCCGCCTCTGCAGGTACACACACACACACACAGAGAGAGACTAACCTAATAGTACACAAGGATGGCTCAGTCTGTTGTGATTGAGTCATCTGACCAGTCAGAGCAGAGTAGATCAGTCTGTTGTGATTGGTCCGGGTGGTGTCTATGGGGTTTATTGAGCAGTAATGTGCAGATCTGGCTCATGATTGTGTTTGTCTTCACAGTTTGCTGAGGACACATGCGAGTGAGGCGTCCTCTTGCCGTGACGTGTCTCCTCTGATGGACAGCAGAAGTGTTTCAGTTCTCCAGCACCTGCTCAGGTGAGCGTCACCTAGGGTGACCACCCGTCCCGCGTAGCGCGTGCGCGCACAGCGTTTGAAGCCCAATTCATGCGTCCCGCAAATTGAGACCGTGTCACGCATAATCAATGCTTCCTCAAAAAAAAAAAAACAAAAAAAGTCGGTCACTCTATATCCTCGAGACCCAGGCAGCCAAACGTTGTGCCTGAACACGTTCACGTTCATGAACTTGTTCATATTTCGTGTGAACTCGTTCATTCTGTTGTCTGTGAACGCACGCTCTCTCAGTTTAACTTCGTTCAACGGGGTGCCAGATTTCTATAGATCATTCCAGGCGAAAGACCGGCTAAAACTCACAGTAAACAGAGCTTAATATGTAGCGAAAAAAACACCCAATCTGGCAACACAAGCCACCAGTGTCGCACCGCGGCCGCCGTCGACAAAGGCGTCGTATGATAATTTAAACGGATTTTATAACGAGGTCGGTGGAGATGGGAAAAATCTTACATTTCTGTGCAAACTTTGAACTTAACTAATTCATGTAGAAAGCGAACTTCCCCAACACTGGTTGCCACTCCCACGTGACCTGCTGACTAGGTTGATGTCAACTTTTTCATTGTTGTCATGACAGCGCACCTTCCTCTTCTTCTCTGAAGTTGTGAGTTTAGACTTTTTTTTTAGACTTTTTTTGTGTGTTGAGCAACTATAATTCCTGTTTATCCTATAATTTTATATTTTTATTTATTTAAAGTGAATTAATTGTAATGAAAAGTAAATAAAATTAAATAGCTAAAGTAAATCGTAAGTGGAAGTGCATCTGTCAATTCATTTAATGTTCAAAATATTTTCAAAAATAATGTTCAAAATGTCAAAAAAATAATGTAAAAAATAATGTTCAAAATGTTCATAAATGTTTATTTAGAAAAAAATACACATTGGTTGGCCTATTCATCATGTTTAGGAAATAGGGCATTATTAATGTGTGTGCTAAGGTATGTGCTTTTTTTTTTTTTTTTTTTTTTTTTGAACAATTATTCATGTACAAACAGTTAGGCAATAGTAACAATTCTAGATATGGGTAAACTATCAGTGAGTCTGCCCGTGGGGTGGGGGTACCGCCGTGCCAAACAGTGTCCCACATTGTCCCTCAGAAACATACCCCTTGTCCCCCCTTGGGCTTATTAGCAGGTGGTCACCCTAGCGTCACCTCTACCACACATACTCCACATTCATGACCTCAGTGAAGCGGGTCCGACAGGGGCGCTCCACCCTGACAATGCCTGATCGCATCGGTACGAGACTGTGAGCTGGGCGTGTTCGAGTTCACATCATACAATGAATCACACTACAGGGGAACACATGCTGTCATCAGTAGTGTGTGTGAGTGTTTTCAGTTAATATGAACACACAGGTATGAAGTAATTCCAGCTCGGTCAACCTTTTATTATCAGTGGAATGCACATTTCTGTCAGACACACACACACAGTAACTTCTCTCTGTAATAACAACATATCAATGACTCGAGCCTCCAGAAGTTTGGGACGAGATGCATAAGTATTTAGTACTGCACTAATCTAAACTAGTCCTGGTTTAAAGAGGACTTACTCTGATGTGTTCAGGCTCTCCTAGATCATGTTCTCCTGCTTGAATGTTGATTATTCTCCTCATATTCTCCATTGTTGCGGCTCCTCTCTTCCCAGTCTGTCAGTAACGCTCTGTTCACTTCCTGTCTCTATGAAGCCCCTCCTCCTGAAAAGCACACTGTGCTCTGATTGGTCGGCTGGAGCAGTGTGCTGTGATTGGTCCCGCCCCTTTTACATAACTGCCAGTTTAACACACTACTAACTAACTCAACCAGGCCCCGCCCCTTAATTCAACACATGAATTATTATAATGAGGAATATTGTGACGTGTTCGTTCGGGAGAAACACTGATATAGAGGAGAACTGGAGCTCTTCATGAGCTAACAGCAGCATCACACACTGAAGAGAGTAACACTTGTCTTGATCAAACATGTGAAGATGTCTTGAGGTGTGGTAATCGGCCCGTTGATGAATAAAACAGCAGAGGTTGACTGTGTATTTCTTCATGAATGGAGGCTTTGCTTCTAGTGTGTGAGAGTAATGTACACACACAGTGATGTGTGACTGGCCTGTTTTCAGATATGATGAAGTGCTTCTTCAGTCCGTGAATGACCTGCAGCCCCGACACCTGGTCAACTTCCTCATGACCCTCAGGTACACACCATCACCCCAGATCTACTCACACCCGGTGGAGTAAACACATTAGAGTGTGCATCGGATTGGATTCAAATGTAAAATGATTGATGTCCACACTCCTGTACCGCAGCTGTTAGTTTCTATGGTAACGCCATTGTGTTGTTAGGTGTACGCCAAAATCCACACCATACAGGGGTTTATGATACGAGATACAGATAGACATGATTCTTTTACTGTTCACTCTTGTTAATATGGTCAGATTACAATCTGATGTGCACAAGAGCAGGTCTGAACGAGAGTGTGTAGAGCCAGACTGAAGGAGTGTGTAAGTTAGTTCTGCTGGCGTTACTGTTTTCTGGTCCGTCATTGTTTGCTCTGATGAGGTTTACTGTGTTTTCAGTCACCTGGTGGCGTCGGCTCATCGAGAGCTGCCCGTGAAGGGAAGTCCAGCGGCGACGGCCCAGGTAAACACACACACACACACACACACACTGTCAGAGACTGTTCAGCATCTGGACCGACGCTTACAGTGTGTGTTTCCTCAGGCCCGCCTGTGTCTGTTCAGCTCCGTCCGCTCAGTGCTGGCCAGTGGCATGAGGATTCTGGGTATTACACCGGTCGACAAAATGTGAATTACTGTAATTTAAACATAACCGTGGAATGATGGGCACAAGCTCCTCAGAACAGGACTCGTCTGGGTTTGTAGTGTCGGATACGTTGAATGCAGAAGTGTCTGAATGGAACTTTATTGGAGTGATATATTTGTGTTTCCACACTATGATTTCATGCCAAAAGTGGTCCTTGGGTAATTGTCAAACATGACACATCTTCATCATGCTGAACGGTTTGTCTTTACCATAAGCAACTCTTTTAAACTCTAGAAATTGAATTAAATGCCTCTCAAACCTGCAGCAGATTAAGGAGTAAATGATCATCTAAATCAGTTTTTACCTTTCTGACTGCGACATCAAACCATGATCAGTATCAAACCGATGAATATATGCTGGTGTTACAATGACTATGTTTACATGGAGCCAATTTTCGGGTTATGGTCGGGTTAAGGTCACTATAGACCTTATTCAGAGCAGCGCCATGACAGGTATGAAAGTGAGGCTGTGAGGGATAGACTTACCGTGTTTCCAATGGCACCCACTGTTAAAAGCTGAATAAAGCTCCTAGATTACTTACAATTTTCCACAGTTTACATTGTCGGGAGTTTTTTGTCAACTGACATTTCTTGGAAAGATATTTTTCCAGTGTTTCATGAGCAGAACAATCCGAAAACATTAAATAACAGTACAGCCCATTGAAGAGATGTATGTCTATCCCTCACAGCCTCGCTTTCATTCTCATTAAAAATCAAAGATGGCGCTGCCGTGAATAAGGCGTATTCGGGTTTCTGAAACATTAGGGATATCCAGTTTACATGCGTAAGCAGAGAGAGTTTCTCCTATATACATGGATTTGCAATATTCCGATGTAAACAGCGACGCGAGGTTAGCGTCTAGACATACGGACAAACTTAAAGGGTACATATCATGCTTTTAAATCATTCATTTTTACTTATAAATCATACATTTTTGGTCTATATAAAGCATAACTGCAATGCTTGGGTCTGAATTCCTCATTATTATAGCTCAACAGGCCCCTTTTCTACCCCTTTTCTGATGTGCTTCTGTGAGCAACCCGTTTCGAAGCGTCTCCTTTAAATAAAAAGGAGTTGCGTCTTTCCCCGCCCGCTCTCCAGGTCGCTGAGTTCACGGTCGGTTCAACTCCCCGCGTTCAGCCATTATTGTAGTTTGATAAGAGATATACGATTACTATAGTTTCAAAGAACATTTTTATTCACACGTTAACAAAACGTCAACAACGGAAGACTTGTCCATCAAGCGTTACGTATTCGAGCCAGAGCGAGCGATTTGAAAAAGATGAAGATGAACCTGTAGAACGACGTCTTCATATGGATGCAGTGGTATGTAAAGTTAAGTTAACTATGACTACGTTTACATGCAGCCAATTTTCGGGTTAAGGTCACTTTTCGGGTTTCTGAAACATTAGGGATAACCCGTTTACATGCGTGAGCAGAGAGAGTTTCTCCATGTATACATGGAATTGCAATATCCCGATGTAAACGGCGACGCGCGGTTAGCGTCTAGACGTACGGACAACCTTAAGACGCAAAATGCGTCATTTCCGATTCTTCTTCCTGTATCCAAAGTCAAAAATAACAGCAGTATGCGGATAATGAATAGTTCGGGGCAGATAGCGATCGCCTTTGTTTGCACTATGATGCTGGTAACGTTACTGAGCTCGCTCCAAAAGTATGCTGTGCTGTGTCTCGCCATGTTTACTTCCGGTATACTGCACGCGGATTTTTGTATGCGCCGAGAAGTTTCTCAACTCAAAAGACCAAGATTCCTTGCGAATAGAACATGCGCAGAACACAAATCACTATGGGGATATGCCGATACGCGTTTACATGACCAAAAATTCGGGTTAGAAAAGGGGTACCCCAGGTATAATATCCCGGTTTTTAAAATCCGGGATATGAGCATTTTTCGGGTTTTTACCGGTGTTTACATGAACGTTCGCAACCGGGTTATTGCTAATATCCCGGTTTTGAACGGGTTATTGGCTGCATGTAAACGCAGTGATTGTTGTGTTATTAGTGAAACTCGACTATTTCTCTTTTTAAAACAAGCACACTGACAAGATAAATGACTGCGGTCTGATCTTACCACTAAAAATCTGTATGATAATAATATGATAACTTGCGTTTACAAAGCGTCAGAAAACACAGCAGCTAAATGATAGAAGGAATTTACCCCTCATTCAGACGAAGTCGATCGGCAATTCATTCTTTATACTGGCGGAGGTTGTTGGATTGGGGATCCTTGAAGTGCTTCAGGTCCGACAACCGAACATTTTGACTAGCCCTCCCGTAACTTCTGCATCATTGAGCTTGGACTACAAAATCGGAGCGAGAAATAATAATGGCGGATTGCTCGAAGTGTTGGACCGGTAGTCAATGTCCTTATTTGTCAGTTCCGCTGCAAATACTGTGACGTAATTGTTCAAAAAACGTAATAGACAACAGGAAAATCCGAACAGGTTGAAAAATATGACCAAAACAGAATATAAAGATTTAAACGAAGCACCTGAAGAGAATAATTTCATCTTTTCTGTACTTATAAACACTCCAAATATACAACAAAATGCATTTAAGGGCTAAAAAAGTGGATTTTGCATGATATGTCCCCTTTAAGGCGTAATATGCGTCATTTCCGATTCTTCTTCCTGTATCCAAAGACAACAACAACAGCAGCAGCACGCGGATAATGGATAATTCGGGGCAGATAGCGATCGCCTTTGTTTGCGCTTTGATGCTGGTAACGTTACTGAGCTCGCTCCAAAAGTATGCTGTGCTGCGTCTCGCCATGTTTACTTCCGGTATACTGCACACGGATTTTTGTATGCGCCGAGAAGTTTCTCTACTCAAAAGCCCAAGATTCCTTGCAAATAGAACATGCGCAGAACACAAATCACTATGGGGATATGCCGATACGCGTTTAGATGGCCAAAAATACGGGTTAGAAAGGGGTACCAACCCCAGGTATAATATCCCGGTTTTTAAAATCCGTTATATGAGCAATATTCGGGTTTTTGCCGGTGTTTACATGGCCGTTCGCGACCGGGTTGTTGCTAATATCCCGGTTTTGAACGGGTTATTCGCTGCATGTAAACGTAGTCAGTGTTTTATGTTCCTCCTCGTTCATCTTATCACAGAAAACCAATGAGAAAAACAAACATAACATTGTATTTACAGATGACTGCACTATATACCAAATAATGAATCATGTAAAACATGGTCTGAGTCTGGAAAAGTACCAGACCTCCGCCTAATGGACTAAATGAAGACCCACGTTGATGAGCAAACGAATAATCCATGATCAATCCTTCATCTGGACAATTACATCATGTGTTGAGCCATGTGAAGCATTTATCAGAATAAAATGAACTTGTGCTGTTCACTGGAGGACATTTAAAAAAGTTTTTGATGAATGTAAATTTAAGACCAAGTACTTAATATTTAGGAGTAAATTGATGGGAACACAATACTTCGATACGTTCTCTGAAAGTACATGCCTAGGGAAACACAAGCTGTATAAGCAACACTTCAGAGTGTAAAAATACAACTGAAATCCTGATATTACTTTAATTCATTTTTTACAAAAAAAAACAGTTTTAATCACTCTGCTCCCAAACATTAAAACATCTGTAGCTTCCGATCACACGGCACAGACGGGACGCTCTTCCTCAGCGTTTCTGTCCTGGTTTCCAGTACAAGTGTATTCTTAAATCAAGATGCATTTATTACAGACACAAACTGGCATGAAATATGAAAACTTGTTTCTGTGAAATAGATCAAAATTAAAACAAGAACAGAGATCTGCCAATGGACTCATCTTAATCCAATGGGACGTTGTCTTGACTCATTGACAGATATTTGTTTTTGATAAAGTATAAACTCATTACATTTATCAAGAGCTCATTTTACATTTGCATCTCAAGTAAAAGTATCAGATATTTCAATTGAAAAACAGGACAAAAATACTCCTTTGCAGTACTTCATTCAATGTCAAAACTTCATGCATTCAGAGATTTTTCAGAGCTTAATTTGTGTAAGGGTGAGTTAAGGCAAAAACGCCAATTTTTACTTTCCTGGTTTCTAAACGCAGTTCGGGACTAAATGCAGTTTTGATGTAAATAAATGCAATGCACATGTAGACGAGTATGTGAATGGGATTGCAGAGTTTACACATGAAGCACTGCGTGTAAACACACACTATATGAGAGCTGGACTTCAGACACAGTTTAAGATCACGTCCATCAGAGCCGCCTCACACACACACGTACAGCGATTGTCCTGGATTACGAGGCGTATCCTCCACCGATGATTAAAGCGAGCCGGCGATCCAGACCTGTCGGGAGCCTCTTCACATTTAAAAACCCTTCAGCAAATGACACTGGAAACCTAAACACACATCCTGAAGAAAACACCTGTCGGGCGTCCAGCATGCGGTCCGGCGTCAGTGTTCGTTCCGTGCAGCAGTCCCTCTGCATCAAGTCCTATAGTACAAATGATTTTAAATAGATAGACAAACCCCACATTCTCCCCCATAAACCCCTCCTTCATCATCATCACAGACGGATGAACCGCTCCTCCTCCTGATGTAGTGTAGCTCGGCTCAGTCTCTGTGCAGCTGTGAACAGCGTGTCGATCCGTGTCAGACGGCGATGAGTTTCTCCGTGTCCTCTCGGGCTGTGCTGGGCTTCGGCAGTTTGCTGGTGTCTTGTTTGGGCAGTCCGTACATGTAGATGGACACACACACCAGCGCGGCTCCTAAGATGAACGTCGTCGCTGCAAAGACCAGAGAGTGAATGAGCAAAACTTCACAATAGAGGAACAATATTTCTACAGCATTCATTCATCTCAGGTCCTGTTCATTTCAACTAGAGCTGTTGATAGATTCATAGTTTTAGTCACAATTAATCACACACTTATTGTTAAATTAAGCATACACCAATTATCTTGCTTGCGTTCAATTTTGACTTGCTTGACAGGGTGATTTTGAGAAGCACGGAGGGAATAGAGATGTAGCATGACAGTCGTGTGTGTTTCAGGCCTACTGATCAGAAGAGGAGACGAGCACTCACTGATCTGCAGGCCGAAGAGAAGGACGGACGCCACGGTGGACAGCACGATGGCAGCCGCTGCAGAAAAGCCCTTCATGATGTTATCTGTGTACTTCACCACCACAGACGTGTACATTCCTCCTACGCTCGACAGAACTGCAGACAGAAAACACAGGAGAAACCAGTCGGACCACTTCATCAATGCCATTATACATGTATTCATGGGCTTGCTCTTCTTCAAACGAGCGTGACTGCAGGCTTCAGAAATAAAGGTCACGCGACGTCACTCACAGATGACTAAGCAGACCCAAGGTGTGTATCCGTAGAAGAAGCCTTTCTCCACGACCTGGGCGCCGTCTGTCCCGTAGACCCCGATGAGGGTCACCACGATTCCCGACAGGTACATCTGGATGTTTCGCACCCACAGAGACGTGTCCGAACTCTTCAGGACCTTCTCAAAGTACACACCTGATCCAAAACAGAGAGTCAGTAATGATCCCTAACGCGAGAAGCCATCACTAACACGAGTGAACACGTGATACCTGCAAACCCGGAGCAGAGGACCGCGACGGCGATCGCCACGAAGCCCAGAAACGGGTTCTGCTCCACCTGAAGCACACACACACTAACGGGTCAAGCCATCCTAGGTGTGTATCTTTCTCCTTTCAGAGTTATATTCCAAAGATATCAGTTTTATAATGGGAGTGAATGGTGGATGAGAGAATGAAAGTGCATCATAATAGTAATCGGGATCATACCTGGACTTTGGTGGAGTGCGGCGGGGTCCACTGTACGAGCGTGACTCCTCCACACAGCATGAAGACGGAGAACCACTGCAGACGGCTCAGAGAGCGGCTCAGCATCAGCACCATACACAGCGCCGTGCAGGGGATCTTCAGCTGGTACGTCACCTGACACATGAAACCACGTTCTTGATCTCCCATAATCTTGATATTCAACGAGACAGAATCTGTATTTCTTCAGATGTTCATCATACCTGGTAGACCGCGGCGTCCAGGTTGCTCAAGGCCACGAAGGCCATGTTGTTCTGGATGGCGTACACCACCGACGGCACGCTCAGCTTCAGCAGCTCCTTAGGGCTTCTAAAGATGTGTGTGACCACAGCGGTCCTGCAGCGGCCCAGGTCCCCCGTCTCCCTGCGACACACAGCATCACATCAGGACCAGTATCAGGCTCACACACACCTGACCAGCATTCAGATCACACATCACACGAGAGACAGGACCAGTATCAGACACACACACACCTGACCAGCATCATTAGACTCAGCAGCAGCTTGATGACCTCAGTGACGCAGACGGCGGTGGTGGAGAAGTACAGGTCCGAGGACACGGTGCGGGTGTATCTGAGGGCCACCGTGTATGTGGCAGCGATCAGGGTCATGACAGACAGGCAGTAGATCTTGAAGATCACACTCACGGACTCTGAGACACACACACACACACACACACACACCAGCACCAATAACCACACTCCTCTTTATAGACCGACACCTCATATAATACAGTACACGCATGATGTTACAGGTTGTTGTTGTTGTTATGATCATTTAGTCTCTTAAACTAACATGACAGCGAGAGTTAGAGTTGCTCACTTACCGTTCGCCATGACTGGTTTCTGTCGGCTGCACAGTAATGACGATAATAATAATAATCGATCAGCTATCTTCTGTTCAAGACGCCTGTCTGCATTTCTGTTTCCAAGACGAATGAAGAGTGTGAGCCACCGTCATCAGAAACACACAGAAACACTTCCGGATGCGCGCACACGCTAGGCGAGGCGACGCTTCAAAATAAAAGTCGAAATTTCAACTGTACCTCAGTGAATAAATATAAAGTAAAAACAACTGGCATAGTACAATTTAGATGGAGTTGATATTATTTATTAAATCTCTTATTATCAGTGTTGCTGAAGTTAGCCGTAAGTGACAGTTAGCTTGAAATCAAATTAACCTGATTAGTTGTTTTTTTTTGCTTTGGTTTCATCTTCACAAGTATGTGCTAAATTTGAAACCTTTTAATATAGACCATTTCAAGGACGTAAAAAAATATACCAAGAATTGTACGCTCCACGGCTGGTTCGGGGCAGGTGTTCCAGGTAGAAGTCGCAAACCAAATATGGACCAATCAGCTGTGAGCACTTCACCTGTTTCTACTCCAAATTAAAGGTCTCTACATTGCAAATGTTTTTAATGACAAAATAGTTACTAATGCTTATTTAGAATAACAATTTTGTACGACCTATATGTCTTAGACATACCCCTTTTTCATAATTTGATTAATTATTATTATGCACAGTTTAAATGAATACATTTACAAAGTAATGTTTAATTTTCTCTATATTCTCTCTATGACCTTTCATACACAGCTATTTTCTTCTTGCTGTGTAAATTTGTTTAAATTATTTATATTTTTCAATCTCGTAATATTCTGCAGGAGAGAGAAGTGAAACGTGAATACAAGTGAATATAAAATGTATAATTTTCTTCATGAACTTGAGAGACTGTCAATAGTTTTTCTAGTAACACATTATAATGTAAACTCTTTGAGTTTTTTAGAAATATATGATTTGCGTAAAGTTAAAAAAAAAAAACAAAAAACGTAAGCATAAGTTAATGGGTAATTTTGGGAGCCTCTATCAGGACCCGAGAGACAATTACCGACCTTTGCCTAAATCCTTAGGTATATATATATTATTAGCTTGTGTCTTAGCAAATGTGGGTACAGAGGTCTCAGATGTGATCCAATTTTTTATTTAATATAAATGTTATATCACTGTCTTCGATAAAATTTATACTATCCATATATATAGTTTTTTTATATTTGGGGGTGATTTATTTACCTCTAAAAGTACCACGTTTTCTATGCAAATACTTCTTTTTTATGTATATTTAATATTTATTTAACTACATTAAAAATACCATTTCACAAAGTTCCGAGAGTTAAAGGGGTTAAAACCTAAAGATCTTTGCTGTCATCTGGTGTCTTATGTTGGTATTAAATTAAGAAAAACAATAATATCAATAGCCACTAGATGGCTGTAGTGCTCAAGGGCTGCATATAGGCTGAACTCTAGGAACCACTGTGTAAAATGAATTTGATCTCTCAAGTTTTTTTTCTACCACAAGTTAAAATTGTAATTAAAAATATTTATCTGTATTAGACGAAACTATACAAACATGCCAAAATATGCTAAGATAAATATGACCATGCTTTAAGGAAAAGACAAAGCAGTAGGTCATGTGCAGAGTCTGATGATTGGCCTCGACATTAACCCTTTTCATACGCTTATCCTTCAGACAAGTAAATCTGCCATTCATTTGTCTGAGTAAAACAGTTGTTTTCTGGATTTTTTTATTTTTATTTTGTCTGTGTTGATTTATTCTGAAACAATATTCTCATCAGTATTCAATCAGCTTTGATTTTTAAATCACATTATTTTAATATCTGCACCTTTAAAGGGCATCCCCTCACCCAATATTATTAAATGTAAGCTTCATCTTTCAATTTAAATTCTTAAATTTGATCAATAAATTCAATTATTTAGAATAATAAGACACTATGGGCTGTTACCCTAGGGGCTGATCAAATTAAATCATTTACACTGAAAAATTACAATTGCATAAAATAATTTTATGAAATTTATTCAAATTTACATAAGAAACTTGGAAAGAATAATAATACTACTTTTAAACATTTAACACTAAACCGCCAGTAGGTGGCGGCAGGCGACCGTCTTATGAGTGAGTCATTGATTCATTCATTCAAACGACTCGTTCAAACGGCTGATCATTCAAGAATGAGAACGGTGTTTATGAATGGGTCTTTTAATCTTTGACTCAATCGATTCGTTCAAAGTGTTGAATCATTCAGTAATGAAAACAGGTCGAGTGTTCAGTGTTGACATGTGCCGTGGTTCTGCTGTGATTATTGTTTGGAACTATTGGAAGTGGAACTTGAAACAGAACAAAAAGAGCCAATATATCTAAAATGTAAGTGATTTAATTTTTACTGTTTATTGAACTGTTGTAGGAAATCAATGTCACATTTTCTATCGTGGTGATGTTCAGGAAAAATAGTTAATGTTGTTTAACATATGTCAGAATTATAAAAACTATATTTAGATTTTTATAGGCAGTATCCTATGTTGTTAACTGAGTGTGTTCTGCGCTCATTTGTGTAGATTTCTGCTCGAGAGGCTGCGCGAGGGTCAGGGGTCAACAGTGTAAGTTAACCTTATCGTCAGTAATAGTCAACAACACTGACAGTAATGCAGCGCGATATGAAAGAGTTCGTCTTAGTTTAACAACCTATGAAACTAATAATGAACAATATGAAACTAAAACGACACAAGCTTAATTTAAAATGTCTTAGGAACTACATGCAGGATATTTAGAGGTGGGTAAACACACTTTGGAGTTGGTAAACGCTATCTCCGAATTTGGGAGGTGCGTAAACGGCGTTTACTTGCGTTTAGCCTCCGATACATCGAGTTTTAGCCATGTTGAGAATGTTGTACAGGTGTGTTAGATGTACATTGTATTGGATTTATTATTTTTTATACAAAAAAGTAGAATCTAGTCGTTTTTTGAGTGTGTGTGTGTGTGTGTGTGTTCAGGTGGTCACCAAGTCTTGTACCGCTCAGATCAAGGGAAGTATTTTTTAAAAATAAATCAAAATAATTTTTCTCACTTTTGTCCCCAACGGGATCAGTAAATTTCTAATTTTACTAATGCAGTCTCTTACTTCTCTGTGAACACATCTTCATCTACTTTAAAAGTTATATGTCCTATGCTGAGTCCTGCATTGTGGTTATGCTGTGTGCCTTCTGGTTTTTGCAGTTCAGTCTACGCATGCGCCGGAAGTGATCGCTTTGTGTGTGCGCGTCACTCATTGTTTACATCCACGCCTTCACATCAGTTGGACGTGGCTGTGGTTACACGAGGTAAAAACGATATAAAAACTGTTGGTTTTCTCACACAAACCGCTCGTTTCGTGTCTTAGGCCATCAGTGTGTACTTACATTTATGAGTCATTAAATCATGTTTAATCTGGTCTTCTCTGTGCATGCTCTTTGAGGTGGACCCCCATACCTCCATTATAGGACTGACAGACAACAACGGTTTGACCAAAATTGAAAATACTGTGGAAACAAAGACACCTACATCTTGGATGTCCTTGAGGTAAGATAAAACATTTCAAACATTAATTTCAAAGTGACTATCCCTTTAACAACTGCTGGAAGGGAATGTGAGCACTGAGCCAGAGATTCAAAGTCATCTTTGATTTCTTCCAGATACATGTTGTAAAAAAGTTTGTGTTAATGAGTCAACATAAATACATGTCCCAAATGTGAAATGTCAGACATGCAGGAGAGAGTTGCATCTATAGAGATGCTATCCTTTGCTGTCTGAAGGGTTATTTTTAATTTGCATTGTCTTTCCTTTGCGCTGTTTTTGCATAAGCTACGCAGATGTTGCAACTGTGACCTTTAGCATTGATAAAGTAGTGCTTCTTAGGAGGCCATTTGGTTTTAACACCTGTAGGTAAGAATAACTAGAATAGCACCTCGCTCATGCGTGTAGAGTCTTAGAAGATTAAGGACTATTTGTGTTCAACTACAAGTGCAAGTGTTTCCTGTTTTTTGCATACCTTGTAAGGAATTATCGCTGAAATAGGACTGCCTCCCCCAATGCTTAAAGACGCCCCAATTTAGTCATATAAAAGATTGTGTTACCTGTTTCTCGGGGCCGCAACTTTTCGAGGTGAAGACTGTATGCGCTTTTCTTTTCTTTTTCTATTTTTGAATTTATTGTCTTTGTATCATTCTGAATTTTTCAGAGTAACACGAAACCATATGTTTGGTGATTCGAAAGCCTTTTAAAATTAGAACCAGAGTGATTTTTTTCCAAAGAATATCTCTATGTGAATTGAGATATTTTATACTGAGCACACGAACCCAGAACTGAGCTGGGACGGACACCGCCGAGGATCCTGTTCCTCCTTCCAACACCAAGAATCAGGTGAGCATATTATGAAATGTAATTTTGGATTTCATGTGAATGATAAGAGGGAGGTTGATATAGAAACACAATAATGTATATGCATGACACGGAAAGCGCATTTTACCATTTTCAGTTCCCGCGACAGGCAGTCTACGCTTTCCTCTCGGGGGGGTCCCGTTCGCACACACCTCGCCATGGTTTTATGCGCAATTTACGAAACAAATACGCCTGAAGTGGGCGCAAAAGCATTAGTACATCTGGCCCTGAGTGTTGGTGAGCACACACAACTAAAGTATCTTTTTGAGTATCTTAGTTGATGTGCTTTAAGTTTTTACTGATGACTGGGCTTTTACATGTCGTCAAACTATTACTCAGTTTAAAAGTAAAGAGTAAGAAGTAAACTTAAAATAAAGAGTTAACTTGGAATGTCCTCATGACTGGTAACTAAAAGGGAAATTGAATAAGCAAATTGGCTTAAAAAAAAAATTCCAACTTTCAAACAAAATTCAGGCTCAACAGGAGTAAATACAGGAAATGAAATAGGGGTGGGCTTAAGTCGAAATAAAAGAAACACAAATAAATACTTAAGAATATGGATTTCACCTGAAAGTGAAACCAAGAAGGAGCGTTATGAATCTGGTATCTTCCTCTTCCTCTTCCTCCCTCTTCCGGCCACACAACCACACACACTTTCACTCACTTCAGCTGTTCCGTGTGTCTAACGGCAGTCGCGCTAATTCTCCCACAGCTGTTCCCTTTGATTGTGTTTGCTACTTCTAGCTTTCTCCTTTTCTGCTTTTTGTGAGATTATTAGATGAATCAATTCAATGAGTTTACCCATAGTGTTCCTGTCTAGTCTGAATCTTGGATCTGGTCTGTACTGGTATATTATGTGTATGCTGAATTATTCGTTATCTACATAGTCTGTCCAGTTTCCCGCTGCCGGACGTATGGTAGGTTGTTAGGGAGCTAGCTTTGGCTACACGCAATCACTTATTAACACAAGTGGCGCTGTTATCAGATTATCAGAAGGGCTTACTCGCACTTCGAGACCAGTGCCAACCAACAAGCTGAACGTTTGCATTGAGAACTCCAGCTTAGAAACATGACGTTACATGCAAGTGATGCAACTCTTCCACAAATCAAAACATCACAGTCCCTTCACAGACAATGGCGAATTACTCCCATTGAAAACAATTGAAAACATACGCCAGGAGCGTGGAGAAACGCTTTGGTGGACACACGGCCTTACTCTCGATTTGGAACTGAAATTAGGATCTCTTTGCTAATATCAGGAGTTTCTTATCACACTATTTAAACATGCATTATAGCACTGAGAAACTTTCTGCCATTCGTAGGAAGGCACATTCAAGCTATGGTTCTGCTGATTTTATCAGAAACTCGTGCAAGATTTCCTGTCATGTCCTATCTGGTAAGTGTCGACTAAGGCTGTTTGTTGCTAATCTTGTGTTTTGCCCAGATTCCTGCTAATGTGAGCTGACTAGGATCCGGTGTTATTGCCAGCCGTCCTTTGTTTCGTTTTCTCTCCTGTCCACCCAGATTCATCTACTGAGATACTTTTGTTTGTTACTGCCCACACGGCATCCCTGAGTTATATTAAAGAGACAATTACCTGCTTTCTCGTTCATAATTAAGGCGAATGTGAACTAAATGTAGTGTGTTACTGCCTGATGAAAGTTACTCGTTCATTCTGGTGTCTGAACCATAAACTCTACAAAATATGGACAAAGCGTCTGTGACGTCACCCATAGACTCTCTGAAGAACGGGGTTGAAGCCGTTTATGGGGGATATGGGCGGCGCCATCTTGGAAAATCATAGCCCCGCCCATCGTCTGGCCAATCCATATAAGGGTAAAAGGGCGGGCTTTGTGTGAGACTGAGCCGGCCTGTGTACCCGCCTCTTGCAACTTTCTAGGTAAAATAAGCGTTAGCAGCTAACTGAAACCCGGCGAAATTTAAAAATACTACTGTTATTGTGTCAGGAAATGTAGTTTTAATAGTTTTTCAGTCGACAATGTAGTATTTATATTGTTTCTACCTCTTGTAACCACAGCCACGTCCAACTGATCTGAAGGCTGTGATTGCTATTTTACATTTAGATATGTGTTCTTTTATTTTCTTCTATATGTTTTCTTTTATTTTATTAGATGTTTTAGATGCGTGTAACTTTTACTAACGTTGAAACTGTAGGTACAAGCATTCAAAGGAAGATGTTCATATAACTCAAAGGACATTAAAAGATATAACCAGCATTTAAAAAGATGTTCATGTAGCTAAAATGACATTGTTAAGATATAACCAATCTGTTAGAAATGCATAAGTTAGAGTAAGCTTTGTTTCAGAACAAATTGTTCTGTAGTTAACTAAAGACCAACCAGCAGGGGAATGTTTTGTGCACCCCAAATAGCTCAATGTATTTCTAGTGTGAAATGTATGCGTGCAGGTTTTGATCAAACGAGAGATAAGCAGAAATGTGTGAGGCCGAACAGCAGTTGGGGTGTGAAGTCAAACTACAATTAAACACGGGAAACTTTAACAAAGATGTCATTGATTGTTCTGTCTAAAATAAATATATGGTTAACGAGAATACGTCAAGGCGACATCAACATGTTTCCTATTAAAACTGCATAAGGGACAATCTTCTGCAGTCTACTATTTCCTGGGTCTAAGGTATATAAGCCGGGTGAAAAGTGTGGCAAGCCGTTCAGGAAATAATTCATGTGTGTTGTGTGAATATGGAGTGGTCTAGTGGTTGAAGCTATGGTTTAATGACAAATGCATTGGTTTAGAATATATTGGTTTTCTCAATTATACATTGTTTTTTTTAAATTATACATTGGTTTTCTAAATTATACATTGGTTTACTCAGCTATATATTGGTTTACTCAACTATATATTGGTTTAGATACATTGGTTTTCTTAATTATACATTGGTTTTCTCAGCTATATATTGGTTTACTCAAATATATATTGGTTTACTCAACTATATATTGATTTAGATACATTGGTTTTCTCAACTATACATTGGTTTTCTCAATTATACATAGGTTTACTCAGTTATACATTGGTTTACTCAACGATACATTGGTTTCCTCAACTATAGACCATTTCAAAAGATGTAAACAACACTGGTCCAGAAGCACTTCCTGTTTCAGTTTGTAACTGTTTTCTTTATTTCACATGTAAAGAAAACATCTTAAAGATGTTTGTTTAACTTTTTGATTCAGTTTCAAATGTTCTGTTGTTTGTATTTTATCCCAGCTTTTATGTAGTGTTAAAAAACTGAAACAGGAAGTGCTTCTAGGCCAGTGTTGTTTACATCTTTTGAAATGGTCTATATATTGGTTTAGGTACATTGGTTTTCTCAACTATACAATGGTTTCCTTAACTATACTTTGGTTTCCTCAACGATACATTGGTTTCCTCAATTATATATTGGTTTAGATATATTGGTTTTCTCAACCATATATTGGTTTCCTCAGCTATACATTGGTTTCCTAAACTATATATTGGTTTAGATATATTGGTTTTTTAAACTATACATTGGTTTCCTCAACTATCTCAGATTGTAAAATGGACCGAATAAAGCTCTTTACGAACTTGACGTGAGATGCCGATTGACATGTGTGCTTGCCTTGAATGACTGTCATATGCACAAGCTTAGAGCAATATTGTAGGTAATTAATACATTTTTAACTAGCAGAATAATAATCATGACGCAACACTAAGTTTCATTGGCTTAGTTTCATTCATACTTCAGAGCCGCTACGCTGAGGGGTGTTCCCCCAAAGTGACGCAGCTCTCGTTCCCTTTCTCAGGGAACAAGGGTTACAGTCGTAACCTGAGAACGTTTTAATCTCCACATGGCACAGTTGACTGCTACTCACGAAAACGAGCTGTAATACGCCCACTCCATTACATTTGAAAATCGATGCTGAGACCTAGTTGATTTGGTAATGTTACACCTGTCGTTAATTTGGTTTCATTCACTTGTGTATTCAAGCCCAGTGTTTCGTTTAGTTAATTGTCACTTCCTCATCATAAATTACACTGGTTATTCTGTTTCCTAATTCCTATAGTGTTCTGAAAAATCATAATATATATATATATATATATATATATTTAAATTGGGTGGTTTTGTTCACGATAATAAATGCAACTATTTCTCAACTAATGTTTTTGTTATACAAAGATTATAACTGTAGTGAAGGAGTACATTTACACAAATTATAGCAACTTTTCATAATGAACTACAGAAAATGACTACACAGAGAATTACTTTCTGCCGTCAGCGCTATATCACATGTTCTCGACCACAGGGGTTTAAAAGCAAAAGCTCAAAAGCAGAAGTTCAGAATAACAGTGCAGTCCACTTGAAGAAATAACTCATAATCTCTTAACACCAGCAGATTGAATGTCTTATTACGGCAACATGAAAATTCCCAGGAAACATGGGATGGAAAGAGAAGATGATGAAGAAGGGAATATCTATGCTAATACTGATACTATATATAGCTTTGATGTCGGGGCAGAAACAGAGAACTCGGACACCAAAAGACACCAAAAGCCTCATCACACAGGTACTGAGATTCAGTTTACCTCATCACACTCATTTGAGTAATACGAGTAATGAATATCCTCATATCTGTGGTTTCAGGAAGTGTTTGTGTGAAGATCAGAAGCTCCAGATCAGTGTGTTTGGTTCTGCTGTGTGTTCTTCTGCTGACTGCAGTCGTAGTGTTGTGTGTCCACATCCACACAAAGAGCACTAACTACACTGAAGAGAGAGATGGGCTACTGAACAACATCACCAGTCTCACAGAAGAGAGAGATGGGCTAATAATGAAGAACAAGAACCTGACCAATGAGAGAGACCAGCTCAGAGATCATATTCAGAGTCACGGTAAAGTTTCTAGAGTTATTTCCTAAACACAGACACTGTTAAAGCATGATGGAGTTGGGTTGCGCTCTTCTACGAGTTTACTATCTGTTATAAGTTACTGACAGGTAAACGGGAATAAAAGCTAACCTAAAGTGCTTGTTTACAGATGGATGGACTTACTATAAATCCAGTTTGTACTACATGACGATTGAGACGAAGAGCTGGGCTGATAGCAGAAGATACTGTAGAGAGAGAGGAGCAGATCTGATCATCATAAACAATACAGAGAAACAAGTGAGTGTGTGTGTGTGTGTGTAATTAAAATAGTAGTAAAGTACAGTATAAATCATGATAATTTGCCTGGTTGTTACCCCTTTATTCCCTATTTTTTTATATATATTGATCCCTTATACCTACACGTACACTGTATTTATAGAAAGGTACGCTGTATTTGTTTTAGTTTCGCTGTACTCTGCTGACTGTAATGTAAAGCGTTACAGAAATATGCAACTGTTTCATCTGTTCAGGATTTTGTGAAGAACATGTATGGTACTGCTGTAGTCTGGATCGGTCTGACGGACCATGATGCGGAGGGCAGATGGAAATGGGTTGATAACAGCACACTATCCTCTGCGTGAGTAATCACATGATTATCATCTAATAAATGATTCTCATATCACACAGAGAGTATCACTGAACGTCTGATACTGAGCTGTATTTTCAGGTTCTGGGCGACTGATGAGCCTAATGGACATGCTCTAGAGAACTGTGTTGTGAATGTGGATCATAACCGAAGGTGGCCAACTTTAACCGGCTGGCTTGATATTGCCTGTAATTCAGCTTTTAAAGGGATTTGTGAGAAGAGAACAGCACACGTCGATGTGGTGCAAGTTTAACAGAACAAAACTTCTGTAATAATCGATATATTATCTAGTGTTTCTCAAACTTGTTCCTGGAGGACGCTCTCAACTGCACATTTCCTTTGTCAGACACCCATTTCATGTCCTGGAGCTTCTTATAAAGAGCTGGTGAGTTGAATCAGAAGTGTTTAATTAGGGACACATATATAATGTACAAAATTGAACTCCTAATGACTGGCAAAGTGAACTTCAGAGAGTATTCTGCCATCTTCAGTTGTTATTATCTGTACATTATTCAGTTCTACATCACCAGTCATTGCTAAAATCTTATATAAATCTTAAACTTTTTTTTTTAAAGTGAGCTATCGCTTCACTTGATAAGACCCTTATTCATCGTCTGGAGTCGTTTAAAGCCCTTTGAACAGTTTGCACTGAAACTGTCTTTTGGATCTTGAACCGTTTGGTCCCCATTGAAGTCCATTATATGGTGAAAATCCTGGAATGTTTTCATCAAAAACCTTCATTTCTTTTCCACTGAAGAAAGAAAGACATGGACATCTTGGAAGACACGGGGGCGAGTAAATTATCAGCAAAAGTTTTTTTTTTTTTAAATGAACTACTCCTTTAATGGTGCCCTCTGTTAAAATATCCAAAAAATGAGCTACACGCATCAAAAGAATGAGAAGAAATAAGGTTGATGATGTCATTAAAAAAATGACAAGTTAATAGTTCTGCCGTGATATAAACCTAAATTAGCATGCTAAATTACTAGCCCCGGCCCGGCAGGTGTCGTAATACCAGTTTCGGCCATGGGAGGCGGTATGCGGGCGGGCAACATAACCACCAGCCAAACTGCAGTACACGAGTAACTCACACGGCTTGTGTGTACTTGAACCTGATGTCAGTCGTGTGGAAATACAGCCCACTACTACATTTCAGTTCAGGGATGAGTTAAATTATGACTTTATTTCAACTATTGGTTTATTTCTCCCTCTGCTCGAGTCAGGTTACTAGTTTAATAGCGTAAGCTTCTGTTATTGTACGTCACACGCATCACACACATGACCAGCGTCGGCCAATAGTGAGCCTGCGTGTGACGTAGCTTTACGCAATCACGCTACGCTAACTGACTACAGGCCCATGGAGAAGGAAGTGAATAGTTGAAATAAAGTCATTATTTTTGTTGTTTTTGCGCACTAAAAGTGTTCTCGTGGTTTGATAAAGTTAAGATTGAGCCCCTGTAGTCACTTGGACTATTTTAACGATGTCTTTAATGACTTTTGGAGGCCAGCAAGAGTCATTCCCTCAAGAAGCCTATGGACTAGTATGCAGGAGCGATCTTAATATCTTAAATATCTTAATTTGTGTTCTGAAGATGAACGAAGGTCTTACGGGGTTGAACAACATGAGGGTGAGGAAATACTGACAGAATTTACATTTTTGGGTGAGCTAACCCTTTAATGAGTTGTGCCATTTCAATGCAATCAAATTAAATGGCCAGATGAAGTCATTAATTTTTTTTTTCATTCACTGATTTTGCATTCATAGTGTTTAACTGTGAAATCATTGTGATTGGAAAGAAAACAGTGGGTGGGGGGTCCATGATGGTTTCAGATATTATGGGGGTCCAATACTCCAAAATGGTCGAGAAACACTGTGTGCTAATTTTCAGCACCTGTCCATACATACATAGGGGCTTTTACAACAATTTCTAGGGCCTTTTTTGTTGCCTACTTCACAAAACGTTAGCAATCTACCATCCCTCAACTTACAATTTTCAACCAAGTCCGGTCTTCTCCTTAATCACTTTAGATAACTTCAGCGGATTTATAACACTGAAAGATCCAGCAACAGTTTTCAACAATACCTTAAACTCTTCTTTTCTTCTCCTTTTCATATGCAATCCATTTTACTGACATCTTTTCCGATTTTCTACGATACCCCATCCATCATTTCCATTCCCTCCATCATCCGTGCCAATTTTTATCCCCCATTTCCGGATCACTTCTATGCAACTTCCCATCATGCCCACTCCAGTCCCAGATCAGCGGTTGCCAGATCCCCTGAGCAGAGATTCCTATCCCCCAGAGTCGACTCTTTGTCCAACTCACTGCTTCTGTATTATGTCTTTCACTTGGATGTTATAAGTTGTAAATACAGCTGAATAAAACAAAAACAGTTTCTGTCCGTTTTCATTTCAGGCTGAAAAGCAACAAAATGTGATTGTTAAAGGGGGTGATTCTGTTCTATACCCACTGAATATGTCAAGAGTCAGCATTTTTTTGCATCCTAACAGGATATCACATGTTCCTGACCACAGTGGTCTAAAGCAGAAGTTCAGAATAACAGTGCAGTCCACTTGGAGAAATAACTATTAATAATCTCTCAGTACCAGCAGATTGAATGTCTTATTACAGCAATTTGAAAATGGACAGAGAAGATGAAGAGGGGAATATCTATGATACTGATACTATAAATAGTTTTGATGTCGGGGCAGAAACAGAGAACTCGGACCTCAAAAGATACCAACTGCCTCATCACACAGGTACTGAGATTCACTTTACCTCATCACACTCATTTGAGTAATACGAGTAATGAATATCCTCATATCTGTGGTTTCAGGAAGTGTTTGTGTGAAGATCAGAAGCTCCAGATCAGTGTGTTTGGTTCTGCTGTGTGTTCTTCTGCTGACTGCAGTCGTAGTGTTGTGTGTCCACATCCACACAAAGAGCACTAACTACACTGAAGAGAGAGATGGGCTACTGAACAACATCACCAGTCTCACAGAAGAGAGAGATGGGCTAATAATGAAGAACAAGAACCTGACCAATGAGAGAGACCAGCTCAGAGATCATATTCAGAGTCACGGTAAAGTTTCTAGAGTTATTTCCTAAACACAGACACTGTTAAAGCATGATGGAGTTGGGTTGCGCTCTTCTACGAGTTTACTATTTGTTATAAGTTACTGACAGGTGAGTGTGAATGGGAATAAAAAGCTAACCTAAAGTGCTTGTTTACAGATGGATGGACTTACTATAAATCCAGTTTGTACTACATGACGATTGAGACGAAGAGCTGGGCTGATAGCAGAAGATACTGTAGAGAGAGAGGAGCAGATCTGATCATCATAAACAATACAGAGAAACAAGTGAGTGTGTGTGTGTGTGTGCGGAGCGTTCTCGGAACATTGGCTAACGTTGCCTATTTGGTTAATGTTTTAAAGAAATGTTCAAAGAATATTTTAAGAATGTTTTCTCATTTAAAATAATTTTTCTATAAGGTTAAATGTAAACTAAGATATAACGTTTTAACTGTAATATTTTGAGGATGTTTTGGGAAAATTGTTGAGATAAAAGATTATACAATGTTCCATAATAACAAAGGAGGAACATTATCAAATCAACGTTCGCAAAATGATGAAGCAAAAGCATTATTGAAGACACCTGATGATCACAAGCAGAATCACTGAAGGAGAAAATCACAAATTGTAAGCCACCGTTATGGAGATCAGTGTTTGCTTAAGTCTGGCTCTTGACCCTTATGCTTTCACTTTATATTTTGTTTGTCTGCTGTTATTGATTTATAACAGTCAAACGCAGACATCAATAATCAGCCTGTGCATCTCAACCGTGGTGACAATAATAATCCTTGTTGCCACCAATCAAAACTCATTACAACTTATTTTACAGAGTTACAAAATTCATTTAAAACAATTTTTTTTCTTAAATCAACATTTCATTTCAAATGCTCGAGTCCTGCCAGAAAGTAGCAGGGTTTTTTTTCTCCCTTTTATACACAAATGATTGTCAAAGTTCACAAGAGAATAGTTATTTGGTTAAATATGCAGATGATACTGTGTTGCTCTCCTTGCTCTCAGACTCAGATCAGGAATATGGTTCTGTTTTGAACAACTTCATTTCTTGGTGTAGTAATATGAAGCTTGATCTGAATGTTTTAAAAACAAAAGAGATGATAATAAATTTTAGTAGGAGAACATTGGCACTTCAACCTCTTGTCATCAATGGCATACATGTGGATCAAGTAGAGCAATATAAGTATTTGGGAACAGTGTTCGATAATAAGATAAAGTTTGACCAAAACTCTGAAGTAATTGTCAAAAAGTCACACCAAAGACTATTCGTGCTGAGAAAACTGAATTCTTTTAATGTAGAGAGAGTTGTTCTTAAGTCGTTTTATAATTCATTTGTTGAAAGTATTTTGTCTTTTTCTTTTATCTGTTGGTTCTCATCTTTATCCATAAAGAACAAAAATCGGTTGCAGGGTATTGTGAACATGTGCACTAAAATTATGGGTGTTCCCCTGCGTAGCCTTACATCTTACTATGAACAGCAGGTGGTAAGGATGGCTCATAAAATAATAGGAGATAGTACTCACCCGTTGCATTCGGATTTTGAGTGGATGCCCCTTGGACGACGTTTCAGGGCAAGTAAATGCTCTACAAATTTACTTTTGTGGGTAAAAGGTACGCTGTATTTGTTTTAGTTTCGCTGTACTCTGCTGACTGTAATGTAAAGCGTTACAGAAATATGCAACTGTTTCATCTGTTCAGGATTTTGTGAAGAACATGTATGGTACTGCTGTAGTCTGGATCGGTCTGACGGACCATGATGCGGAGGGCAGATGGAAATGGGTTGATAACAGCACACTATCCTCTGCGTGAGTAATCACATGATTATCATCTAATAAATGATTCTCATATCACACAGAGAGTATCACTGAACGTCTGATACTGAGCTGTATTTTCAGGTTCTGGGCGACTGATGAGCCTAATGGACATGCTCTAGAGAACTGTGTTGTGAATGTGGATCATAACCGAAGGTGGCCAACTTTAACCGGCTGGCTTGATATTTCGTGTTATTCAACTTTTAAAGGGATCTGTGAGAAGAGAACAGCACACGTCGATGTGGTGCAAGTTTAACAGAACAAAACTTCTGTAATAATTGATTTATTATCTAAAGCAGTGTTTCTCAAACCTTTTCGACAATGTAAAGACCTTCAAAAATTATTGTTAGATTGATGTAATTAATCTTAATTGTAGTTGCATCTACAAGCATAACTACCTGGCGATCAAAACTGTGTTTCACTGGCTGAAAGGTCAGTATTTATGCACGAGATGGACGTAACTATGTACGCTTAGACCAGCGCTTCTCAAAGTGGATCGCGAACTATAGCCAAGGGGTCTGCTAAATAATTTCAACACATTCTCATCCCAAGGCGTCATATACAACACTTTTGCCAAAGCGTAGACATCCGACGCACATGGCACCCTTTAGCGTCAATATAACGCTTCGGTTATGGGTAGGTTTAGGTCTGGGGTAGGATAGGGGTTAGACCACTAGGAGGCCCATATATATATCTGCGTCTCATATTGACGCTAAAGACTGCCATGTGCGTTGGATGTCTACGCTTTGGCAAAAGTGTCGTATATGATGCCTTGGGATGAGAATGTGTTGAAATTATTTAGCGAAAGAACGGGCTGATAATTTATAACAGCCTGCTGTTTTTTTCCATACTATAAATCGTGTTTTCTTTATCACCTGAAACAAAACATGTTTATTCAAAAGTGACTTATATAATGCATTTAGCCTCAAATAGAAGACACTAAAAGGTAGATTGTCTGTATTTCTTATGTCTGTGTGTCAAGTATTTGCTGTGCTTTGGTTGATTCTTGGGGCACGTGCGCCAGAAAAGAGACAGAGACGGCATGAACCCACGTTGTTTTCTTTATTTTTAAAAGGCATGACATTTTGTAGTCATTTATAATGTAGCCTATACACAAATAAAAAATGGACACTTTAATGTTGTGAAATGAATGATGTACTCTTGTCTTATCTGTATGACCATAAATGAGAGTTGTCCTTTGTTTCCACTGCTGAGGAAAAAATCCCAAAATAGGCCATATTTGTGTGCTGAATAGGCCTAATCATTGAATCATTTAAGGCCATTCCTGTTTGGAACATGTGATTGTGTTTTGATATAGCCTACATGTGAACAATAATCATATACATTCTGCATTTCCATTTTGTATGTGGATTAGTCATTGTAAAATTTAAACTGTTATCTTGACAAAAAAAATGTATGCCAATGCCCTCTGACATGCCTCTAAAGCTATAGTGATCCAATTGTGGGGCCTTAAAACACCTTAAAATGCACATTGACCTCAAGATCCTTCAGTTCCTCCATGACTGGGTGCAGATCATATCAATACCATGTTTTGGCATCATCCGATTTGTAAACTGCAAACAGAAAATGTGATGAAAGTTTGCTCTGTGGGCACTCTTAATTGTGAAGTAAAGAAACCTCAACTTGTGCACCACAACCGTTGAACCAAGTGGGGTGACCGTTTCACAGTCGTCATTGTACAAAATTAGTGGAACAGACACTTTGCTGGAGAAGAGAGGATGCTGTTTGCAATACTCACCTTCATATAAGTCTAAAATGACTCAATTTTCTCTGTGCTGCCAAGTAAGGATGGCATCCAAAATGCCAGGGAGCTCAAGCAGTTTAGTCCAAAGGGGTTTCAGTGGGACGCGATAAAACACATCTCGAACTGGAACTTGTACTGTCCCAGTAGCCGAGTCCCTTCTCTGCACACAGGAGACTCCAGGCAAAACTCCTCTATCGGGTAAATGAAGTTGCCTGACTTTGTGAAATACTGCATTTGTTTGAAATCTGATTGTAATCCTTTGGAAGGACTTTTATCTTCAAAATCACAGGCAAGTTGACCCCTGAATCATCCTTGTGACCTAATTTTTCAATCAGAGACAAAGTCTTCTTCTGAAGTGAACCGACAATGTCTGAAATCAAGTTTGATGTCTGTTGGACAACAAAGCTAACATCGTAAAAGCTAAAAACAGTAATGGTTTTTGGTTCTAACTCATCCCAGTTATCATCATCCTCTGTGTTTTCTTGAGTTGTTGTCTCTGATCTGCATTCTGTATTTCTGCATAAAGCCCTCCACAGATGTCCTATTGTAGGAATAAGGCATTGTCATCCAGCAAACCGAAACTCTCCTCATCCACTTCCTAGTCTGAAAGTCAAAAAGGCAACACAGAAAATAGCAAGAACAGATTATGTTAACCAATATTTGTTCCTGATAAAAGCAGCTAGATGTAGAAACTGGGGCGATTCACGCTGCAGTGGCACGACGTGATTACTTTTCAACTGAAATAAGACTGCATTTTTTATAACGGGAAACTCATGAATATTAATGTATGCCCCGCCCGTTGTCACAGACCAGTGGTAAAACGTGACGCATTGTTTTGTCGGACTGTGATTGGCTATTGAGCGACATGAAGGCTAATGATTGGCTCAGCAGGAAATTTGAAAACGTTTGTTGTTGGAAAAATGCGGTTAGCAGAGCGGCGCTAGTTAGTTGAGTTATTAGCGATTTATAACTTTATTATTATGGTTTAAATGAGTCTCGCTTAGCGTAAATATCTTCATTAGGACCTTTGGTGTTCAATAAGAAAAAACGATGGACATTAATTCTTATTTTCAGTAAGTAATTAAGCGGTCTGGTTATGTTCACGATTCAGATTCCTTTCAGTCCGTTTATTGTGTTTTTCCCATGTTTTCTTAAAATATCATGATGTTTTGTTCTATATGACACATCTGTGTGTCTTTCTTCTCTGTGCTAGTCGTGTTTCTACACATTTTACTCTCGTCCAGACTATGACAGCAAACTTATGTATGACAGTGTTTGAATCCATGGCTGCTTCTCCTAATACTAGTGTTTAAACTATCCGTTTACTGTGTGAAGATTAAAAACACGAGATAAGATTAATAACACCAGAGAATATTAATAACACCAGAGAATATTAATAAAACGAGAGAAGATTAATAACACGAGAGAAGATTAACACAAGATAATATTAATAACACCAGAGAAATGCCTTAAACCAGCTCTGTCTTTGTGAAACGTCATCATATTGTGTGTTCGTCACTAATGTTGATCTGTTGATGTCACTGCTCTTCATCATCATCAGTGTGATATTAGCCACTAATGTGTGTCTGTTGATGTTCACTGCTCTTCATCTTCATCACTGCAGGGCCTTCGAGCTGAGCGTGCGCAGTTATGCTGGCGATGACCCGTTAGACCCCTGGGATAAGTAAGATCATCTTTAAAGTCTTTATTACAGTAATAATGATGAAATGACCCTGTCTGTCCGTCACTCATGGCTGGTTTGTTTGGCAGGTTCGTTCAGTTTCTGGAGAGCAAGCTGTCCCTGGAGGAGAGGAAGGGTTTGTCTGTGGTGTTGGAGCACATCGTCCAGACCTTCCTTCAGGATGAGCGATACCACAACGACCCGCGATACGTCTCGCACTGCGTCAGAAGCGTAGGTCCAGTCTCGCTCTCTCTCAGTCAGGCTCAGGATCAGTGAGATGAACACACACCTGACCTGCCTCTCTCTGTGCAGGCCAGCTTCTGCAGCGACCCGACGGAGGTGTACGGTTATCTTCACGGGCGCGGCGTGGGCACGCAGACGGCGGCGCTGTACCTGGACTGGGCGCATCGCTTTGAGGAGAGAGGGCAGCTGTCCCAGGCTGAGCTGGTGTACCAGAGAGCGCTGGAGAACAGGGCTGAGCCGCAGGACAGTGTGTTACAGCAGTTCAGGTGAGAGAAGCTCACAATCACATTATTAAACATACAGGTGAGAGACTCTCAATCATATCACATTATTATATACAGTCTGGTTTTACAATAAAATCTGGTTTATTTTTTAAACTGAATTAATGATTTCCGCACATACCGTAACTAAATTATCTTAATTATCACAATTTAATGCTAAACATGTTCAACACAAATCCAAACCTTAAAAACATTTAATGCATAGAGACGGCATCAATGCATTAGCAGGAATTACAGTTGCAGGAAACAGCGAATACTTTTGTTTTTACAGTTCATGTTAGATAGTTTTTCAGATAACCTTCACATAATGTGCTTTACCTGAGAACATCTGCTTTCATGCAAATCACAAATGTCAATTAATTAGATAGATCGATAGATAGATAGATAGACCACTGCAGTCCTTCACTCGTCCTCCTCTTCATCACACTCTTCTTCACTCTCTCTCTTCTCTGTTCTGTGTTTACAGGCTCTTCCAGGGACGGGTGAACACTCACACTGCAGCATCAGGTACAGTAACCTCGCCCTCTTCCTCACTCGTCACTCCTCATCGTCTTCCTCACTCTTCCTCCTCTTCCTCACTCAGATCACGTGCGGCAGCCGCTCCAGAACTCTCAGCTGGTCAATCAAGCCCCCCGGCAGAGAGATGTTCAGCCGCAGAGTAAGGTACGGTCCACGTCTGGAGCCTGGGAACTTCGATGAACACTGCACACGCTCATGTCTGCATGATACGGACATCAAATAATCACGATCTTTTGCTCTGTTTTTCACCGAACTGAATCGAACACCTTCAGATATACAGCACCAGTCCTTTCATGAGGCTTTTGTTCTGCTTCCTATTTATCCGCAGGATCCCGAATCCTCTCCTGCTTCCCGAATGGTGCGCATGTAAGTGTGTGTGACATGAACGTGATGTTCAACAGTGAGTGTGTGTGTGTGTGTTCAGTAGAGGCCTCTACTGATGATGATGATGATGATGATGGTGTTATTCCTCAGAATCTCGCGCTCGGAGAATAAGCCGACCCGTCCGGCCGGCAGCAGTGGTGTGGAGTGTGTGTCCATGTATTGTGTGAAAGAGCTGCAGTGTGAGGGGTCCGAGCTGTCCTTCGAGGAGCTCCGGGCCAGACGCTACTTCACTAAACGCAGACAGCAGGACGAGCAGCGGCGACTGGGTGAGGACACACACACACACACACATTCAGGTTCTGTTGTTCAGTGGTATAGATGAACCTCACACACACACACACACACACAGTGCTGCTGTTGTAATGAGTGTGGTTTGATCAGCCGAGGAGCAGCGCAGGCTTTGGGAGGAGGAGGAGGAGGTGAGGAAGATGAAGCAGCTGTTGGAGGATCTGGAGAAGAACGTGTCTCTGACGCCCGCGGCGCTTACGGTACAGACACAGACATCTCCTCCTGACCCAACACTTTACACACACTGAGGCGTCATTTAACGCTGCCGATCTCGATTCAAACACACACATGATCGTGTTCCTGAATGAGCACCCTTTATCTGTCTATTAAAGCTGAGACCAGTGCCAACATTCAGATCTGAGTGTATACAGTTTATAGTTCAGATATAAACACTGACGGCTACTGTACACAGAGTGTGATGATGATGATGATGATGATGATGATGGTGTGCAGGAGAGTCAGACCGCAGCGCTACACCGAGTGCATCTCCCCGAGCCGGTGTCGTTCTCCAGACCTCACCCTGGACTGCAGCTGCGCTCCGAGACCGCAGGGCATGCTGGGACAGAGACCAGCCGTTCACTGACGGACCCGTTCCCCAGCGCAGAGAGTCAGAGGACACACACACACACACACCAGCCGTCATCCCTGATCCAGAGCAGCGGCTGCACCCAACCCCAGATCACAGATCAGTGAGTGTCACACACACACACACAACATCCACTGTAACACACACACATGAATGTTTTTGTTAGTTTATTAAAAGAGAAATGTTGAAAGTGTAAGAATACTTGCGCAGTTGAAAAGTTTGAACTATGAAGTATAGGGCTGGGTAATAGATATTGATTTCTCGATATTAATCGATTCTCATTTTTACGAACCGATATTGATTCTTAAATCTCAAGAATCGATTAGTCATCCTGTTTCATTTGAATGAATGGATCATTGTATCGCGGCTGCGCACATCCAAAAAAAAATCTCAGTAATCTTCATCCTTTGTTACTATTGATATGAAACAGAGTCTCAATTTTCAAATTCCGTCCATTTTCTTTATAAACTCAGAATCATAAATAGCGTTTTGTCGCTGTGGCGTGAGATCGCTCTGGAGAAGCAGCAGCGCTGATCTCTCTTCCGGCTTAATAATCCCAGTCACAGCGCCAAATAAACATGAATGAGCATCTGAAAGTGTGTTAAAGATAGAGGACAACTGATCCAAATCCAGATCATGACACATTGATTCACTCAATCAGCGTTTCAACCGTGGAAAGACGTCAGTTAAACAGCTTGTAATCAATGTATCGTCATATTTACCTCAGAAAACCCACATAAACTCGTTAGTCAGCTAGAAAAAATAACTCTAGAGAGGAGCATTTTGATAAATATATACACCATATTACATATGCATTATAATCTTAATGCTCTTCAATATTTAATGCAGATTTGAATAAATCTGGCAAGTTTTTATGACAGCCACCATTTAAATGTTTATATTTCATATAATCTTCTTATTATAAAAGTGTAATTTAAGTGTTTGTATAGCTACAAAACAGTTGATTATGACCTTCATATTAGGCTAATGAAGCCTATAGGCTACAACTAGACTCCCATAGTTTACAGCATTAGTTCAGAGATTTGATTCCCTTCAGAAAAATGGACATTTATTGGAACTGATATCCAAAATAATCAATATTGAATCGAATTGAAATTGAATCGAATTGCAAGCTTGTGAATAGAAATTGAATTGTGAAATTTGTGTCAATACCCAGCCCTAATAAAGTATTGAGAGATGAATGCTGATTTGATGTGTAACGTGTGTGTGTGTGTCTGTAGAGCTGCGTGTGATCAGGGGGATGCGGATGGAAATGTTACAGACAGTGAGTATTTCTCCTCATCTTCACTCGCTCCTGTAGAGCTGCTGGAAGTGCACTCACACACTCTCTCTCTCTCTCTCTCTCTCTCTCTCTCTCTCTCTCTCTCTCTCAGCATCATGTGGGGCTTTCAATCACTCTCATGTTACTCCAAACTCCTCTCTGGGTTTCGTTCAGGCCACACCGTCCCGTGTTCTCCCTTCTCCCACTGTCAACACACGCGAGGCTTTGGGTAAGAACACACACCTCACACACACACACGCGCGCCTCATTCACATGTTCACTTGGGCCACGTGCGGGTCTAGATGTTCACATTTTATGGACCTGCGTGAGTGACACTGTTTTATAATTGACACTCAAGGGTTAAAGAGGACTTACTCTGATGTGTTCAGGCTCTCCTAGATCAGGTTCTCCTGCTTGAATGTTGATTATTCTCCTCATATTCTCCATTGTTGCGGCTCCTCTCTTCCCAGTCTGTCAGTAACGCTCTGTTCACTTCCTGTCTCTATGAAGCCCCTCCTTCTGAAAAGCACACTGTGCTCTGATTGGTCAGCTGGATCAGTGTGCTGTGATTGGCCCCGCCCCTTTCCATAACCATCAGTTTAACACAGTACTAACTAACTCAACCTGGCCCCGCCCCTTTATCCTGCATATTAATTATTATAATGAGGAATATTGTTCGGGAGAAACTGGAGACTACAGTGGAGGCGTTTCAGGAGTTCATGAACACTGATATAGAGGAGAACTGGAGCTTTACAGAGCGTCTTCATTAAAAAAAGACAAAAGTACAGTGTGTTGCTTAATTTGGTGCACTGCTGCTATTGTTTCCGTATTCCTGTTGTCATTGGTGTGTGTGTGTGTGTGTTGTGCAGGTGTGATCATGGACATGTTTCAGGCGCCCACCCTCCTCCAGGAGTCCATGTTCAACAGCATCCTTCAGCCGGAGGACAGCTTCGAGAAGAGCTGCAGAATCAGTACGTCCTCATCTGCACACACACACACACACACACTCCACATCTCTAACTCATCCAATGCTGTGTCAGATCCTTCTCATGTCTCGTAAGCACACATATATATAGTTGAATTTACTGTACTTTGTCCCAGATTGAATAAGGTTTGATGATGCTTGTAGAGTGCAGCAGCACTAGTCGTCTGGAAATAACGAACTAATAACTGATCAGAACTAGGACTGCAGTCACATAATCATCCATTTACTTTGATGATTGAGTAATGTGATTTTAAAATAAGTTGTTTCAGTGTGTGTTTGTGTTGACCCTCTGACTGTGATGTGTGTGTTCAGCTAGCGCCCCCTCGTGTGTTACGGCAGCCGGCACGACTCCGTTCATGATCTACCAGGACCGAGATGAGCAGGAGAGCGGAGGGTGAGTTATATAGCTCTCTCTCTCTCTCTGTCAGCCTATCCCGGAGAGAGAGGTCTCACTGTGTTCTGTCCCGCAGTTCTGATCCAGCCCGAAGCCAACCAGCCGTGACCCGAGCGCTGACGCAAATACCCCCGTCCAAAAACAGTGTGAGTATTCTGGGACACGGCATAATAAACACTGAATGGAAACTCCCTGAATCCCGAAAATGCACATTTAAAAGCTCATGCACTCAGTCGAGGTGGATAAACATGTGATCAGATAACAAGACACTAGGGCTGGTGATGTATAAAAAAAAACTTAAGCAATATTTTAATAAGGTTTTATGGTATTTTTCTCACTGAAAAAATAGGGTAGTTTTAAATAAATAAAAAACGAAATTGAAATAAAAACGAAATAAAAAAATAAAATAAGAACGAAATTGAAATAAAAAATAAAAACAAAATTTTAATAATTAAATTAAATGTATAAAAAACCTAAACAAACTGTAAATAGAACAAGGTTATTTAAAATGATTAATGCATTGCATAACGATTGCATTATACGTGACGTCCCAGTACAATCTCAAAGTCTCCTATATTTCACAGTTTAGATTGATAATAACGGATGATGCGTTTAGTTTCTGTTATTCTATTTTCCACACTGTCAAAGCAACAGGCTAACCCTCAACACAAGCTCAGGCTCTTCTGTCCACACACACACACACACACACACACCCGCTGCGCTGAGCTCTAGCTGGAGAACACTATCAGTAGTCCAAGAAGAAGCAAATATATTTATTAAGTAGTTTATGAAGTTATGTGTTAAGTATTATTATATATCACCAGGTTTTATAGTGTAAAACATATTCAAGTGCAAATGTCAAAAAAAAAAAAAGACGAATATTCGAATGTCACATTTTTAAATCGAATACCAACCCACCGAACGAGTGTTGGACTACTCGCCTCCAGCGCTGCAAGACATGCGCACAAGCTGAGGCGGAAACACATTTACTGAATAAATCTCTCACCAAAGAAATCAGCGTCGGCTGTGATTGGAGAACTGGAGTAACCAGCCGACCAATGGCGTCGCAGTGTCTCTAATGTTGGTTTGGTGTTTCTGAAGTGTGTGATCAGAATGATGTGGTGTAATTCCCCCAGAAGTGTCTCTCACACACACACACACACACGAGTGTGTTCCCAAACAACAGTGAACACCACAGCGTTCATGATGGAGAGAAACAAACTAAACACATTTGCAGCATCTTTCGCTGATCAGATTGTGCCCGTTTCACAGGAAGTGATGATTGTGTTCTCATGAACACGGGACTTGTGTTCTGCTTCCTCCTTGACGGTGTGTGTGTGTTTATCAGGACGCTCCGGTCAGCACCGAGTCCCTGACGGATGAGAGCACCGTGTGGGGAGCGAGGAACGTCTCGGTCGGGCCGTGTCCAAACCACACGCGTGACTTCTCCCTGTCTGCCCACCTGGTGTCCACCCCACTGCACCCTCACGCTCCGCACGCCTGGGACCTGCAGCCGGCCAGAGGTACGTCACGTGTGTGTGTGTGTGTGTGTGTGTGTGTGTCGTCTGCTCTTGTGTTGACCTGTGTGTGTCTGTGTTCCCTCAGAGGAAAGTGCGGCCGTCAGCGGGTCGGAGGAGAACCCTTATGTGCGGCCGCCCACTAAACTCAGGTACGGTCCTCACTGAACACACCACCGTTACTCCAGCAGATCAGCTCTGTGCGCTGAGGTAGTGTGTGTGTGTCTGTTTCAGTCAGTTCATCTGAACTGTTAAATGAATGGGGTCAAATTGACCCCAAGGATAATAGGAAGGTTAAACTGTCTATACCAATACATAATTAAAAGGTAAGTACTCTGAAAAAGAAAGTGTACAAACCGAGTGTCTTTAGTCCTCTCAGTGCTGCAATAAACACAGCTCATTATTCATTCACTCCCGCCACGCTCAGACTTAAAAGCTTCAGTTATTGGACAAAACGGCATCGCGTCTCAGACTGAAAAGCTTCAGGTCTCAGGAAAAACCATGTCAGGTGTCGGGTCTCGTACAATTAGGCATCAGACGAAACAGCCTTGAACTAAAAGGCATCGGATGAAACGGCCTCAGACTAATTATGGCCTCAGACCTATCGGCCTCAGACTAAAAGGCATCGGGTGAAACGGCCTCAGACGAAATTGCCTTTTAGTCTTGAGGCTTCGGACGAAACTGCAGACAAAACGGCATCAGACTAAAAGACGTCAGACGAAACAGCATCAGGATAAAAGGCAGCAGACGAAACGGTCTCAGACTAAATATGCTAAATATGACCTCAGACCTATCGGCCTCAGACTAAACAGCATCGGTTGAAATTGCATCAGACGAAACACCCTTAAGACTAAAAGGCGTCAGACGAAATTGCATCGATGAAATGGCATCGGACGAAAAGACATTGGTTGAAACTGCATCAGACGAAACATCCTTAAGACTAAAAGACATCAGATGAAAGCCTCAGACTAAAAGGCATCTGACGAAACCGCCTCAGACTAAATATGCTAAATATGGCCTCAGACCTGTCGGCCTCAGACTAAACGGCATTGGGGGAAACATCCTCAGACTAAGACAAAACTGCATCGTTGAAACGGCATCAGACGAAACATCCTTAAGACTAAAAGACATCAGACGAAACCGCCTCAGACTAGAGGCATCAGACGAAACCGCGAGGCATCAGGTGAAACAGACTCAGGTGGAGTTCAGACCAGATATAACAGCTGATGGAGGCGCTAACCTGTCAAGTTATATTTATATAATTGCGCTCATCACTAGTTATGTTTTATACAGAAAAGAACAACATACATTTCACAAGTTTTATGATGACGTATTTCAACTAGCTTGTATGTTGGCAAACTATCAGTAGTTTTGACGATCGTACTGCAGTGCCCAGTCCTGCTCTGAGAATGCTGATCTTAAATATGCAATATCCCAATATAAATGAAGAATGTTTACAGCAATGTTAAATCAAGCAGTTTTAACTCTAGCTGTCTAATAGCTTGAAAGAACGCTTTCACTTCACAATGGTGAAAACTATCGATAGTTTGCCAATGTACAAGCTATATAACAATGTTTTGTACGAGGCGGATTCGTCTGATGCCTAATCGTACGAGACCTGACATGGTTTTTCCTGAGACCTGAAACTATTCAGTCGGAGGCGCGATGCCTTTTTGTCTAAAGACTGAAGCCTTTTAGTCCCAGGCATGATGTCTGAGGATGTCCTAAAATGTACACCGTACCTGTGGTAAAATTACATTACTCCATCTACCCTTGTAAAGTGAGTTCCGTCTGAATAATAGGGCTTTAGTCTCCGCTCTTATAGCTGGTGAACCGGTGTGTGTGTGTGTGTGGTTTCCCTGCAGCCCCATCATGGAGCAGAGTCCAGTAGAGGAGACGCCGTTGGAGCTGGACAGCAGCAGGGCTCAGGGCACGATCGTGGGTGAGGGTGTGTCGTTGGCTCAGACTCCAGGGCTCTCTATGGCCCAGAGCAGCTGTAGCAGCAGACACCCGCTGGCCGCCCTGACCTTCCCCGACCACTCAGCCATGAGGACGCAGGACGAGTCCATGAGCAGAGCTGGCTGGAGCATCTACCAGAGCCCGGAGAAGCAGTCCACGCATCCAGACCCAGCGGTCAGTGATGTTCCCTGGAGCGCACAACAGGAGGAACAGGACGTGTCCATGAGCCGAGCGAGCTGGAGCATCTATCAGAGCCTGGAGAAGCAACCCACACATCCAGACCCAGTGGTCAGTGATGTTCCCAGGCACACACCACAGGAGGAACAGGACGTGTCCATGAGCAGAGCGAGCTGGAGCATCTACCAGAGCCCAGAGAAGCGGTCCACACATCCAGACCCAGCGGTCAGTGATGTTCCCTGGAGCGCACAACTGGACGAGTCCATGAGCCGAGCGAGCTGGAGCATCTACCAGAGCCCGGAGAAGCAGTCCACGCATCCAGACCCAGTGGTCAGTGATGTTCCCTGGCACACACCACAGGAGGAACAGGACGTGTCCATGAGCAGAGCGAGCTGGAGCATCTACCAGAGCCTGGAGAAGCAACCCACACATCCAGACCCAGTGGTCAGTGATGTTCCCAGGCGAGCACCACAGGACGAGTCCATGAGCCCGAAAGCTGCTGCGGGACTGAGCTGGTTCCAGGTGGATGGTTCGACCCACACAGCAGAACCGGATCTCGATGTCATGATGAGTCCGGTGTCCGCTCGGCCTGCCTGGAGTGTCTACCGGAGCCCGGAGAAAGCCCCCGAAACAGACCTCCTGTGGACCACGAGCCGAGAGCCGCCGGCGGAGCGGGATCAGGACATGCTGGAGGAACGGGGAGTTCTGCTTCCCAAAAAATCCTTCCAGCAGCGCAAATCAGGAGTGAAAGCACTTCAGATGTTGCATGAGTCTCTGTTAATGAGTCCAAAACAGTCCACCGAGGAGGAGTCCAGGAGCCCAAACAGGTTCAGCGCTGACGGCCCTCAGCGGACCACAGAGCCCCATCTGGAGCCCATGACCAGCCCGTCGCAGAGTTGCAGGGAAACCAGTGCTCCCATGAGCCCCATGGACACATCCAAACCAGGTATTTCTTTTATTTATGTAGCGCCTTTCCTTTCCATAGCTCGAGGTTGCTTTACGTTGTACCTTATAATACATAAGTACTCATATAGCCACATTATCCAAATACATGTTTTAGCTGAGTCTAAGACAGCCATAGATGAGATTAGATATGGATGTGGTTAGATGTCAGGAGTAATATGTGTTTACAGTGCTCCTGTGGTGTTTCTGTAGGGTCTGTCCATCTGGTGCAGGACCCCTGGGATGAGGAGCTGATCGTGTCTCTGCTGTCTAACCTGCAGCCGCCTCTGTCCTCACTCCCCGGACTCACCGCCTGGAGCTGCCGGCTGCCCTCCATCACCCCCAAGATGACCGTCCAGATCGGTAATCTACAGCTCCCCGCCTTCCTGTCCATCTGACCACAGCTGTAACGATACATGTATTCGCTTTGAACTGTTCAGTACGAGGCTTTCGGTTCGGTGCTCATTACGAACCGAACGATTCTTTCGACCATTATTCCTGCCGACCAAAATCTGCAATGTTGCTCAACATGAAATGGCAAAGATAATGAAAGCAGAACAAAAATGCGTTACTCATTATTTTGTGCGTAACCAACTTTTTATAAAATTAATTATAGAGATAAATATATATATTAAATTTAAAGCTCCAATCTCCTCAGTCCTCCGAAGATCCCGAGAAAAAAAGTCTGTTGGTCCTTCAGTGACTACTTCACTCAGAGAACCTGTCAATCATGACATCACCACCACTGCATCAAATAACTAAATACAAACTTATTTTAAAAACAAACACTTGAATTTACATCAGCGTGATAAAAACGTACTGTTAATGACAGAAACCATGTTTGGAAAAGCAATATTTGAAGTTTAATTCAATTGTTTAGTGGGTCTCCCTGCCGTTGAATAACATGGGGAGGCGGGGTTTATGACCTATACTAGTACCGGCCTCCGGGGGCGATCGAGCCGCTTCGGCTTCACTTTTCAGGGCTTGTGCGGCAGGCTTGGTTTGGACCATCATGTCAGTGCAGCGTGAGCCGATCATTATCATGCCACACTGTCACTGCACAGCGCTAAGAGATCCAGTAACATCGCTGCGAGGTCTAGTGAGAATCATTCGCATTTCTCTGTTATTGACGGATCAAACAGCGCTGACGTGTAAACCAGGAGAAACATTGTGCCATGAATGAACTAGTTATAGGCTTTAACTCCCTGGGGGCCAAGGTGTTTGGGGTCCTTGATGTTTTGACATGTTCTGACATTTGCATTTGTGCTTTTTCAATTGCTTAATGGCACAGATGAAATTACACTGCATTTAGCAGAAACAGGGCTACCATAATATGTGAGCAGCATGTATGTACATGCTTATATTTTTGAGAGAATATTGTTTATGCGTGGTTATTGTAAAAACTAAAAATGAAAGTTTCTGAAATAAGGCCACAAACACTTACAAAATATGCGTCCACAAGACTTTTGACTAATGGATGTTGTGGCCTAGAGTTCTTCAAAATGTAAATGAGAGTCAAAAACCCATGTTTAGCACATACAAACCTGGAAACAAATCCTGCTCATAGTAATATGGGCCATTGTGTAGAATTGGCTCATAGTTAGAGTTGGAAAGAAAATTATTTTTCCATATAAAGTATTATTTTCGAAAGTGGACCAATACATTTTATCAGATTTGGCACTTCAGTAGGTTCGCAGAGCTTGTTTAAGTGTTGAGCGTGTGTGACGTGTCTTCATGTGTCCCTCAGCTGGAGAGTCGCTGCGAGTGGACTTTGTTCTCGGTCAGGGAGCGTTCGCCACAGTCTACCAGGCCACCAACCTCATGACCTCACGCAAACTCTTCCTCAAGGTGACCACACACACACACACACATCTGACACTGAGATGCTAGAGATGCGTTCGCATGACATTCACACATCACTCTCAAAGTTTCACTTTTCAGCAGAATCAACCGGTGTGTTTTAGCGGCTTTCCAAATGAGAGTGTGTTAAGGGGATAGTTCACCCAAACATGACCGTTAGCCCATGATTTGCTCTCCCCGAAACCATCCTAGGTGTGTATGACATTCTTTGTTCAGACCAACATAATCTGAGTTATAAAATATCTAGGATCACTTTTATCATGAATGGATGCGCTTTGATGGACTTGAAAAATATACCCATGACTCCCATTCTAAAGCTGGGACGAGCCTGGACATTTTTAATGGAACTGATTGTATTCGTCTCGGATGGCTTCAGGTTGAGTAATTGTCATGTTTGGGTGAACTATCCCTTTATTGTACAGGTAGAAACTGAGCGTGTGTTGTTCCTCTGTGGTCCTCAGGTGCAGAAGCCGGCGAACCCGTGGGAGTTTTACATCGACCGCCAGCTGAACGCCCGTCTGCAGCCCAGCGTACGCCACCTCTTCAACACCATATACTCAGCTCACCTCTTCAGCAACGGCAGCGTGCTGATCGGAGAACTGCACAACTGCGGCACACTGCTGGTGAGGCTCTCAGCCAATCGCTGACGTGAAGCCCGAGGGGAACGTGTGTGTGTGTGTGTGAGAGAGTGGGACACGATCCGTCCTAAACGCTGTTCAAAAGTAGAGTTAGTGAGTCCCAAATTGTAGTGTTGAAATGAGGAACTCTAACGGCTAATATTGCCCACAACCCATTGTGCTATGGATGAGGATTTGAATAGAACTGCAAACTAAAGAAAAAAACTACAAATATGACGGATGTGGTAGACCAACAGTTAAACAGAGTGGTTTAGACTTAAGAGGTTTGAGTGTTTAATATTCAGTAGCAAATAATATATAATTATTAAATATATTATATAATATATTTATAATATGAAAATATATTTATTAAATGTTGTACACATTGTATTTAATCTAAAACTACATTGTGAACTTTTATAATGATGCGTTTGGTCTGTTCACTTCTTTAAGTGTATCATCATGCAAACATGAGGAGGGAATCCGAATGAAAGACCCATGACGGGCAGATCACCGCTTGTTTGAGTGTAACCCTTGACCCTGAAAATGGAGTTACAAGGGTCAAGGGGTTGAAATATTAAAAAAGTTGTGATTAAATACATAAATAGGATTAAATTATAGAAGCGACGTCTCGCTCTCTTATGCAAATGTGAACTATTTCTATTTCAGATTAATGCTGTTCTTTTCAACTTTCTATTCATCAAAGAAATCTGAAGGGTCAATGGGCTCAAATTTTGGTGCGAGTGTTGCGCTTAGCTCTAATAATTCCCACAGGTCCGTCCATAAGAGTCACCTGAGGGGTTTCCCGCCCTTTTTCCAAAACAAAATTCAGTATGAAAATGATGCTGAAAATGTGATCAAAGATAAATGACACTTCAGTATATATTCACATGGAGAACGGCTGTTTGACGTTATAATAATATTACACTGTTTACTATGAGATAAATGCAGAAGAGACTCTCGTACACCTTAAATAAATCATCCTGATCCCACACTATATAGTTGTGTTAAGATGTTAGCGTTGGCTGTTTTGTGTGTTCAGAGCGCGATAAACCTGTACAAGAGTCGCAGTGAGAAGGTGCTGCCGCCGCCGCTGGTGCTCTACTTCACCGTCTGCATCCTCCACATGGTCCAGCAGCTGCACCAGGCCCACATCATACACGCCGACATCAAGCCCGACAACTTCCTGCTGGGGGAGAGGTGTGTGTGTGTGTGTGTGCTGACGCCGCAGTGTGTGCCAGCCGCTCAGTGGCTGACCCGTCTCTGTGTGTGTGTGTGTGTGCAGGTTCCTGGAGAACGACTGCTTCGATCGGGATCACCTCCAGCACGGCCTGGCTCTCATCGACCTGGGCCAGAGCATCGACATGACACTCTTCCCAGAAGACACTGCGTTCACAGCCAAGTGCATGACCTCGGGCTTCCAGTGTGTGGAGATGCTGAGCGGACGACCCTGGAGCTACCAGGTACCCTTCAGCACACCTGACCTCACCGGACGCCCGCCACGCCCGTCACTGCGATCTGATGATGGAAAATAAGTGTCTTGTTCCACAGTGAGAATTAAATTAGGGTGTGTGTGTGTGTGTGTGTGTGTGTGTGTGGCAGGATCATCAGCATTAAAGGGATACTCCACTTTTTTTGGAAATAGGCTCCATTCAGCGGATTTTCTGATATTTAGAAGAATATCAGTAACCAGACAGTTTCTGCTCTCATTGACTTCAATAGTAGGAAAAGAATATACTATATAAATCAATGAGAGCAGAAACTGTCTGGTTACGGATATTCTTCTAAATATCAGAAAATCTGCTGAATACATTCGAAAACGGTAAAACTCAACTGTTTAACTCTGGGGGAGTGGGAAAATGAGCCTATTTCCAAAAAAAGTGGAGTATCCCTTTAAGACTTTTTACAGCAGGAACGAAAACTATAACAATTTAGTTCTAAAATTATCCAAAATAAATATAGAAGAAAAGCAGCACTATAACGGTAGAGGCACAGTGAAATGATGTGATTGGAATCACTTGTAGAAAGATTGGATTTTTCTCAGCTGATTAATGATAAAAACATTGACGGCCAATCAGAATCGATCCTGCTCTAATGAGCTCGAGCGTTTAATGCGGCTGACGACAAATCTGCAGTGTGTGCTTATAATAAACACAACGTTATCATGCGGCAACCCTCCCATCTCTCTCGTGAATCCAACACTGAGTGACTTAACCTGAAGTTCATGGACTGGCCACTAGAGGCCGGCACCGGCGTAACCCTGCTGTCCTGGCCAGACATGTAATATATATATATATATATATATATATAAATAGAAAATATACATATATAAATACATATACAAAAAGTAGTTTTGGTCTATATCAGTAATTTTGCCCTTCATTACGACTGTGACAACTGAACTTTTTTTTTATAACTCGTCCATTTCTATTATATTAAGCCTTAAAGTTCTGCATAATTAAGGGCGTGGCCACTTGAGTGTCAGGTGTGTTGCCGCTGATGTCACTGCTAGCCATTTGTCTGTGTTAGCGTCACGTCACCTCAGCTAATCCGCTTCGCTGCGCATTTCCGCTTACCTGAGAGTGGCCGGCTCCGCCCACTTTGGGGTTCAGAAAGACTACGGGTGCCGTCACAGTCACACACACACACACACACACACTCCGCCCCATGTTGACACAGTCTATGGTGTGAACGCTGATGTCGTTATAGTTCACAGTGATCCTCTATCCACACTAGAAACATAATAACTTGTAGGATTTACTTGTTTAAAATCATTTGCACTCACACATATTAACACATATTAATTTTACTGCCACTGCTCTGTACAACTTATCAAATCTACCTTAACATTCATGTGACATTTAATTGAAGTAAATATTAAGGATATTTAACCTGTATTGTTTCAGGGAAAAAAATTAATTCTATAATATTTAATTACATAGTACAACACTGAATTTAACCCCACTTTCAAAGTCTATAAGATCTAAGTTTATTAATACACACATGTACATGTTAACAGTGGGACAGCACCTGAACACAGAGGCCTCAGCACTTGGCATGAGTATCAATGTGTCAGTTTGAGTAGAAGATTAACTTCAAACGGCACTTTACCAAACCTTACAACAGAAGCAGTGATACAACTGGAAATACAGCTGGAAAACTTCATTCATGCCCCTGTGCATGATGGGAACTCCACTATTAGAGAGGATGAGTTCGCATTCCTTAATTTTATATGGTTGATATTTACGCTTTAATTTCTACAAGCTTGAATTGAGTGCTAATACAGTATTTATGTAGTCTGAGTTGTTAGTCGTGTAGTGTTCGACTAGCACAGACTCGGGTTTATCAGTCACGCCTGTGTCCCGCCCTGCTCTCAGACGGATTACTTCGGCATCGCCGGCACCGTCTACTGTATGCTGTTCGGGACCTACATGCAGGTGAAGGAGGACGGCGGCGTCTGGAGGACCAACGGGGTCTTCAAGAGGTGAGAGGATCATGGATACATCACGCCACAGAACTGCAGAACTATATGTGTTGAGTACAGTTCACACTAATGAAAATACTGTGGGGGGGGGGTTCACTTTATTTGAAGGGGTGTGCATAAGACTGACATGACTGTCATGAACATGAAGGAGTCTTTATGAGTGTTTATGACTGTTGTCATTAAGTGTCATTCGCTAAATTATGACACTTTTAATGCAAAGTTGACATTGTTTAAAATGACTTTGTAATGACAATTTGACATTAACCAAGAAATCATAACCTGTCAACCTGACATCTTCATAACTAGTCCAACGTGTTCCTCTTTACTTGAGGTAAGGGGAAATATTAATGACACTGTTGTTAAAGCGTTTGACAGTGTAATAACCCTTAATGACATCTTCATAACTAGTACAGTATGTTCCACTTTACTGGAGGACTAGTCAAATATTCATGACACAGTTATAATGGAGTCATGACGGCCGAAGTCAAATCCAAACACATATGACGGGGTAATGTAATGATAACACAAAGATAAATAACTTCTTTAAGTTTGATAACTGGACATTAACCAAGAAATCAACAGATCTAATTGTCGTTACAAAGTCATTTTAAACAATGTCAACTTTGCATTAAAAGTGTCATAATTTACCGAATGACACTTAATGACAACAGTCATAAACACTCATAAAGACTCCTTCATGTTCATGACAGTCATGTCAGTCTTATGCACACCCCTTCAAATAAAGTGTTACCTTTTAAGGTATAATAATTCCATGGGGTAATATCTGTGTCCTGATAATGGCAGACGTGTAAAAGTGTCCTACATTATATTAAATATATCTAGTCAGTGACAGCACAAGCATGTTCATACAATAATTCAGTGTTTTCATCTCCAGAATGATGAATATTGTTATTCTGGAGTCTCTATTGTCCTGTGCTTTGGGTTCCAGCACTGAGTCCTGTTCATTCACACACACACACGCTTTGAACTCTGGGTAATCTCGCCTGTAACTCTCTGTCTCTCTGTGTGTGTCAGGATGGTTCACGCTGAGCTGTGGCAGGATCTGTTCCAGACGCTCCTGAACGTGCGTGACTGCCGCTCTCCTCCGTGTCTCCAGAGTCTGCGTGTGCGTCTGGACGCCGTCCTGCAGGAGCACTACAGCCGAAAGCTGCGCTCGCTGAAGAACCGGCTGGTGGTGCAGATCCTGGAGGCCCGCTCCGCACGCCGGTGACGCCCTGATGAGTGTGTGTGTGTGTGTGTGCGCGCTCACTGATACTGCCTTTTACTGTCGCTATTTGAAGTTGTGCAAAAAATTCAATGAAGCCTTTTGTAGATTTTAATAAATGTTGGGTTAAACCCACTTGTGTTTGCCTTTGTCACCACTAGAGGACACCGCTGGACAGGAAATGGGTTCAGCTCACCCCTATGATCTGGTCCGGTCAGTTTGACTCCTTTGAGTGTTTGGAAATATTAGTTCTTCTTCTTTTTAATGGTTTTTAATTGTCTTTCTCATTTTGGCTCATGTACATGCAGTGCAAAGGTTCAACAGACTGATGTGTGTTTCTGTTAATTACTGTAATGTAACCCGCATATTTAATGTTCTACGGCAAGTGGATAGACCCAAAATAACATTTCTGTTATATTATTGTAGTTTTTACTGCCCTATGAAGCTTTAAGGGGCTTTCCCCCGTGTTTTCCAGATGAAGTTCTCTTTAAAAGATGTCTCGTTAGTGATCTTCATCCCATCAACAACCTACAGATCTTCAAATCAAAACCTTAAACTCATATCTTTACCATGCTCACTGAATAATCTTCAATTCTATTCTCTCTCACCTCTATTTTTATTTTACATCTTTTGTCAAAATGTATATTTTGCAAAAAAGGCATTTTATGACTGTCATCTTTTACTGTTTTCAGTGTTTGCCTGGATCCGTCTGCTTGTTCAGTAGCCTAATAAGCTGACTGCCCTTTTCTTTGTCTGTCTTTGTGTGTGTGTGTGTGTGTGTGTGTGTGTGTGACGTGTGACGTGACCATCATTCACATCCACAACGCTTTGCACACTCGATTAATCTGAATGTGCTTTCAGCTCTTAGTAATAGTGATGCACATGAACACACTGTACCATGCTTGAATTGATTGCAGTAATGATCTGAGATCAGGAATGAAGACGGCTCCGCTGAAGAGACCAGTTGTTGTGTATTTCACCTTTGCTGCCTGGCGCTTTATAAACCGTGTTTAAGTGATTCACCCACGTAAGATGATTCATCCTCGACTGTTGAAACACAATATCAGAGCGATCAGTGAGACTCAAGCCACTGATATGGAAACCCCACACTGCTCTCCACACTTCTTGACGGATGCGATCGCTGTCGCTCTTGATGAACACGCCATGTCATCGTCAGTGGGACAAATTTGTTTTTAATTTCATCTCAAGTGCTTCAATCACCTTTCATGAAGTTGTTGCCTTGGATACCTCTCTAAAACTCATGAATCTCTGATCACAATTCAGGCCCTTTGAAGATCTTTTTGTGTCGCCTTCCTCAAAAAGATCAGCCTTACACCACAGAACGAGGATTCATTAACAGCCCCCGCAAATAATGTGTGTCAGTCACAGGGCTCTCTGTGTCTAAGGAACTACAGACAGATTGGATGTGGCAGGATGGGCTTTAAACTTTACACGCAAATCAGGGTTTAAAAAGTCTTAAAGGGATACTCCACTTTTTTTGGAAATAGGCTCATTTTCCCACTCCCCCAGAGTTAAACAGTTGAGTTTTACCGTTTTCAAATCCATTCAGCCGATTTTCTGTTATTTAGAAGAATATCCGTAACCAGACAGTTTCTGCTCTCAATGACTTCTATAGTAGGAAAAAAATATTATAGAAGTCAATGAGAGCAGAAACTGTCTGGTTGATATTCTTATAAATAACAGAAAATCGTCTGAATGGATTTGAAAACGGTAAAACTCAACTGTTTAACTCTGGGGGAGTGGGAAAATGAGCCTATTTCCCAAAAAAGTGGAGTATCCCTTTAAGATCTGACAAACATCAAATGAGACCAGCCTTTCTGCAGTAGGCCTATCTAAAACTTAAAATAAATGCGTTATTTTAGTCATTACTCGAAAAAGAGTAACTCGCATTACTCTCAACATTGACCATATGTAACAAATTCAATGTGTCTCAGCTCCTGAATTATTTAAGAGCGCTAAAGAGGTATTCTAACCTAGTTAGGAGTATCAATATGGCAGCAGAAAGGAGGAGAACACACACTTTACACCACACCAAACAGTAGTAGTGGCCGATTGTGATGTCGCGAGAGGATATTTGTCTTTATTGACCCTACAATTTCGCTTAAACAATTCAAATTTGATGAAAAAAAAAATTTAATATATATATTTAATTGTTAAAAATGAGGGAAGAACAACTAAACCTGGTTAAGGTGTTTACCTGACAATTATTTTGGCAAAAAAAGGCACAATAGGTTTTATTTGACTATATGAACAAAAAGCATAGAAATGCAAAGCATAGATTAATTAACTACAACATAATCAGTTTTTCATATTTTGTTGAGTCTCTCTTGTTTTTGCATGTTCATAATAATGATAAAAAAATGTTGCACAGTTTGGCACGATTCATTGCTTTGTTACAAATACTACACAAAATCTTGAACACATTTTGAGTAAATGATGTATGCCATTTGCAATCTGCGTGAAAAGAAGGAAACCTGTTTTTACAACCTGTTTAGGACAATTACAAAGTGTTCTGAGACATATTGTGTTAACTGTTTTGAGAACAGTGGTCTTAGTTTGGAGAAATGTGTCAAATCGAAATCGAGAAAAACTGTCAAGTCCCTAGTCAATACCAGCAGAGTCAGTGTAAGTCTTCTAGTCTTAGACAAGTCCTACATTTAACTAAGAATTTGTTGACAATTAAGTCAAAGCTTAAGCCTATCCTTAAGAGCATTTTTGAGAAGTTTTATTCATACAGCAACAGATTTTGTCTTAGATGTTTCCCCTACAATTTCTTTGTCCGTCCCCATCGTGCTCAGACTTATCATTCAAGCTCAAATAGACATAACAAATCCACATTGCATTCTAAGAGAAGTGTGAGTCATTAAATGAGGATTAATTAGGTAGGAGGCATGAGACAGGTGAGGTTATATTGACCGTTGGCTGGTTGTATGATAAAATACATACCATAGTATTTACTGTACATAATCGTACACAAGACAGTAAATCATTTACATAATGCTATGTTGCATGTTCATTTATAGATCAGTCTATGATTGATGCAGCAAAGTCTGTATTAAAGATTTCACATCGTCTCTCTGTCTCTCGCATGTGTAAAATCTCCTCCTCAGTCCTGGTGTTCGCTTCATTTGGGATGTTAGTTGAGAAGTTTCATAAACATTTGTATACAGAATAATTAGTGTGTGTCTGATGGGTCCAGACCCTACATGAATCATCAAACATCATGTGAGATCTCCGAAAATGGGAAGTAAATTGGCTCTTTTTTGAAACATTTGAGAAGCAGGAAAGTCTCCATTTGCTTTCCATTCGATCTCACTGTCGTCTCGGGTAGCGGATCTTGTAAATTCAGCTCGTCGTGGCTTTATTGTGTCGTTCATGTGAAGGTGTGGGTATATCACACTCATTGTGTCTCTCATCACTCCTCTTTCTCACCCTCATCTCTCTTGCGTTTCTGTGTGAAGATAGTGTTTCTCTTTGACATCTGGACAAATCTGCGAATGTGCGACACTGCTGCTTCTCTCAGGAACACGCCAGCTTGGACCTGCTCACATGAAGCTGAAGCTGTTTGGGTGTTCGTTCACATGAGCAGATCTTGTGTAGACATAAATTTGAGGAGACAGCAGTTGAAAATAGCACAAATGTTGGGCTAATGTCTAAAAAAACCCACAATTCTCCTTGAGAGTTTTTATTTTCTTCTTTTCAGTAGATTTGATTATTATTCTTAATTCTAATTCTCATGCTAAAGAGAGGCTGATTCTGTAGGTCTGTGTAGCGGATATTGGGAAGAGAATTATTATCGTTTATGATTGGTTATTTCATTGGTTCGTGTAGTTTGTTATGGTGCAGTACCGAAAGACTCCAGCAGGGGGCGGGGCGAGCGTAGAGAGTTATCATCAGACGCACGTTCCCTTACGTTCACGTGCACGTTCACGTACTCAGAGATTCGAGGGAAACGCAACAAGTGTCTGTCCTGATAACATTTGTTCCCCTCTTCAGGTAAGCCCTTTATATATCTGAATATTTGATGTTAAATCTTAATATCTTATGTTAATATGAGTTTTGAATATAGAATGTTCGATTATTGTTTTATTCCCGTATTGTGGAAAAAGAGATGAGATTATTGTCGCACATGGCGAACGAGAATATTTTCCGATACTAGTACCATTAGCATGTCTCAATGCACCGTATTGTTAGTACATAAAGTTTTATGGGTTTCTAACAATTAATATAATGAAATGACTGTGATAGTATGCTGTTAACATGAGTTTGGCTGTAATATTATCGTCTAACAGTGTTTTATGTTTATTTGAGTTTCTATCACATAAGGGTGAGTGTTAATGGGTCACGTGCCGATTCGTCCATGTGAAGGCATGCAGTTATCACATAAAATGGATGACGTGTTGCGACTAAAATGTTTTGAGATTAATATGCACTATATATAGAGTACAGATTATAATGTACAGAATTACACTCATTCTGATATATAAGTTGGATTAATTTCAATCTCTTTATGTAATATTTTATTAATTGTCTTTATTTAATATTTTATTTTGTCACACATGCAGATGCAAGCTATCTTGTTTATTGTGTGCAACAGTGTGGACTTAGTGTTTTTGCCAATTGATGCTAATATGCTTTATGTGTTTTGACTTTATGTGTCACTTGAGAATGCAATATTGTTATATGCAAGTTATGTAATTTCTACTCATAATACAGAGATTCGAGGGGAACGCAACAAGTGTCTGTCGTGATAATATTTCTACGTTCACCTCTTCAGGGAGACTACATCTGCAGGTTTGGCTCCGCCCTCTGTGAAGGAAGTGACATCATTTTGTGCAGGTTTATAATCCTCTCTCCTGACTGCATTACGCCAGTTCTGTTCTCTACTTTCATGCTTTCCCACACTATAGTCTTCCCATTTCATTAACAGTGAAATGCTTCTTTTACACTTCAGCTGTTAGGCTCGCTAACACTAATAGTAGCTTCATCATCATGATCATAAATTACAGCAGACCTCCCAACGCACGCGTGGTCCCCAGAGTTCATGCCATCACAGAAGAGCCTCTGAAGACCCATCAGGAATCTCTCAGGCTTAGACTCAAGCTGTGGCACTTTCAACATAATTTGGATAAATGGGATTAAACTACTACACCTAATTAGATTTCTCCCATATGTCATGTAAAATAATGAGCACCAATAACATACCGCTATGCACGCTTCATCTTTAACTCTTTCCCTTCCAGCATTTTTTGTAAAGTTGCCAGCCACCGTCAGCATTTTTGATCATTTCACAGAAGTGTCATGGCCTCCAGAAGATTTGTTTGCATGAATATCTGAACATGCAATATATCCAAATAAAAAAAATGAGCCTCTGCTTTTCAAACAATATACATATAAATATACATTAGTGCTGTCAAATGATTAAAATATTTTAATTAGTTCAGTTTAGGCTCACCTCATGTTATGAAAAGGTTTACTTTGCATTTCACTTTACTTTTAATGTAGTGAAACCATATCCATTATCAATATAAAGTGAGCCACTGGCACATCTTACCCTGAAGCACCAAACACACGTTACCCCAGAGTTACCCCACCCTAACAGGATGTTGAGTAATTTCATAATTCATGGCTAATATTTCTCAAAAGCATTTCTATGGTTTTGCTTATGAAATGAATTAGCTTTGACTCATTTTACTCGCCATCTGGAACATTTACTTGGACGTGAAACAGCGGTTTGAGGTGTTAGACTTTCCCCATGTGCATCTTTCCATCAGATCCAGTTGTACATCACTAAATATATAAGACTTTACATCTTTAATATCTGTCCTGGCCAGCCTTTCAACAACTCCACTACTACACTGAACATATTCCTGATTTAATATCTTTATTCCTTATTCAGTATTGCTTGCAATAATTGGCTAATCGATTGTATGTGTTTAATTGCATGTAAAGAAATGAGACTGAACTGCATTTTAATTCATTAATCTTGGATATTTAAATTATTATTAACATTATTAGATTATTACTAATTTTTAGTGTTTAAATACTAGCTAGTTATATTCTTTGGATATTTGTCCATTGGCCAATAGAACGGTCACGGATATTTTTTTTAATATATATATTTTTATATTTACACAGATATTTTCTCTAATTTCCATAAAATACAGTGCATCTTGGGGTAAAGTGAGACACTGATTCTGATCATTGGTATGATTCTACATTAAGATAACCTTTATGCTTACTTTATTCATAGAAGTGTCCTGCTCTTCCTGCATTGGCCCGACTTCAATCCATTATTTTCTCTGCTTGTAGAAGCAAAAAAGTGTCAAAATTCCCCATATGGAGATGATATCACCTGAACTACAGCACATGTGTTGTGAGACGGGCGCTAGTTCCAGCGATGGTAGTTAGTGTTGTAATGATCTGCATCGGGGCGATTGATCTGGCAGGGTGTGCTGGCATGCACGAGTGTTTCAGAAGACCCATTCCTCCTCAAGCTCTCTAATCACCCACACACACACACACACACACACAGTGTTTACTGTATCGGCACGGCAACCGCTGAGGCTGGCTTCGCTTTTCTGCTCATGTTGCTAGGTTACATGCTGAGAAGTGGGCCAACTCAATGCATTCTGGACAGCAAGTGGACAGTGAGATCATGCGAGATACCTTCTGAAACAGCACCGCATCCAAATCATTAGGCCGTCTCCACGAAGCCAACATACGGTTATTGTGTAAGCCTGGCTTGGAGTTTTCTCAAAATCCATCCACTCGTTCTGACCTTAAAGGGTTAGTTCACCCGAAAATGAAAATTCTGTCAGTATTTCCTCACCCTCATGTTGTTCCAAACCTCTGTGTGTTTATTTGTTTATTTGGAAGAATGTTTTAATCAAACAGATCTAAACAGTATGTATTTTTTCCTACTATGGAAGTCAATGGGGAATGAGATCTGTTTGATATATATATACTGTATATTTAGATAAACATAGTTAGATATATCGAACTCGTCTTCCATTGCGATTTCCTGTATATCTAAATTAGTGAAAGGTAAAACTTCCGAAATCTCAGCGTAAACAATGTGTGACGTAGACGCACGAGAGATCACTTCCGGCGTAACGCTCTGACATGATTCAGTTCGGTTCAGTTGGACATCTGATTCAGATCAGTTCGACGGCTGTTTACAAGAGGTAAAAACGATATAAATACTGTTGTTTTTCTCACACAAACCGCTCGTTTCGTGTCTTAGGCCATCAATGTGTACTTACATTTATGAGTCATTAAATCATGTTTAATCTGGTCTTCTCTGTGCATGCTCTTTGAGGTGGTGACCATAGACCTCCATTATATGACTGACAGACAACAACGGTTTGACCAAAAAATGTCAAAATTGAAAATGCTGTGGAAACAAAGACACCTAGATCTTGGATGCCCTTGAGGTAAGATAAAACATGTCAAACATTAATTTTAAAGTGAACTATCCCTTTAACACTAAATGTGTATCGTTGGTCTGTGCTGGTATTGTCGTAGCTGTCATGTAGAGTTCCCTATTCTCAGAGAATTAGAGTGATTATTAAAGTCACCATGAAATATAAATTGATTCTTGATTTTTAATGTTTTTTTTTTATGCACATCATTATTGTTTTAACGATCTTGAATCAGATTAAGGCCACGTTTAGCAAAACGAAAACGAACGCCGTTTCTCCCAGTTCACACGGTAACACATAACCGAAATCTCAGAAATCTCCGCTTTGCCCGGAGTTTTTAGAAATAATCGTTTTCAGTGATAAAAACTGTGTTTTTGTGTAAATGAGAGGCCAAAACGGACAGAAATATCTGTGTTTTCCCGTCGTGTAAACGGGGCCTACGTTCCTCTTGCACCATCTTTTCTTTGATGACGAGGGCGGGGCTATAATCTGTCAATCACACGAGATCCACCAATAGCAAATCACAACCATCCAATCAATTCCCCGCGGCCAAAATCAAGCCCCGCCCACATTTGCTCTTGTTCCTGAAGCGTTTCTCTTAGATATATACGGCACAATAGGGAAGAAAAGACTGGTGCCAGTTCTGTTTCATGTTGACTTTAAAACTTTACAGTTATTGTTATAGTCCTCATCATTGGTGTGAACAAGCCTTTAGTGTGTTTATATTATCTCAGGGTTTCCACGGGGTCTTAAAAAGTCTAAAATTTCAAAATCACAATTTAAGGCCTTAAAAAGTCTTATATTTGCTGAAGTATTGTGTTCTAGGTCTAATGTGTTCTAATCTTTTTTAAATGGGTCTTAATTTTCCTATGTCCATGTAAATCTCATTGAAATGCTCCTGCAGCGCTTTGGAATGGTTTTTTTAATTTATATTACGTAGTTGTAGTTCTTAATTCGCTGTATTACAACTACAAAATAGACCAACATGCAACAGCCAATCAGTTTTGAGGTTTTGTGTTATTGGCAGGTATCTCAGTTAACACAGACAGACATAAACGGATTTTATTCAGCTTTGGGGACGTGGAAGTTTAGCGATACTTGGCTTGAAATATCTGAATTTAGGATCTGATTTTGCTGATTTGGATTTTGCTTTTTGAGACTCATTACGAGTTTCCTTTGTATGTTTTTTTTTTATCGTGATATAGGTCTTAAATTTCATTCATAATGGTCTTAAAAAGGTCTTAAAAAGTCTTAAAATTGACTTTGTGAAACCTGCAGAGACCCTGTATCTAATGGATCGGACTGACAGTTTTCCATTAGTGGGTAATCAAAAAGCCCTAGCAACCACTCAGAACACCTTAGAAACTATCTAATAGCTGTATAGCAACCACTTAGAACATCTGAAGTACCCTAGAAACAACTCCATATAAAAACATGCAATGACGTAACTAAGGTCCACTTCACCTTCAGGCTTTCCAAGTTACACTTCCAGCTGTGACGCTGCCGACACTCTTAGGCCGTGTGTCCACCAAAGCTTTTTTCCACTCTCCTGGCGTACGTTTTCACTTGTTTCCAATGGGAGCGCCGCGTTTTTAAACACCATGAGCGTGACGAGGCGCTGAGCATTTTTTTCACACTGAAGCGCCCGGCGTGTTTTACTGGTCTCCGAGAGTTGAAAAATGTTCAACTTTGGATAAACGCAGCGCTCATCACTGTCACTTCTCACCCAGCCGTCCAATCACAGTGGAGGAGGGGCGGGACTAAACCACACTGACCAACTGTCACAAAGTTTAAACTGCTGCGGATATTCTGTATCATAGCAACCAAACGCCTCAACGGAAAAACGCTGCGCTGCCAAAACGCTCTCAAGCGCCCGAAGCACGGCGTCTCCAGCAGAGCGGCTAGCGTCATCAGCTGGATAAAAACACTTCGGTGGACACACGGCCTAACAGAATCTGTTTGCTCTTGGAAAGCGCTAAAACATGACAACCTGCTCGATGTTGGTGTGAAAACACTGGGGTTCGGGAGGAGCCTAAACAACACCACGACATCCCATAGACAAACTCTTCCGGCTGCCCTTCTCCTGATCTCTATCCTCCAATGCCCAATCCCATAATCAAAGCTCAAGGGTTCAAGCCTCCTCCAAAGACAGCAAGCCAAGTAAGTTAAACTTTAAGGCTGAACGGCCAGGAGAACTAGTGAATGACTCATTTTGATAAAACTTCTGTGTTCTGACAGCTCAAGTGCTGAAAGATCTGACAAACCTGTAAGAAACATACACAAAGTGATGTGATGTCATGACTTTACCATCTCTATTGATTAAACTGAAGCCGACTGAGTGCGAATGTGTCAGATTCAAGAGTATGGCACTGACAAGAAAACCATTCAGGAGAGTCAATGCTAGTAAAAGTGAAGGTCATTTAGTGACCCATCAGAAGCCGAAACTAGTGACCTTGAGTCCACCGACTGAATAACAGGCGCTGAGAGAACAGAAGAGCGAGAAACCGGATTAACAGCGCTCTGTTGTGTGTGTGTGTGTGTGTGTCTCCTCTTGTGAGTCATGCGGTGCTCAGAGTGAAGTACAGTGACTGGAAGAAGTGTGTGTGTGTGTGTGTGTGATCTGCCCACTTCCCCGTACAGATCATCACAGTAGTGTCTGCACTCGAAACATCACGCCAACTCCACCAAAGTAGAGGCCATGAGCTGATCATTGCTGAACGCTCACCATTTAGGTGTGAATTAACATCATTCTAGGAAATAAAGAGACTATTAGGTACTAGGGCTGTAACGATTAGTTGTCGACAATAAACAAAATTGTCGATAAATATCTTTGTTGTCCAGTAGTCATTTGATCTCACGTGACCTAATGTAAGGGCGTGCAATATCGCGATTTGACCACTACGGCGCTTTGGCAATAACACAGTCTCACCCCAAAAAGTCACATAACTGACGTCTTGGGACGTCTTTTGACCATATGTCAAAACCTGCTGTAATATTCCACAAACAAATCATGAAAAAATATATTTTACAGTAGGTGTAGTTAGACTGCGATATAACAGCCTCTTCACAACTAATTACAAATTAAACAGTGGCCAAACCGATGAGACCTTTATGGTCACGATAGAATAATGATACAGTTAGAGGGGTGACACATCTTACCCCCACCCCGACTGTCCGTCTGAGAGGGAGTCTGCTTTCATCCTATCAAACTCTTAAAGTTACACTTCCGTTTGACATATACTGGACTCTTGATAAACCTCGTTGGGTTGTGTGGGTGAGATCAGATCAGGCAGATGTGAATATAGTTCTGATATGATATTTAACTGTGAAACCCAGAGTGTATTTGAAGACATTTCTGGACATAGATCTGCACTGGTCTTTATTGTCTCTAGACATGTTTCCATTGACACGTTTTATTTATCCGAATTAAGTGATATCGAATGAAAAATATCTTGTGGAAACAGTAAAATTCGATTAAATTTCATGAATATCGACAGCGTTAAAAGCTGATGGAAACGTTATTTGCCGAATAAATAATGAATTGCGATTAAGTTTTTGGCCCTTTTATGGTTGTGACGCCAGAAGACGAGTTCAGAGACGGAACAGACTATTTTCTTTAGCGGAAACAATACTCGTTTTTAAATCAATAAACTTTTGTTTTTAAGTCAATATTTTGTGTCGAATTATTGATTTATTGATTTATTTGGTTGATTTATATGTAATAAGCAGGATAATGGATAGCGAGGCGGTTGTTATAGCGAAAACAATTAAATTATTGATAATTAAATTATTGATTTATTGATTTATTTGGTTGATTTATATGTTATAAGCAGGATAATGTACAGCGAGGCGGTTGTTATAGCGAAAACAATCCCTTCAGGCTAACGACCGCCTCGCACATTATCCCATTCATATGTGGTTATCAGCTGGCACATAAGCATTATTATAATATATTTGATCTTTTATTGGTAGATGGCGTGATCCGTTTCGTCTAACACACAAAAGTTTGCTTGAATGTTGTTCGATTCAGTGCGAAAATCAATGGAAACGCCTTAAAATGTCTCAAATGAATTCGATACACCGATTTGATCGCAAAACAGCATGTGACGTCATTACACTCTAAAAATTGCTGGGTTGTTTTAACCCAACTTTGGGTCAAATATGGACTAACCCAGCCATTGGGTTAAATTAGTCCACTTTTAACCCAACGTTTGGGTTTGTCCAAATTTGACCCAATTTTTAGAGTGCACGTACAGGTTTTTATTCGCTTTAAAGCCGTTGGATGGAAACACACATTCACCAGCTTTATTCGCACGAGTTTTTTACCGAACTTCAGATAATTCGATTTGCAAGTGGATGGAAACATGCACTCTAAAAAATGCTGGGTTGTTTTAACCCAACTTTGGGTCAAATATGGACTAACCCAGCCATTGGGTTAAATTTTCACATTACATTTTTAACCCAACATTTCGGGTTTGTCCATATTTGACCCAAAATTGGGTTAAAACAGCCCAGCTTTTTTTAGAGTCTGGCTTCTGTCTTCAGTGGGGTTACACACAGATGAGGCCGGCTCTCTGAACTATACTTTGGTGGAGTCCTCATGCTGTCGGATGCTCTGATTATAAGAGTTATATTCCAGTGAATAAACAGACTGCATTAATGCCGAACTAAAGCATCTATCATTCTCTCAGCCCTGATTCACACATGACAGGCGGCTCAATCCGGGGTTTTAGGCACACTTTGTAATTACTGTACTTCAAAAATGCGCATTACATATCAATGTCACCACGGTTAAGTTTTAATGAGAAACAGTTTGACTTTGATGAAGGACGGGGTTTTCACTCCCATCCTCACTGTGTGACTCCATGTTGAGAATATTTCACTTGAGTCTCACATAAATCTTGATTAGGTGACAGTGTTTGGCACTAATTGAATGTTTTATATATTGGACAGATGGGTTGAATCTGTGCTGGAGGTGTAGACTCCTGCGACTTTACAAAACACAAATCTCCAGGCTCAAAGTTTGACCTCGGAACGGAGATTTGATTCAGAGAGACGCCATATGTTAATGAATACTCCACAGCTCTCATTAGGACATGATCTGATGAGGCACATATGCTATGATATTGATCCACGTCATTGATTATGTGTCAGCTAGTTTATGTTTTGACTTTCAAGGAAATAAAGTAACCTCTAAGTTTCCCAATAAAACCAATAAACGTGGTCTCCATAAGACAGCCGCATTAGCAGACTGCTATAATGTTTCGGATTTACTAAAGTAAGTTTTGAAGTTGTGTGTTTTGCAATAACTGCAAGTAGTCAGAGTGTAATTGTGTAAATGTATAATCTGTGAACTATTCAGTGTTCATCACATCTGGCTGGAGTCTCATCGGCCTTCTTCAAAACTATCAGACCTGAGTCTACAAGTCTGCATCTGTTGCTTTATATTAGCATGCCTCCCTGTTTTTTGTTAGTCTGTTTTACGAGTGGTTGTTATATAATGTATTGACTGATTCAGTGATTATTCATCATGCATCACCACATCAAGAGAAATTATCTAAAAACATAATATTCCCAGTACGGAAGGACTTTTGGATGTGGTTAAACGCAAGGAAAGGAGAGTACGTTTATTCAAGGAAAACAATTAACAAACTAAATCCAAAAAGTGTAGCAGTGCAGGAGGACATGAGCACAGGAAACCTAACCATAAAAAACAACGAGACAAACAACTTCGTCACAATAAGAACAGGTTTTTCGTTAAATTCTGTCATACTCATAAATTCCTGTAGAGGGCAGTGTAGTGTGGGGACTGGGCGGGAACTGTTGAGAGGATTTGTTTCCAAGGGGGCACAATAAAGTGATGCACCTCGAGAGCACATGCAGGTGAAGATCTCTTGCTGGACTTAAGATGAATTTCACCCACATTCAGTTAAAAACTTATTTATCATAAGTTAATAATTCGTTGTTGATGATTCTTACTGATGACTTATCAATTAGCACTGTATCTATCTAGCAAAGAAATATGTACTAGCAACTGCATAGCAACACTCTAGCAACCATCTTGAGTAACCTAGCAACACCCTAGCAACCTCCTTGTAATAACCCAGAATATCATAGCATCACCCAGAAATACCATAACAGCCACCCTAGTACCCTAGCAACCTAATAGCAACACCCTAGCAACCTCCTTGTAACCACCCAGAATACCCTAGTAACTAAATAGCAAAACCTTAACAAGCACCAAGAGTAGGCTACCAACTTAATAGCAACACCCTATCAACCTCCTAGTAACCACCCAGAATATCATAGCAACACCCTAGAAATCACCCAGAAATACCATAACAGCCACCCTGAGTACCCTAGCAACCTAATAGCAACACCCTAGCAACCTCCTAGTAACCACCCAGGATACCCTAGTAACCAAATAGCAACATCTTAGCAAGCACCAAGAGTAGGCTACCAACTGAATAGCAGCACCCTAGCAACCATCCAGAATATCAATCAGTTTTTCTGATGGACTCTTTAGCCTTCAAACTTCAAGCTTTTAAACTTTCAATCTACTTCATTTAAAGTTCTTTCTATCTTCAAGCATTCAAACTTTTTATCTAGTTCAAAACATGACAGGGGAGGATATTCACTGTTCAGGTCTGGTGTTATCAAGGCTTTCTAATGTTTCCTGTTCAGAGGTTTTTGTCTGAGGTAGATGTAGTCCTGTTGAAAGATGTAGTGATGAAGTGTACTTTGTGCCACGTGACCCCAGTGTAGCCCACTGTAAATGTCCATCAGAAAGTTTCTACCCAGCGATCCAAATCGAGTAAGGTCTCAGTGCATGCTGGGAAAGAGCCGAGCCTCAGGTTACAGCGTTTCGCTCGTGCCAGCTCACGTTAAGTCAAGTTGTGTCATGTCAAGTCAAATCATGTTCTGAATTTAACCCTGCTAAAGCAGTGTTTTTAGTGTGTGATGTAAAAATGAAACATCAGAACTTCTGTATGTTTGATATAACACGGCTGCAGCTGTCACTGCATAGGAACCAATGAAGATATTCCTGAAGACGAAAGAGCGCCACAGGACACACATCAGATCTGAACAATGTGGACAGTCAATACTTACAGTCAGATACACAAATAGACTGACATTTGGACAATCGCAAGGCTTTAGTGCATCTTCAAAATCCACAGAATGAAGGCTATGAAGGAAAGGCTGCTTTCCAAGAATCCTTCAAATCGAGACGGTGTTTGATGGCTCTCAGCCGAGAGAGTCAGCCTCATTAGGGGGCGTCTCTCATGGGATTGGTTCTTGCAGGAATCGGGGAAAGAAATTGTATTGCTTTGCTTTAATTGTATTGAGCACTCCAAGCCTAGATTGACCCAGGACACTCAGAGCACTCCCAAACTGCAGGGGGCATCCATGCAACAAACGTTGGTGGAACAAACTTTTGGGGAAGTAGCTTTTGGGACTATATTTGCCTGCGCACCCACAGAGAGAGCATGGCATTGAAACGTTTGTAGAGGGTTCAGTTTGTTCTCTCATTTATTCCTGCAAAAGGATACTATGATCACAGCTCCTGATCATTCAAAGACGCAACTGGTAGGATCGTTTATGATTGACTGTGTTTGAATATGTTGAGTTTTAAGTCTGTAGCCCATGTGTGTTTGAGGGCGAATGTGGGAGGCGGTGACTTATGACTTACCGCAGTCACCTCCAACACTGCCATGATCCTAACACAATAAGAGTAATATAGGTGCAGTACAGCCTTGACTGATTGCTGGAGAGTCACTTTGTATAAAGGTCGTTCATGTCTTCAGGTTCAGAAATAGCCTCTTAATCACCATCATGGGACCTGTAACTGTGAAATATGAAAGCATCAGTATGTGAACCATTCATTAGTGATCGATTCCACCAAGGCGGATTTGTGTCCCTCGAGTCCACAGAGGGGTTTCTCAGGGGAAGCAGGCGTACACTACGCCAAGACTGTAATGGAGAAATTGAAGTGTGTTCACATACAGTACTTTCTCTAATCACAGTACAGTGTAGGTGACCATTTGTCCTGCAGGTAGGGCTGGAGTTCTTCTGATAGAGACGCACACAGCCTGAGACAACACCATTGATCTGACACATCTGTCTGTAAAGCTCAAGGCACAGAGCGTGTAACACCGTCCCTCCACACAGTGTAAATGCTGTTGGCACATCTCCATCCACTGGACTGCGTCTGATCACTTTGTAGTGAGATCAGTCCACTGAGCAAAACAATGTCCAAAAGACGTCTTTTCAATGTGTTAGTCACAAAAGTCGGACGTTGAAAAGACGTCCACTGAGCGAGAAGGAACGTTTTTATGACGTCTTTTTTTGACGTGTTCTGGACATCTGAAAAAGACGTCAATGGATCCTTCGTACAAGGTAAAAAACGAGTTCAAATGTGGCCATTTTCATGTTTATTTCAATGTAATTTCCTTACATTGTTTAGATGGTGATATTTGTTTCATTTTAAGTCACCATTGTGGTGATCAGTGTTTGCTTTAGTTGGGCTCTTTTAGCTTTTCTTTGGCTGTTGGAACTGTGTGTTTGAATAACACCATTGTTGTGACGGAGAAAGCCAAGAAAATGTAAAACTGTCTGTCATCGGCTCCTTGTTGTTGATGACAACGTGACATCATGACTTTTGCGTAAACATACACGCCACTTTCGAGTCAAGTGGCTTATTATTTCTACACATTTTTAGCTATCCGCGTGTATGCGTGTATGTCTATACTATTAACATCCGCATCATTCCGCGTGTCCGTACACGTGCGTCAAATGTCCACATTAACCCCAGTGATGGTTAAGTTTAGGGACAGGGTTGAGGTAAGTCATATCTTTTTCTTTCCTAGGATGGTAAGGGAACAGTCATAAATGCCATTAACTCCAGTGACGGTTAAGTTTAGGGACGGGGTTGAGGTAAGTCCTATATATATATAACGTTAAGTCAACGGCGTTCATAAACACGCTGAAAAGCGATTATGCGTCTTGATAGCACGCCAAAAATGCAAATACGAATTGGCGTGTCATACACACGCTACTTCATGAGATCAGTCTGTTGATGATGATGAAATCAACATAGAGTGGGCATTTAATGTTGAACTTAGACTTTTGTTTTTATATCTGGAGTTTATAACCACCAACCTTGAGGAACTGCATTATTTGGGCTAGTAGCATGGAAGGTGGACAAGAAGCAATTTTACACAATGTTTTGAGAAAATGTACCATATAGTCACAGACATCAAGATTTTGCATATGATTCTCAACAATGGTGACAATAAAACATGTTTCAAGCTTTCATAGTACAAAAACATCCTTGATTCCCAGGCTTTTTTGTTTTGGATGTTTCCATTGTTGACTATGTGATTCACTGTCTTAAAATATTATGTATTATGTATAAAACATGTCCACAATGGCCACATTTGAACCCTCACACAACTGCAACATTTTAATGCTGGTTTGTGTGATGTGTGCAAGCTGTTAGAAGTGTCATCCACACAAAATATACAGCAATTATTTCCAGAAACACTGAATGGAGGCTCATATTGTGCAGTTGTTTGAGTTGCTTTAATGCCTTTTTATTGAGAGCTATCTTTGTTGATTTGGAATAATGTCTTAGCTAGGGGTGTGCGATATGACGATTTTTAATCGTGGACGATTAAAATGTCTCCACGATCTGCTTTTGAAGAAATATCGTCGTATCGTGTAACAGTGCATTCTATCAGTTCAGTTCTGGCGCCCCGTCTCAACTGTACAACGCGACGTAACCTACACATCACACGTTAATGAATAGGCATGGGACACTGCAATTCACAAAAGTTCATTATTTGCATAAGCCTTGCCGGTTAAATATTTAATTCACGCGCTGATGTGCTGTTCTAACGTGCGCTTTCCTGACCGCATACCTCCGACGCTCACAGGCACTAGAAGCCTGTCAAACAGCGCCAGAATACTGGACTTGGCTATCTTTCGAGTATTATTATGCTAATACTGTTAAATACACACAATGTTTACATAAACAGGCTATGTCTAAAGTGAAAGCAAACATTTGAGAGAATATCTGGTGTAACATGCGTCTATATTAAACGCGTCGCGTGCTGGTCTAAAAGCGACAGGAATAAATAGCACTGCCGCACGTCCTTAAAGGGATAGTTCACCAAAAAAAAAAAAACCCCTGTCATTATTTACTCACTCTAATGTTGTTACAAACCTGTATTAATTTCTGTCTTGTGCTGAACACAAAAGAACGATTTTTTTTAATGTGGGTAACCAAACAGTTGCTGGTCCCCATTAACTTCCAGGAGAGAACCAATAAAAAACTATAGGGGGACCAGCAACTGTTCGGGTTACCCACATTATTTTGAAAGAACTTTTATTTTCAACAAAAGAAAGAAACTTATTCGGGTTTAAAACATCTTGAGAGAGTAAATTAAGACCATTTTCATTTTTGAGGGAACTATCTCTTTAGTAAAAGAAAAAAAAAAACACAAGGAGAAAATCACTCACTGACTGAGAACTTTAATAGTAGCTTTAATAAGAATCAATTTATTCAGTGAAGTCTCTGTAGTGTTTTAATTTCATATTTGTTTAATTTAATTACTTTCTTCAATGCTACTGCTAAATACACCTAGTGCATCTGAAAAATACTATTTAGCACTATTTATTTAATTTGAATATTAATTTGTGTAATGTTTATCTTGTCTTATTTTTTTAATAACAAAGAAAATAATGACAAAGATTTTTATCTTCGCCACTGGCCTAAATGTATGCCTTTCTTTTTTATTTTGTTACCTAAGGCTTTGTTTTTAACATAAGTACATTAGTTTGGCTGTAATGAACAGCCACTTGCAAAATATTAAAACCAACTTGACAAAGAATCGTGATAAAAATCGGGATCGTGATTTTCCTAAAAAAAATCGTGATATGATATTTTTTCTATATCGCCCACCCCTAGTCTTAGCATTACAGATGGATTTACAGATAAAGAATTTTTGCACTTTTTGAAAGTACCTTCAAATATGTTTGTCTGATGAAGCTAAAGCTCCAGTAGACCTGAATTTCAGCTATCCTGATGGTTCTCTAGTAGGTTTAACAAAGTTATATATAAATCTTGTTGGGAAAGAACTGCTCAATAACATCTGCCCACACAAACTCCACACGTTCACCCATTTGTCTCTCTTTCCTCAGGGAAAGGTCAGAGAGATTCCCGGTGCTGAAAGCTCAGACTAATGAGATCCTCGGACAGGTCGCGAGTCGTCAGCGTAGTGTGTGCTTCACGTTTACTCACACACACAGCGTCTCTTCGTCCAGTCCTGTTATTATTCCCTGTTATTGGGAAAACTCTTTATTTCCATGTGTGTGTCTATAATAAGCAGCTGGTGCTTGTTTTGTTGGCTGCCACAATGACTTCTGTGATAAAGCAGAGGGAGTCTCAACTACCCATAATGCCTCTGGAGCCCGCTGCTTTGTGAGGGCACGTAATTGCCGTCTCCAGATCTCTTGAGTTCATCTGGACTAATGCTTTTCCATTCCTCTACCCATTGTTGCCTCCGGCACTCGTGTCCCGCTGGCACGACTCTCGGCTCCTCCTTCACTGCTCTTTCTCGCTTGATCGAGGATATAGACGTCTGTATCGGGGACTACATCTGTGCTCTCAGAGGACAATCCGGAGGGCAAGGGCTTTTATTACCTGTTAAGGGAGCATATAAAGAGGCTTCGGGAAAACACGTCTTTTCCCATCTTAAACTGAAATGAACCGTGCACATTGTGAGGAATATAAAAATACAGTGGCACAGTCTCACTTCTGCAGGATCTTTTCTAATCAGCCAACATGGTTCAACGTCCAACCCGGCATCATGTAACCTTCTCTTTGCAAAGACAAACACCTGCCCAATATGGCGGACAAAATGTGAACTACAAATATACCTATAATTCACTGCAGAAATACAATGTTTTAAACTAAAAATGGCCTGGTGGCTCATATATTTCTTCTCTGTTTATGAAATAGATCCAAAAGAAGCTGAAGCTTTGAGGATCACACATCCGCACACACACTGAATGGCGTTCTGGATCAGCGTTCGTGAGAAGTGTGTGTTCTGCAGTCATTCGACTCAAGGTTAGCACTTACTCAATGCTTTTATTCAACACTACTTGAAGAAGAATGTATGAGTTCAGGCTCTAGTACGTGTTAATTTGGCAAGTTAAATTGTATAGCATTTTTCAAAACACACGTAGTTACAGAAAGTCATACTATATGTCTTTAATTCCTTAATGCTTTTGTATAATGTTAGGTTGTGTAATGCATGTATAGTAAGATTTAGTATATGTAGTCAGATAGGCCATTGGCCAAACCACAAACAAGTAGGAGGGGTTATAACCTGTCACCTGTTGCGTATAAGAGCACGGACTACCAGTTCATTGATGTGCGTCATTTCCTCCTGTGATGCATCAGGAAAGTAGTGATGGGGATTTGAGGAAACATTCCTTCATACTGACCAGCTCAAAGTCTCAGTTGAGATTGGGACACTTGATTTGATAACATCGTTCCTGCGGTCGGCACTGGATTAATGAATGTGAAGTGAGAGTAATCTGTTGGGTTCAGTGTTATAATAAATAAATCAAATATGCCACTGTTGGTCAGTGGATGTACAGGATATCGGCAGCATGTACACCTGTGTTATCTTTTCGTCTGGTCTCAGTGAAAAAGCACGAGATGTGTATCGCAGTGAACACTACTGCTGCCAGCACTCATTACAACACACCAATGAGACGAATCTCCAGCCGGACGATTGGAGATGCTTCACTCTATTAGACACCCTTGTCAAAAAGTAACTCCAGTGAAATGGAGCAGGTCTCATTTCATACAGAAGAGTGCTGCCATCTCTATAATCCAACATAAAACCACTCATATATCCCAGCTGCTCTTCAACCAGCTCACACTAGCGGACCACTCGAGCATGACCCTCTCATTTTGAGACTTTTCCTCGCTCTCCTCCAGCTCTCAAGGATAAAAAGCATCATTGCATTGACACAGAGAGAAAAGGACGGATGGCTGCTCTCGTCCTCTCAGCGAGGAGACGGCAGTGTGAAGTGTCCTCAGAGCGGGAGAGCTTTAGGAATGGGCTCTCTATCCATCTATCCATCCATCCATCTTGTTTGTCTTATTGTGCATGGCACACTCGTTTTCTTTTGAATAAGTGTAAGTAGTACCCAAGTCAAAACAATCTGTCAATCAACGTTCCACCAGTCATGTTTATCTGACCAAAGATGAAGGTGGGAGGAGCCAGAGCAGAGACATGAAGGTCCGCGGTGGAGCCGATGGAGGGAGGAGCCCAGGTGGAAAGGCTAAGCGGAACCAGTGAGATGACTGACTAAGGTCATCTGAAGACCTGGAGAGCCACAAAGGAGCTGCAGGCATGGCCGAGCTTGCTCACCCGAGGTAAACGAGTAGTGAGCGGGTTGGAGAAGGCTATTTCCTGGACAAAATTGGAGGTAATAGTGGCGATCTTATCCATAAAAAAACTGCAAAACTATTCACAGGCTCTCCCCGAATGATCAGAAACAGTAGGACAGGCCGGATTCAGAACAGTGTTAATCATACTGTCATTTATGTTGACACAATTCTGTTAATCATTTATACACGTCAATCATCAATCAATCATTATTACCTCATGACACACTCATGAATCCATGTCAGTGTTTTCCTCTTCGCATCCTCCAAAACATACCCAATATTAACGAGTGCTTAAATTACACCTCTCTCATATTATGCCACAAGAAAACCCAAATCTGGAGGAGCTCTAAGATATGCTTCAATAAATGTAATTGGACAACGTTGGAGTAATTTCCCACTCTGCCAGCTGAATGGCTTCGTTTCTCTCGTCTCTTCTGCAGGTGGATAAGGCATGCAAAAATAAATAAATAAATTTAAAGGCACATCAATATAAATATACAGGACTCAGATGTGTTTTTATTACACACCAGTCACACAGTTTGGAGTTTGCATTATGAGTGAGGATTTTCTCCATCAGTATTTTTCTATCCAAAGCAATCTCTCAGATATAAATAAAATAAAATAAAACCTCCCGGTGCTTTAAATAGCCCAGTTAGAGCCCATCTAAAGCCCTACTTGTAAATCTGAGTGAACAATGAGTGTTTCTGAAGTTGATGAGTGCTTCTTGATTTGTAGGCGTAGGCAAGACGTTGGCATAAACTAAAACAGTCACGCGTTTTGGAGTCGTAAACAAAGCAAATATGGCATCTGTGATTGATAGTGGATTTATAAATCTGCTCATGCCGACAGCCGATCACTAGATGCTTGATTGTGTTAACATGCAGTTGTGAAACTAGACCACTGTGTTACATGCACATTTACATTTAAAATCAGTCATTTAACTTCTGGAAATATTTTAAAATAAAAATATTAAAAATGATTAGTATTTTCAACATGGCCAGATTCAAATATCATCTTCTTCCCAGGTCGATATTTTCAGCTTTTATTTGACGTTATTGTAGCTATGAAGACACGCTCTCCAGACTCAAACATTAACTGAATACTAATATCATCTGAGACGGAACGCCGCAGTGTGTGTGAGTCAGCGTTCTGTAATTCAGCTGAAGATGAGAATGGCCATCTGGACACAGTCTGAGCTCAAACATCATCATCAATATCCCTCCATTGAGGTTATGTGGAGGGGTGGGTGGAAGGTGAGAGATGAAGAGAGAGAGAGAGTGATGGGTTGTTAGTAATGTTGAGAGGAAAGGTGTTCTGCTTCTGGCAGTAGCGGAGTGGCAATCAGGAGAGTCGGGAGTTTTCCCGGTGGGCCGGTGGTGTTTCGAGGCCGCGAGGGCCAGTCTGATAAAATGTATTGGAAGTTCGCCATGTGCGGTCGGGACGCAAGCTAAGGGAAGAAATCATTTTATTTACGTTTTCTATAACGGAGCATATATTTGCACTAAGTGCCTGACAGCTTCAGTGGCGTAGGTCGTAGGGCGTGTAGTGCTTTAAAAGTAGCTTTTGATGCACTGAACGCGAGTTCGAATCCGCCTTTTGCCGAACTCTCTCTTCTCCCTTTTTCCAACACAGATACGTAAAGATGTAAAATGTAAAACCTAACATTAAGGTCTATAGCGTTATATTTTGCCAACAAACTAAAATTGAAACCATGATATGGCGTTGCGCCATTATAATAACTGACATTAGAATAGCACCGAGTTTGTGCTGCGTGATTACTTTGCTCACGCGATCATCATGGTCTGGTGTTTTCTCCTGAATAAAAGCTCAAGGGTTTATTTCTTGCAAGTGAAGAAATTAGGACAAAAGTATTTTAATTTTCCTATATTATAGTGTAATGTAGGTTAAAATATACATGTGAAATACTCATTTTCATACTCATAATGAACTGAACTGAGCTGGAGAATAACACTGTTGTCTTCTGTAAATTTAATTTTTTCGCCGTCAGACGTCACATTTTCAAAACGGTTCACAGACGAAGTTTGATGACGCTATGAAGGAGTGGACCGAAGGGAGATCTTCACATCCAGAGATGAATAGAATTTGCAAATCATATAAATTATATATCAGCTAACAAATTAGTTTTCGTGTTACTGGAACGTGTGTTATGTCATCGTAATGAATTACCTGCCAGGAGTGTGATATGTTATGCTATATTAGCCTGTCACTTATATGTGACTATTTGTCAAATGACTCCGTGGGTTAATAAATTACTCGATGGGTTAGTGCTGTGCAGTTTCACATGTTTATGACAATCGTATTAAAAGAACATTTGAACAAACACACAGTATTTGCTAGTCATGGCTAAATTTCAAGTCCAAGTGTGTCATGAAGCTCTCTCCATCTCCAAAACGCCACGCTGAGTTTGATCCGTGTTTTATTTCTGTTTTTCCAAAAGCCTGCCTGTCTAAGTTTTTCTAATAAAATATGTTATTAAGGAATTAATACACAATGACACATTGAATTAATAGCAATTCATGTATTACTAAATCTATTAGTAGACTCTTTATTAGTTGCTGATGCAGTAATCAATTAATGGTTTAGTTCTTCATTAGTCATACAGCACATTAACTCATTTTTTTTTTATAATGATGAATGTAGGGTTTTAAATTGTATGTATGTATGTTTGTTTTCTGTACAGCACTTTGGTCAACTTAGGTTGTTGTAAAGTGCTAAACAAATAAAGTTGGTATGGTATGGTATTAACTCTTTGCATTAGTTAAGTATGAGATGATGCATATTAGTGCACCCGTATTGTAAAGTGTTACCGAAAAAACTCCGAATTATGACATGAAGTGTACATTTAAGTCGAAATAAGAGACGAAAATGACTAAATTAGACTTGATGTGTCATAATACATACAAAACATCGAAATTAAAAGAGCACAATGAATCGAAATTAGATGAAAAAGTAAAAAATTATGAGATGCAAAAATCACTTTTTATCTCAATTATGATTTAGTATGTTGTAATTATGAATTATTATGTCGTGATCTTTACTTTTTATGTCATTGTTTAATTTTTTTGTGAGATTTTATAGTGTGAACGTTATAATTTATTTCATCTTTCGCTCTCATTGAAATGAATTCCGTAACAATAACGACATTGGATAACGACAGAACGCCAGAGGAACATGTGTGTGTGTGTGTGTGTGAGAGGCTGACTACATCAAATGTAAGAAACTGGAGCAGTCTTTGGCGATTTGGGATTGTTACTAAAACACAACGCATGTGTGCTCTCAGTGTGTGTGTGTGCAGTCTGATGTGTGTGTCTGATGAGAGCGAGTCTGCTGTTCTCCTTCCAGTGTCACAGAGACTGAATGAACATGACAGAAGCTGTGCCAGACGCCTGTGGACTTCATCAGCGTTTAGATGACGCTCCCCATCGACAGACAGACGAGAATTACACCGCTGTGTGTGTGTGTGTGTGTGTGTGTGTGTGTGTGTGTGTGTGTGTGTGTGTGAGTGTGTGTGTGTGTGTGTGTGTGTGTGTTTACACACGGCCTCATTAGTCACAGAGTGTCATGTTAGGGATCAGACATGTCATTTCAATGCTTTGGCATTGCAAAAATGTACTTTTTGTAATGCCAATAAAGATATTTGAATGGAATTGAACTGAATATCAGCAGTTCTGCATCGTTTTGCTTTAAGAAACCCTCGCCGTACCGATCACAGCCGACACACACACACACACACACTGGTTTTTCTGATATGTGAAGAGCACTCATAACGATATGGCTGTGTATTGAATCCTGAAATGCTCATGTTTAGTCTAGACTTTAAGTTGACACTCATCCTCTCTTATGATAGCAGAAATATGAAAAGCAATTCTAGAGTGTCCCGAGGTGTCGTTCTTAAAGATGATTGACAGCACAAGCGGGATGTGGTCGACTTAATGGCAGATTCAGAGATCGCTCTGATATGAAAAGCTCATAAACTACAGCATAGAGTCTGGGAATCGCAAGTGCATTTCTAATGGATTGCAATACAGGGAATAGTTTTATTAGCATTTTAATAAACCAGAGACATATCTCTAAAATACATGATTATTATAATTCAAAACAGAAAATTATAGAGAAAAGAGCAATCAGGTGCTGTATCGCTATGAAGCAATTCATTTAGTAATAATGACCGTCTGCAGTACATTATTTTTGAAACTTTGAAAATTAAAAGATGAAATTTGAAAATTAAAAGATGTAGTTACGTTGTAACTACATCATGGAAATAGTAGTGGGACCACAAATATAGCGATTTAGGGTGTAGAGATATTATCCCTGTGGTGGGACTTGATTTGTACAAACAGCTTTATTACCAAAGCTATCACATGACCAATCCGTACGTATTTTACTTTGTGACTAATACGCACGATTTGTCTAAACCCCAGTGGCGGGAAGGTGTAGGGGCGGGGCAAGGGGAAAGTCATTCGCACAGATTCTTAGGCTATGATTACACGGAAACGATTCTGAAGAGAAAACGCAGAAGTGGCGTTGCGTCATCACTTTTTATTCTGCGTTTTGGGTGGGAAATCCGCGTGCAAATGGTGGCGCAAAAGTGTGTGAAATTCAATGTAGTATGCACTCCAGGCGGCTAGGTGGCGATGTGGGTACAACCTGCGTACAACCTTCACTGTCAAGCAGACTTTTGCGTTTTTACCGTTTACATGGGAACGCAGCGGTGGATTGTTTTTAAGATTTCCACTCTGGAAGCTGGTTTCACTTTTTTTGCATTTTAAAGCCCCCAAAACACCGTCACCGTGTAAACGAAAGGCACATCCCATAACATATTTTTATGTTTTCAACCGCAAGCGTTCTCGTGTAAACAGGGCCTCAGCCACCTCGTAAAATACATACGAACTGCCGTGAGATCGGGTTGATATTGCACACTAAAGAAAAGGTAAAAAAAATAAAAATCAACTTTAAGTAGTTTTCGAGGACTGGTAAAACCTCGCCTGAATCGCATGCAGAAAGTGTCCTACTGTAATAGATTGAGAGAAAACACTGTAACGCTAATCTAATGTAGTTTATTGAGATTCAGAGACTCCTTCTCCCTGTCAGCATGTGATGAATACAGATTTGATAAATAATGGGGAAATATTTCAGTACATTAGACGAACCCATCAGCACACACAGATAGAGCTGGTTTGTTGAACAATAATGAAGCATCTGCGACTCTAAACATGTTCTTATAATTACGCTCGTCATTACGAGCCCTTTGAGCTGCAGATTTGGATGGTTTCCCTCTCACCCTGGTAATTACATTGCCCCTTTTCTTTTCGTTTCGTTTCTTTTCTCCTGGGACGTTTTGACAGCTGAGATAATTCTGCATTGAATCTAAATCAAAGCTTCTTCTTAAAAGGCTTAAACAGGCTTAATTAAAGTGTAGAGAACAGCTGGGTATAAATGAATTTTATTGTTCAGCTTTCTCCATTCTTACAGGCCAAGCCGTACGCCTCTCTAAACCAGCGGCGTTCCCAGTGCTGTTCCTGTCCTGATCAAACACACTTCAAGCAGCTAATTAAGATCTTCAGGAGGCGTGGCTTCCCCCCAAACCAGTTCAGCAGATATCCCGCCCTGCAGATCACTTCAGTGGTTAAGGTTACAGTGGCGGGTAGGGTTAGGGATCAGTGTTACTGTGATTGACATGACCAGCGACATCTTTCGACTGGGCTGCAGGAGCGCTTGATTACAGACAGGTGTGTTGGATCTGTAGATCTCCAGGATATATCTTAGCCTTAGACTGCCCTTCTCAAAGTTAGACCCTGCTTCACAACATGGTCAATGTGGCCCTTATTTGATCAGATATTACTGCTCTTGGTCTTCCTGTCCTTTGTCCTCGACACACTCTCCCTCACACCACTCCTCTTTCCCATCCAACCTGTCCTCTGAGATCCATATATCCAAACACAATCAGTTGCAGTCAATCCCCTTTTACTGAAACATGGATATGAGACCAAAGCAGGACACCTGGGTTCAGCTGAAACTGCAGTTAACTTGGAATGATTATTATTTCATTTTCTGCCAAGATTTTCTATGTTTCAAAATAATTACTGGAGAAATGCATCATTCTGATTTGAATGTGCTTTTATCGGTTTCGAAAGCAGTGTGTTAGCGGATCAGAAATATCCTGCAAATATATAGTTTATATATAGAATGAATGACAAAAGTGTTTGTGGATTTTGAAAAATGTGGTGATTTAATGCATTTTGTCTGAAATATTTATTCTCAGTTTGGTCCATATACACTTGTGTGTCGCTGAATGTGTGAAGAGTTCAGTGTTGAACAATGCTTCTCAGCGATTGAGGAAAACCGTAACTAGACAGGTCAAGGACACACGGGGTATCGACTAGAACGAAGCGAGTACAAATGAGGGAGCTGATGAGATCATTAATTGGACGACAGGTGTAATGAATCAGATGGACACTGAAAAACTAGAGCTGTGTCTGAAATCGCCCACTATAGCCTTAAAGAATGGGTGAGGAACTGAGAAATCAAAGTTTCCTTGAGCTTTTGACATCTAAGAGGTCATCATATTATAACAATATCCTGTGAGTTTCAGAGCTGAATTGTCGTTGTTAGTCCAATAAAAGCTTTAATGGCTCAGCAAACGACTCGTTTTTAAAAGTGGGTAACTATGACGACAAAGAGAATAAAACCCCACCCCCGCAGAAGAAGATCGACGCCTGCTTCAACACAGCCGGTTTAGCCCCGCCCACCGATTCACGCATTACACGCATAGCTAAATAACATAGATGCCTACCTCATGATGACTAACCGGATCGAGCCGAGCGATACAGAATATTGTGGAAGAAGACAGTCGCTGCGTACGCTTCCTGGATAAACTCCAGCTGATGAGGTAAAACATCGTCCGTCTGTTCGCTTCATTTCACTGAGGATTGTGTTGTACTCAAGACTGGATTTGCAGAGCGATTAAGAGTAGAGAACGCTGCTGTGCCGTCTATATTGGATCTGACAGGAACGGTGCAACACACGGACTCTGGGTCAAACATGTGTGGGCGAATTATTCCGGTCGCCATTTTACAACATTGGACGTTTTCAGAACAATTTCCCCCACGTACACTGACGGGTGAGTCGAAACTCATTATAATATTCAAAACTGTTATCCAATCGCAGCAGTGGGCGTTTACTTCCAAGTCTTCAGTGCGAGACGCCCATAAAAGTGTTTCTGGCTCAAAACTAGGGTAGAAAACAGCCTATTACTTGTTCATTGTGATGTTTTTGAATGCAAAGTGAACGTCATAAGTTGACCTCAGATAACAATATAGACCAATGCCACTTTTGCGTCATCAAAGGGTAACGCCCCCTTTTGGGGGAAAACACCTCTATACTTTCTATGGGAAAACAAACGGATTTCCATTGAGAACAGGACTCGCACTAGATCTGCAAAGTTTATTGATAGCAAAAATGGCACAAACTTAAAGAAGCTAACGTTACTGAATACGGGGTTACAGAAATGGTCAAAAACTGGATTAATGACCCCACGCAGTGGCCAAATATGGACTATTCAGACATCTAACGATACCACAGAAAGGTTGAATTGAATGCACATGAGTGTGAGTGTCTCAGTATGACGTATGACTTTGACTTATTTTTACGTGGTTCAGCCGTTCGGCCACACTGAAACTGAACATTTTTGAAAACCAATGCCAGGCTGAACCTATAATAGAGAGCCTAAGTCCCGCCCCTTCGCTTCCGGCTCATGGGACCTTATTTCGGAAAAAATATGAATGGAAGTCAATGGGGAAAGTCAACTTATCTTTTTATTCCGTCTGAACTGTGCCCTGATTTACACATATGATGTTTGTCAATTTAAAAGATAATTCTCAAAGTCAAAAACGTCGCAGTTTGTCATACAACAGAAGAGTAACGTTTAGTTTTATGTGAAAATCGCTCTGTGAACTACATCTCCAGGGAAGAGAAACGAGATCTGCTGCTCGTGTGTGTGCAGTCTGGTTCAAAACACTCAGGTAGGACGGCGTAACGTTACGATTATAACGTAAGACTGTAGAAACAATGACAGACAGCCTCAGTAAAGTTAGCTTCAGTCATTGAGAGAAAATGTGCGCCTTTGGGGTTTGTAGTCTTTGTAATTATGTATTTTCACAGTCTTATACCTCAACGCTTTTACATCAAACTGCAACTTTCTTTACTTTAAAATGATTCTTTTAAATTGACAAACATCATATATGTAATTCAGGGCACAATTCAAACCAGATCTAAATATTTGTTGTCTCTCGCCATTGACTACCATTCAATATTTTTCCGAAGTTAGGTCCCATGGTGGTTGACCGGAAGGGGAGGGACTTAGGCTCTCTATAACTTTTAGTTAGGCTTCTGATTGGCCAACATGGCTTTACGATTAGGGTTATATCGCCACCTGCTGGTGTGACATGCTCTTGTCAGCGCTTGACAGCATGTTTTTACGTTTTTTACGTTTTCATTTTTTTTAAACGTCGGAGGAAAAACTCTGGTTATAAAAATACCCGAGTCCATGTGAACAAGGCCTGAGCTTCACAGCGGAAGAGTCCCATGTGACACTTATTTACTGACATTTCATTAGAATAGACACAGAAATTATGCACGATCTGAAAAACAAACTACTCATTTCTCATCATCACTGTGTAGCTATGTGTTTTCAAGATCATAAATCTTTGTTTATTGACAGGCTTTCATAAAAAAAAACTTTAGGTAGGCTATATATTTGTTTGTTTTTTACATATTCCTCGTAAGGAATAGCCCATAAACAGTGCACAGCAGTTAGCATGCGATATTCGTGTCGGATAATAAAGCGCGTTATCGGCAGCATCATGACGTGTAATCTCGTCTCCATGGTTGCAGCCTCAGCTGATGTGAGGAGCCTCTGCTGTTTCACAGCGCGCGCGGGGCTTCACGGGCTCGGACAGGTGATGGTGATGATGATGATGAAGCGTTCAGAGGCACGTGCCCAGGTGTGTGTGGGAGATTCATAGACACACACACACACCTGATGAAACCGCTCGGCAGGGCCAGTTACACACCGACGTGGATACCGACACGGCGACTCTTCTCCACGAGTGCTCGATATGTGATTCAGAAGAACACGGAGCGCGAGATCATGCAGGTGAGTCCAAGTTTCTCCTTAAACCTTTGTTATTGCTAACCTCTGGGCTGCATTGGAACAAAAACTTCATGAGAAACGAGTTACGGTTTCTTATAACAGCCTGACATTTGACGATATGATTCTTAGGGGAAATGGGATTTTTTCTTCACTTTTATCAAGTATCTAGATTTGTCCTGTTTAATGTCATGACACACGTACGAGAGAGCTTCAAGTCATTCATGGACTATCAGTGCACAGAGAGCAGTGCTATCTGCTCTTGTTTGATTGACTTTCATGTGACTGAAGCATGCTTCTGATTCTGATCAAGGTCTGTTCACAAGATAACTATAAAGAAAATAAAGATTCAGATAAAAATCGTTCTCAATATTAAAGAATTGCAGAGTTCACACCACAGCTAACGACATAGAGAAATATAGTAAATACTAGGCTACTATAGTATAGTTAATACTTTAATATGATAAAGCACTGGTAGACAATCCGAATAAATCCAGCTGTAACGAGCTCGAGCATTTAAAGCGGCAGACGAGCACGCGCTTAGAATGAACACATCGATGTCGCGCGCTGGTGTGGACGCGCGCATGGGGAATGCAGGATCAGTGCTGGACAGAAAACAACACAGAAACTTAATTACAATCAATGGCCAAAATAAATGTAATTGAACAAATATTAAACCTATTAAATAAACACATTTTTAGAGTATTCACGTTCAGATATAAATTGTAAAATAATCGTGTTTTTTTTTAATTCTGGGATGCTTGGGGTATAAATATAGCCTTATATTCTCAGCTTATACATATTTACATCTGCATATTTGTTATATTTACCATTATAAAAGGCGCTGATTTTTATTTTTACCTTATTAAATGTATGCATTGTCTTTAGCATTATCATTATCTTATCTTTGCACTTTTATGATGGACAGATGCACTTTTATGATGGATTGATTCACTTTTATGATGGATAAATGCACTTTTATGATGGACAGATGCATTTTTATGATGGATTGATACACTTTTATCATGGATAGATTCACTTTTATGATAGATAGATAGATAGATAGATAGATAGATAGATAGATAGATAGATAGATAGATAGATAGATAGATAGATAGATACACTTTTATGATGGACAGATGCACTTTTATGATGGATAAATGCACTTTTATCTTGGATAGATGCACTTTTATGGTGGATAAATGCACTTTTATGATGGATAGATCACTACAAGAACTACTGGTGTACTGGTGTACCATAATGCAGCAGAGCTTTGGAAAAGCATTGATTGTGTGTGTTCTTGGGCTGTCATCGGTCCTGACGTCATGCTCCTGAAGGTGTACACTGATCACCTGATGTCTACAGTGCAGGTAATCGGCTGTAAAGAGTTGAAGATGGCATATTTCAAACTGTGCTTCATCCTCACTCAGGCGGAGAGAAGCGCCCTATGGTTTTAATGTCATTGAAATGATTGTCCTGCATATTGCGAGGACATAACCGTTGAGTGTGCTAGCTTCATCATGTTTGTGAGCTAATAGACACGGCTGCTTCGGCAGATGTGTTTTATTTCACGTGTGCTTTTAAAACTTTAGGGTACAGGGTTTAGTTTAGGTCTTATTTATTATTTCAGTGCTACAGACTCATGAACATCTAGATAAAACCAAGCATGCTTTTAGCATTGTGAAAGTGTCACATGTATTAGTCCATTAAGCGATCGATACGTCCCGACGGCAGGGGATCCCGGAGAGTGACGTATTGAGGGAAACACTGCAGAACAGCACTGCAGTATAAAGGACACTAAACAACCGAATAAATATGTCTACCTCAGATATAACGTTTGATCAGTACATTAGCATTGGGGGATAACTTTATAATCTCACAGTTCCAGTCATGTTCCCATGTCTTTATCATTATCAAATGTTTGCAGAAGTTAAACAAGCTCAAACTAGGTTTATAAACTCCAGTAAACTTCAGATTTCAGGGCTACACGGCAGAAATAATAATGAAGCAATCGACAAAATATCCCGTTGCTTTTCTCTTTATCTCACAGTGTGTGTTCGGGAAACAGTGTTAAACTGCTGATCCTCTGATACACAGATGAAACTTTAACACCAATCCTCGAGGCAGTGCAGATCTGGTTCAGCTGGAGTGTGTGTTCGTCCACCCACACACACACGGGGTCTTGGCCTGCTGTATTTCTGCCTGATTGTGGAGAATCGTTTAATCAAGAAAATCAATACAGTCGTACTTTACTGTTGCAACGCTCACACAAACACAGAGAGGAAGAAACACTCATCCTCAATGCAGGACAACACTTTCAGTGTTTTACATGAGGCAGAGATAATGGAAGAGGTCTGCAATCATGCTTTACACCAACACACAAACGCTGTTTTCAACTGTTTCTTGAGCAGTAAATCATCATGTTAGAGGGATTTCTGATTGAATATATTGACATAGAGGTATTTTAAATTCTAATCATATGTCACAATATTACTGTGTTTGGAACAAATGCATGTTTGTTGAGCAGAAGAGACTCATTGAAATGGCACTGACAGCCTGGATGAGGTATTTTGGTCTCAGCCTTCGGTCAGAATAACTGCAATCAAGCGCTTCCTAAAAGCATCAGAGCATCGCTGAAGATCCGGCCGGCTCACTGCCTGTTGTTTTCCCTGAAAGCTTCATTTTATGTCCTGAAAACAGAGATGGAGTGGTTTAGCAGTGAGCTGTAATTCTGTTCAGGCAGAATTATCCCAGAAGGGTTTGTCTTGTTTTGTCAGATTGCAGTCCTCATCCTTTATTGTAACTCTGCCTGATGGAAGCGGTCGAACCGTGAGTCTGACGCTCAGCTTGAGTCTCCATGATAGTTTGCTGTGAAGGTTTCTCTAGCGAACACGTCCAGTGGGGTTGGCTAAGCCATGCACCTCTGGTTTACGTTATATACGGTGGAAGGAATAAAGTCTCTGAGATGCACTTTAGCCTTGAGATCGTCCATGCTCCATTATAATCTTGTTGTGCCTGACCTTCTGGCATTTCATTGGTTTGATTTTTCCCTCTGTTCATGTTCTTCATTGTACTTACAGTGACACAGAACAGGAGAATGAGTCATTTCTCTGAACACAGGACTTCATATACTGTGGGCATTTTCAATTCACACTCAGTCTAAAGGAAACCAGAATCATTTGCTGGAAATCAAACTATTTTGACTATTTCAAGAAGGACACAAATTGGGACTTTATTTGAAGGGGTGTGCATAAGACTGACATGACACCGGTCATGAACATGAAGGAGTCTTTATGAGTGTTTATGACTGTTGTCATTAAGTGTCATTTGCTAAATTATGACACTTTTAATGCAAAGTTGACATTGTTTAAAATGTCTTTGTTATGACGATTTGACGTGTCCCGTGACGTGTATTTATCTGTCCCAGCGCCACATTTCTACTAGAGCCCGACTGATAAAGGATTTTGAAGGCCGATACCGATACAAATATTTTTGGGTTTTAAAATCCGATATATCGGCCGATATTTTTCTATTATTAAATATTGTTGGATTTCACACACGTGTAAAAGAAAAGCTAACTTTTCTGCACAAGATACGTTTGATGCTTTTTCTCTCTGTCTAAATGTTCACTCCTCGCAAGTCTAACTTACATTTTCCAACGCAGGGACTGTAACTAGAGATATGCTCGTTATAAATACAGTAATCATTACTTTATTTAGGCAGAGAAAGTTCATTGTGGTTTCCAAGCTCATTAATGTTAGCGTTAGCGGTCTTCCACTGATGATAGTGGCGTTAGCTAGCTTTGTGGTTAGCTAGTCTATGATAGCAATAGATAACGTCATACTGCAAATTGTAAAACATACATTTTTAATATAACAGGCCAAGGAGAGATGATTGAAGCGCTTTTCATCCGTTTTTATTTTATTTTTGAAATATTCATTTATCGGCCATCATAACTGCTGATACCGATATTATGGAAAATGCCTAATATTGGCCGATAATATCGGTCTGGCTATAATTTCCACAGTTAAAAAGTGTGTCAGGCTGTTCACACACACACATGATGAGGAACTCCAGCACACCACCTGACCTGCAGTTAAATAACTGATCATGGAGCTCTGGACACATGGACGCTTTAGAGGGATTTTAAATGTTTCCATCGTAGTTTATGTCTAAAAAGGGATGTAATCATAGCTACTGATTTCCCATGTCCACAGTCTTTAAGGCACATTAATAGGGTCAATCAGACTGTAGCGTGGTATCTTGGCTAACGCGCTGTAAAGTTCTGCAGTCTTGGACTTTAATGCGGCAGGTTTTATCAGGTCGTCTGAGCGCTCGGGGTCGTTGGAGAACATTAGAGCAAGGAGAAGACAGCGTGACAAATGTTTCTACAGCACTCCTGCGCTCCAGGGACGCTGTTTTTACACATCACTTTTCAGGGCCCCCAGGTGGGCATTGACTTTATGCTCTTTGCAAGACCAATGTGTGTGTGTGTGTGTGTGTGTGTGTGAGAGAGAGAGAGGATGAGCTCAAGGACAGTGATAGTTTGAAAGCATGAGAGAAGTATTCACAGTAACTCTGATTACACGCACCAATAAAAGCGGTCAGTAATCGTCAATCAAACATTCAGACTAAAAGAAGCTTTACTGAAAATGTGCACGTAAATGAATTAATTTTTTTTATTTTAAGTGATTGAAAGAGATGTGTAGACCTGAACGAATCTGATCAACTGGGGAAAATGAAGCATGTAAACGCTTGAATCTGATTATTTTCTCAGTCGTATTGAAAACAAAAGTCCATGTTTCTCATCATACGCATGTTTATCTCATGTCTCATCAGAGGACGTGTGTGTATCAGGCCGAGGCTTGAGGAGTGTGTGAGCGTTTGAGAGTGTGAAATGCTTTGCTCTGGGCTGAAGTCGTGTCTCTACAGCACATGTGGTCTGATCCGCTCCGGAGAGCGAGTCGCACGGCCGTCTGAGACGGAAACACTCACAAGGCTTGCCATGACGTGTGTTATAACGGTTGCCAGTTTAGATTAAGACCAGGATGTGTAATGAACAAGTATTCATTTAAATAAGCTGTGTGCAAATCGTTCCTGTATAATGAGTGATTTACATTAGTATATTGTTCAGTAGAATGATATGTATTTTCTCAGCCTCAGTGCTGCTGGTCAGGCTGTGTTGGCACAAAATCATTTTCTCAAAGAAGAAAATGAATGTTTTATATGTTTCAATTGTTGCTTCATTGCAATTGGGTCTTGCGTTTGCACTCAAAAAAACTCCCGGGGGCCCTAAGCAGAACTCCTGACCCTTGACCCCAATGCAAACCATTCGCCATCGCCACAGTCACACCTGACACACTAGTGCTCCCACTACAATCCTCCCTCCAATATAGTCAATGTCAATATATTGATTCCCATCAGAGCTGTAACACTGACTGGGAGTCAGATAATCATGGTCTTGTTTTAAAAGTATGAGCGTCTAATGAGGAGTGCCATCACGCCCATATATTCTTTTAAAGTACATTATTTTTATTCACAGTAAAACATGGCTATAATATGAGCGCTTCACCCAACGGTTCAGTCAGGTATCACTGCACAACACATTAACCACTCTTAGCAACGGGAACATTGTTCTCACTGAAATTGATTATAGATGTTATTGCTACCCCCTTGACTCTTCATTTGAATCACTGCCTTATGGGCGACTGTATTGCCTCTATTCACTAAAAATAGATCAAAGTTCCATTTGTGCCTCAAGCAATTCCGCTTTTAAATATTTAACCCTCAGGTGCTCTTGGTTTCGGAGTCACACTTGTTATCCTCCCGGTCAAAAGTGACCGGACACCTAAAAATGGAACTTTCTCCGTCCCAGTAAAACCAATGCAATTTATTTTTGTTCTATAATATTTATTCTTTTTAATTTAGTATTTTGAGGCAATTTGATTGAATTTATTAATATTTATGCAATATTTATTGTTTATTTTTGCCATGGAAAAATATATATATATATTTTCTATATATTATTTTTTCAAAAAATTATCAATGCAGTATTTTAGTTTAATATAGAGTCTAGGCCTTCAGAAAAAAATACTTTTTGAAGTAAATTAGCACCATCTGGTTACAGTATAGAGAAAAGTGTAGAATCATGGTGTAACCACTAGATGGCATGTACAGCTCTCTATGGAGAGGCATGAGAATTCAACAGATGTTTATCAACACATTTTTTTGTTGTTGTTGGTGGATTTGAATATATCGTTGAAACAATCTCAAAAACTATTTCACATAAAAAAATGACAAAAAACAAAAATTCACAATTTTTTAAAATTTCTTTTACAATTTCCCATTCATTTCCTATGGGTCGTTTATTTTCGACCAAAGAGCACAAGTATGATTATTTTTTATGACCACTTAGCATGCTCAGATCATGACCTCAATTTTTTTATGTGTTCACATAATGCCATAAAAGTCACCGTTTCGTAACATTCCGATGAAGCTGTGATTTTTAAAAATTCAAAACAGAAAATTTTTTTGCTCAGAAGTGACCGAAGAGCACCTAAATAGGTAGGATACTCAGCTGGTCTGGTATTGCTTAATCAAATTGGCAGTAAAAAGTGCAGGGTATGGGGATATGGGTTAAGTGTATTAGTATGTGTCTTTGTATATTTTAAAGGTTTTTGTTTTTTTGGTGTATGATGTCGTATGATGCATGTTGAAATGCCTACTTGACTGCTGTGCAAACAAATCTCCTCACAGGGACAAATAAATGTACTTACTTACTGCTATGTCTACAATAATCCGGATACATTTGAAATTTTACGTACGTTCATTTAAAAACGCTCTCCGTCCACACTAGCGTTTTCAGGCGTTTTCCAAATGTTTCTGATCCACACTGAAACAAAACAACTTACTTTATATGTAGTGAGAGCAGCATGTTCAATCAGGTCGGGCCTGTGTTCATAAATGAATGTTAATGTCCACTGCGATATCTTGTCCTTGACACTGACAGATAGTCAAAGTGTTTGTCAGTTGCGTCTTGCCCCTTGTCCACTAGTTTCAGTCCTTTTCATATAAAAGTCGTCTCCTCTGACTCTCTTCTAAAGACTTAAAGGCACCCAATGATGAAATAATGTAACTTCTACTGCTCTTCACGGTCAGGGACTATTTTTCCCAGCGGAAGGAAGGCTTTAACGATTTACTTCATGAGAGTTGCGTTGAGACATGGCTTTAATATTTGAATTGTGTGCTAAGCGTTTTATAAAATCAATAAGATACTCTAAGCTAGCGCTGTGTCGTCGGCTAAGTCCCGGCTGAAGTTAGTGCCTGCTGTTAGCGTATTCATGATACAGCACTCGCCTCGAGTACCGTACTGCTTACAGAAGTGCTCTTTTAAAGTGTACTTCTTTTTCCGCAATGGTTTTTACATATTGCCGAGATGTGGCGGGATATTATGACTAGCACACTTCAGACACAAGCGGTTCCTCTGATGTGTTTAGCAGTCCGTCAGCGTGAGCCTTCGGCCTTTAGACACCGTCAGTCAACACTGAGGAGATGAATGGAGAGACACACACACACAGCGCTCTGTTTCACTGGAGACATCACGTCTTCTCTGATATGTCCATCACGGCACGTCAACAGGGCTGACCCGGGATCAGATCAATCAGTTAGTACTACAGACACTGGGTTATCGACACACACAGTAATGTAATAATCCGTCGTTTAGTGAACTCTTTCATCCACACCGTCTGTCTGCAGAGCTGTGAGTGTGTGTGTGTGTGATGACTGAAGTGTCATCGGCAGGCCCAAATCATTACAGTTTTAAAACAGTAACACTCGGACTGTAAATAACATGCACTCGGTGTGATGAAGCTGATCTGAGATCTGTCAGTCCATGTGAACATGAGTGTATTTGAGTTGATTGTAGGTGTAATAGTGCTGAAGAAAAGCTGTCCAGCGGCTCCTGGAGGTGCTTCTTCCTGTAATTATCTCTTTTAGGACGCAGTGGGGAAAGACATGTGTAAGAACACAAGCCCAGAGAAAGCTGTGTGCTGGGACTCATTTGCATAAATTTCAATCCCATTGGCCATTGGGACAGCAAGCGGACTGTAATCATCCTATCTAATGGGATTTGAAAGTGAGCCGTATCCACACTCCCGCAGTCTTGAAGAGGCAGCTGTGCAGCTGTAGACCACCGCTGTGGGCTGATCCAGGATCTGTGTCACCTGAGGACATGTCGTGGTGAAGAGCCCTTAATGCGCACTACAGATGAAATTATGATTAATCACAGATCAGATGAAAGATGTTCAAGCACTGACACGGGCCACGCACACTCCTTTATATCGGCTGTTCGATCACCGGGCGTTGTGTGCCATCGATTACAGAAATAGTTCTGGCCTCATTTTGCTGTTAGTTTCTCGGTGGATCACAAAATGAGGGTTTCTGAAGAACCTAATGTGATATTTGTCAGTCGTACATGAATGAAACAGGCTTCGAAACTGACGAAAACATTCATTTTCTAAAAGAGCAGCAACGTTTGATGCACAATGTGGACCACGACTGTAGCTCGGCGAGCTCGGGTGCGGATCCACTTGTCCGTGCGATACTTCTGACGCTCCACTTTATTCCTATGGGTGACGTCACGCGACTTTAACGTGCCCGCAAAGCATCCTGGGAAGGCGGCGCTTCATTTGCGTCTAAAAGCTGGCCGATGCCCATCTTTATGCAAATGAATTGCGTTGAACACTCCGTGTCTATCCAATAAAAATTGAGTATTTGAAGACATGTGACAGGTTATGTTGTTCAAACTCGCATCAGCTGATTCATGTCTTTTGTGTGTGGTGAAATTAAGTTTCACCTATACTGACGTATGTAGGTGTCTTTGTGTCCGCAGTATTTTCAATTTTGATATTTTTCAGATATTTTTCATTTTTCAGTCAGTCATATAATGGAGGTCTATGGTCACCACCTCAAAGAGCATGCACAGAGAAGTCGAAATTAAACATGATTTAATGACTCGTGAATGTAAGTACACATTGACGGCCTAAGACACGAAACGACCGGTTCGTGTGAGAAAACTAACAGTATTTATATCGTTTTTACCTCGTGCAACCACAGCGGTGGTGACCATAGACCTCCATTATATGACTGACAGACAACACCAGTTTGACTGAAAAATATCAAAATTGAAAATACTGTGGAAACAAAGACACTTACATCTTTGATGAACTTGTGGTAAGATAAAACATATCAAACATTAATTTCAAAGTCAACTATCCTTTTAATGTGGTACAAAAAATTCAATGCATAGAGTAAATATTAATTTGAGTAAATATTTGTTGTTAACATGTGTATTCAAAATGTTTTACAATGGTTCATTAATTTAAATGTTTGTTACAGTTGTGTTAGGAACATTCTAGTGGAGATCTCTGATTTGTTTTAAAGTAGAAATGTTGCTATTTTAAAAAAACTGAATGAAGTAAAATAGTGGGAAATGTTTTGAATCAGTGCATCTTCAAACCGTGAACTCTTGTATTTTGAGCACTAAACAGCTCTCCATCTCACGTTCTTCTGATTTAATGCTTTAATGGCGGACATGTTTGATGATTTCTCACACCGTTAACACAGTAAAGTGGTCAGTAAAGAAACTTTATGACACTGGGTTTTTCCGAAGGGTTTTTCTAGCTCCCTCAGACAGTTGGGATTCTCATGCTATAGAGGAAGAAAGTCCTTCACATCAATCTGAACACTTTCACATGAACCGGCCCTCCAAGAGACTAAATCCATCAAGGCGAGCTCCTCGTGACAGGAGAAGATTTAGTGCCGTGCCATCCGTGAAGATGACCGGGGTTTGCAGAGGAGCTTGGCATTATAAAGTGCTGTGGCCAGCATATCGTCTGCCATGTGTAATCTAATATAGCCATCGCTGAATAATTCATGTGTCTCCGAGCACCTGGCCCTAATTCATGATCTGCTGTCCGTGTGCTGATCATACGCAACACTTTGATCAGTGACTAATGTAATCTTCCCTTAAATAGAGCACTGAATAATCAATGTGCCCACAGATGGTGTTAATAGCGGGCTAGTTTAGCCGTGTCTGTGCTGTATCTGTGCTGATGTCCATCATTACAGCCCTGCTGCTGTCTATAATACAGAACCGCCGTACTTATGAGAGCTCCATTACATCCTAGACTTGTGAGTTATCATATGAATATCATTACAGATGGGGTTTGATATTACAGTTTTTTTCAATTGCGAAGAAGCGTTTGCCAATTCTTGAAATGCTTCTTCTAAACTCTTATCACAGCAACACACCTACATCACAATAGCCAAATACTTAATTTTCAGACCAAAACCACAGTTTGTTCAATAAATACAAACTCTACATTTCAAAACGCTAAAAAACTTTTTCAATCCACACAAACTCTATCAAAACACTGCAAACTCCTTTCAAAACTTTAGCACTCGTGTTTTCTAACATGAACAAATAGTCAACCATAGCGTAATGACTGTCATATTAACAGTTTGTGGCATTACAAAAACTGCATTACGTTTCATGTTTCGGTTCTATCTGAATAAACCATACTGTATGATTTTTAAAAAAATATTCATTCAGCTGTGTGTGTGAGAGTAAATGTAATATAAATGCATGTATATCGGTTGATTTATTAATAATGAATAATATTTTTGACCGAATACAACCAGTTAATTTAAATGTAATTTTTAGGTTATTATTTTTTGCGTGTATTATTCAGTGTCATAATGACAGACCACTGTCTCAAACCACTGTCATTTAAAACATCACTCATGTGTGTTCAAAGCTTTCCCAAAACATTTGAGATTTACAAACGGGGTGAGCTTCATAAAACCTTGCACATTTCACCCCAAAATGAAAAGAAATATGTGAGAAATTATATTTTTCTTATAGAAAATGAATCATGATTTGTTGTACAGAATTTGATAAAGAAATGCTCAAACAATTTAAATAAAAGAAAGTGAGCAATAACATGACATTCAATATATTATAGTGATGCCAATTTAATTAGTAGCCTATGATTAATTTTCATATTTATATTTTGAGGTGATATCATCACACTCTTTACTTCAGTGGCAGTGTGTGTGAAAGAGTGGAGCTCATGATAGTGTTTGTGTCTCTGTCTCCACCAAGTGGAGGAATGAAGAAGCTGCAGAGATGGATCTTCTTTATCCCGGAGATGTGAAAGCATTATCATGATGTCACGAGGTCACGACCCCTAGCACTGAGTTTCCAAAGCTCATTCCCACTGTCATCGCGCCGCAGTGAAGCCAGACACAACAAACACAGCGGCGCTTGATAGACGAGGCCATGACGAATGAAGTTAAAGGCCATGAAAAGGCTTAATGTGACTCACATCTCGTTTCGAAAGCAGAAGCCAGGGTCTAGAGATGATCTATTATTTAGTTGTTGTTTTTAACAAAAAAGTTGACTCAGTCAAGTGGTGTGTTTCAATCAAGTATAAAGTAATATAATATTTTCCCTTTACCTTGATCTCAGTCTTTATTTCCCAAATTTATTATTTAAGGAATTGTCTGCAAGAATAACATTTTAATATGTTTTGAATAAATGTATTTAAAGAAAAGGCACAATATGTATTTTTCGGCCACTAGGGGTCGCTGACCTCTTCAGAGTAATAACGAAGACGTACGTTGATGATGCAGTGAATTGGCGGAAAGTGTGTGTGTGTGTGAGAAAGAGAGAGAGAGAGAACAAATGCGTAGGTTGATGACGCAGTGAATCGGCGGAATGTGTGTGTGTGTGTGTGAGAGAGAGAACATAGGCATAGGTTGATGATGCAGTGAAGCGGTGGAATCATGGAATTTGTCGTCATGGTGATTAATGTGAGCACACTGATGTTTTTATCATGACTGTAGTGTGTAGCGAGTGCTAACGAGTGACAGATCTCAGGGCCACACTCGAGTCCCATGGATATAAAGCAACGAGGACATTTCTACCGAGCTACTGTTACCCGCCAGTGCTGGATTACTCACACAGGTCAGTGTATTACACCAGTGAGACTTGTGCGGGAACGCAGCGCTGTTCACTTGGTCTAATCATGTTACTCTATGTGTTAGTTTGTTGGAACATTAGAATTAGAATACATTAGAATGTCGAGTCGAAGTTAGCTGCGGACGCTAGCTCTCGGCTTCTTGAAAAAGCCACGCTGATATTGATCCTCGTTTTAGTTCTCCTTTTGTCCCGAAGTCTGCTTGCCATGGTCCGTAATTTTTGAAGAAAACAGCAACAGCGTGAGCGCGCCGCTAGACGTAACGCAGTTGTCCACGTCTGTCGCCATGGTTACCACGGCAGTGGGAGTGTAAGCGCGACTATTTAGAATTATGAATTTCTCTGAATTCTTGGAAACATACGTCATATATATTATTTTTGTTATTTTTTATTTATTTTAGTACATCCAGGGAACTATTTAAAAATAATAATAAAAGAAGTTTTATTTCATTTCAAGCATTTAACATGTTTTTTTTTATGGTTTCGTTTTAGTCAACTAACCCCGAAATGTTATACATTACATGTCAAACACTTGCCTTTATTTGTTCATGTGTCTCGCTCCTGGACCCGTGGACAGATGTGCGCTCAGGCCTGTGTGTGACGACAGCTGTAGAAAGATCCCAACAACTGCACATAATGAGTCTGCCTACGCAAACACGGCTCGCACGGAGAGGTGTACGCCGAGCTGGTCGTGTTATTGTGAGGCTGTGACCTCTTCTCTGACCTCTAGCGACCGGCCCACCTGCCAATCAAACCTGTGAAATCACAGGCTACTGTTGTGTGATTGCTCATTCATGTCCTCATCATTACTGTGATTGCACTGGGACCTGAAGGAGACACCTGTGTGTGTGTGTGTGTGTGTGTGTGTGTGTGTGTGTGTGTGAGAGAGAGAGTGAACATGGACAGACACACACAGTCCCGGGGGTGAGGAAGGACTGGGTGAGTTTATTAACACTCTCTTAGTTAATAATTCTTCTATGCTGCTGGTTTGATGAATGCTAGTTAGCGAACTACATGTTTCTCTCACGTAATGCAGTGCTTCCCATTAATATACATATGCTAATCATGCTGTAATGTTATTGGCCGAGACTGTTAGTCGCCATCACTCGACTTGCTGGACACTGGACTGTGTGTTTAACGAGTCATGCGTGTTCGTGTGTTGGACAGATGATTAATGAAGAGATTCAGCGACAGGATCAGCTCTTGTCAGGGATGGGCAGTGTTTCAGATACAGTACGTGCATCGTATGCAGTGGCAACATTATTAGATCGGGGTTCGAGACCGACGCGGAGGAGGGTGGCGAGGATTGAAGCCTGAGTTTTAGAGGCGGGGCAATGAGGAGAGGGGTGTGTTTGTTTGAGTTGATTTAACCCTTTACCTGTCACCCCCCTTTTTGATGATTGACATTAAAATGCACTATACAAACTTAAATGGTTGTAATTCAAGAATGCTTTGGAATATAGACCTAAGTTTGAAAGAAAACAATCAGCAGATTATTACTAAAGTGAAAGCACTTCAAAAAATGGAAGTATGAAAAAGTTATGGAAGTTATAAGTTACAGTAAATCAAATATACTTTATTAATATATTTTTTTAATAAAAAAACAAAATATGTTTTACTATAAAATGAAAGCTATCTATCTAACCAAGTTGTGTTCCAAATTTGAAGTTGATATCACAAAAATTTAAGTTCCCATAAGATTTTGTTTAGGCGTAGTACCAAAAATAGCCACCGGGTGCCTTTGAATTCCAATGAATTTAATTGTATGCATTTTGCCATAACAAATTAATAAATTTCTATCCAAATATCACTTCTGTCACTAAATATGGAACCTTGAGACTCAGACCTTTCTGACAATATGTGTTTTGTCAAGATTAGAAAAGGTTTTCATAATAAATTATAAAAGATGATGCCCAAAAGGGGAGGGGCCTAATAAAAAAATACCGTTTCTATGGTAACGCAACGTCCAATTTCAAAACAGCTTTCACAGGATGAATTCTGAGTTCGTAAGCTTTCTAATGATACCTAATTTATGATAACTACTAAAATATGTGATATAATAATAATAATAATATAATAATATAATATATATATATATATATATATATATATATATATATATATATGATGTATTATACTTTTTAGAGGACTTCTTACCTTACTTTTTAAAATATAATTTTATCTTTTTTTCTATTGACAAATACTAATTATGTTTTATTATGAACTTTTAGCACTAAAAACCAAAGTTTCAATTATTAAAAGTGTGTGCGTCGACTTTTTGTGACAAAGGTCAGAAACTCCATTAATGACGTCGATTTTTTGAGGCGCACTCTTGTCATAAATTCATATATTACTGTTCATTCATAATTTGTAAGAAAAAACAGACCTAAAATATCTATTTAGGAGTCTTAGACCTTTCCAATGATATATAGTTTGTCATGACTAGATTAGGATTTAATAGTAATATAGTGAAGTAAAGTTAGGTTGCCCGTATACGGACAAGTGACAGTTAAGGGGTTAAAATATCAACAATCTCCAACAGCGTTTTTGAAAAACTGCTCACCCCACCTTTAAGATCAAATGGTTGATGGGATGATTAGAGTGGACAAGACACTTGTTAACTCCTCATCTGTCTGTGTGTTTGCCAGGCGGTGGCTGATCCAGCGGAGGAGTTTAGTCCTGGAGCGTAGCCAGCCGGACCAATGGAGATGGAGCGATACCTGGGAGAGAGCGCCGGCGCTCCGGCCAACAGCACCAACAGCACGGCCCCACCAGGAGCGGCGTTCCCCGCGGAGGTGCTCTCGCAGCGGTTAGCCGTGGTGGCTCTGCTAGCGCTGCTGACGCTGCTGACGGCCCTGGTGAACGCCGCGGTCATCGCCGCCATCTGCACCACCAAGAAGCTCCACCTCCCGGCCAACTACCTGATCTGCTCGCTGGCCGTCACGGACCTGCTGGTGGCGGTGCTGGTGATGCCCGTCAGCATCCTGTACATCACGGTGGAGGTGTGGCTGCTGGGGCCGTTCGTGTGCGAGGCCTGGCTGAGCGTGGACATGACCTGCTGCACCTGCTCCATCCTGCACCTGTGCGTGATCGCGCTGGACCGCTACTGGGCCATCACCAAAGCCATCGAGTACGCCCGCAAGAGGACGGCCCGGCGCGCCGCCGCCATGGTGGCCACCGTCTGGCTGATCTCCGTCTTCATCTCCATCCCGCCGCTGTTCTGGAGGCAGCGCGGCGACGGCTCGCAGCAGTGCATCATCGAGCACGACCACGTGGGCTACACCATCTACTCCACCTTCGGCGCGTTCTACATCCCCATGACCCTGATCCTCATCCTGTACTCGCGCATCTACAGCGCCGCCAAGACACTGTACCAGAAGCGCGGCTCCTCGAGGCACCTCAGCAGCCGCAGCACCGACAGCCAGAACTCGGCCAACCACTGCCGGGTCACGCACGCCTTCTGCGTCTCGGAGGTGTCCAGCTCCGACCCGGCCGCGGAGAACGCCGTACACGCGCCGTCCTTCGACATGGAGGCGCCGGAGCTGGACGAGAGGAACCAGATCTGCACGTCCCGGGAGAGGAAGGCGGCGCGGATCCTGGGCCTGATCCTGGGAGCCTTCATCCTGTGCTGGCTGCCGTTCTTCCTGAAGGAGCTGCTGGTGGGGCTGATGCTGCTGAAGCCCTCGCCGCAGCTGTCCGACGCCCTCACCTGGCTGGGCTACGTCAACTCCCTCATCAACCCGCTGCTCTACACCAGCTTCAACGAGGACTTCAAGCAGGCCTTCAGGAGGCTGATCCGCCGTAAGGAGCACACGTAGACCGCCGGCAACTGCGACCGGGGCGCTCCAGACGAAGAGGGACTGCGGATTACAGTTTTTAATGAAATCCAACGAAAAACCACCGTCTGCTTTTCTAGCGCATCATCGTTTAATTCCTGAGTAGGGTTGGGTATCGAGATTCGAGGATCGATTGGAACCGGGACTAACTTTTCGTTTTTCCTGGAATCGTTCAAAAGTTAAAATTTCGATTCCTAGTTTCGATATTCACAGTCCGCCGAGCGGAAGAAGAAACCGCTGAACAACACCAATGAAGAAGCGTCTACCGGAAGTGTTGGCATAACCGCGCGAGTCCAACATGAGTAGCTTACGTCGGCGGTCCAAAGTGTGGCTTCACTTTTCTAAAAATAACGAAATGTTGGCAAAAGTCGGCGGAGTATTTGGTTTGGTTAGCAAGGTTAGCTAAACTTTTTTGACCCTGCCTCTTAAAAGAATCGGAATTGAGAATCATTGGGAACCGGAATCGAAACAAGGAATCGGAATCAGAATCGTTCAAATTCAAACGATACCCAACCCTATCCCTGATCAACGGTGTGAAAGGCACAGTGGTGTTTACCCCTATAATGCACTTCCTGATGAAACTGGAGTTTGGGCGGGACACATCCAAAGGGCTCGTTCGGTGTTTTTCTATGTCACTAATAGGTCATTATTTCATCCTGATTCTTGGCCGAAGCATTTGATTGGTCAAATCTGTGTTGTGCAACATGACGAGTCATCGACATTATTATCTGTTTTCCAGGAGGAGAAAGACAATAAAAATACTTGTGAAACTAGTTAACCCAACTTTTTTTTTTAAGTTGATGAACTTTGTGGATTGCATGCAGATTTTCCAGGTGTGTGTATCAAATCTAGCCCAAATATCAGCAAACGCCACTCCTGAAACACACATGCGCACAACCAGCACATCCGGGAACTTAACTGTCAATTTTGTCCCCGCCCCCTTTTGGGGGAAACAAACTAGACTGCCCATAGACTTCAATACAAAATAACGGCAAAAACCTACATCCGTACACAGCCGACAGGCGTAAATAACTTAAGAAATCATTTATATACACCATGTCAAGTAATTATATGTCCATCCTGCCTGCCATAGAGCGTGGAAGATACGTTTTTAAACCCGTTATCAAATAGCCCAGGCTACCTGCCATCATAATCAAGTTTTTTTACTTTAAAAAGCGAAATAAAATCATTCACTGGGTTACCTGGTGACTTTTACTGTAAATTGGCCAAATTAAGTTTGTGTATGTATCTTTCACGCTCTATGGTAGGCAGGGTGGATATATAATTACTTGACATGTTTTATATAAGTGATTTCTTAAGTTATTTACGCCTGTCGGCTGTGTACGGACGTTGGTTTTTGCCGTTATTTTGTATTGAAGTCTATGGGCAGTCTAGTTTGTTTTCCCCCAAAAGTGGGCGTGAACCTAATCAGAGACATTCTATGACGCAGCGCCGGTTGTGCGTATATTACAGCCACGGGAATGTGTTACACACTTTAAACTTGAAAATACATAATTTATGCAATACTTCAAACCTTTACTTGCAGGAAAACAATCAATCCAATTCCTATTGTCTGGGAGTGCAAATCTCAGATTTTATTTGATAGGTTTTCACATTGGAGCTGTGAGTGTGTTTTAGCTCACACGTACGAATGTTTATTGTACAAGTTCTCAAATTCACATCTACGTGCTCTCGAGCTTTGCTACTCTTTTACCTTCATACACAATTTTATTGTTTGCGCCATCACAATGGTGGATCTTCTGAGGGAAAAGCACATATAACTCAACAAATTGCATACATTTTATGCACATTTTTTAATTTATTTATTTATTTACTATATTATTTAGAAGCCATATACCAAAATTTGCATAAAAATGGGTGGGTGGAAGCCTAGATAGAGTCATTAGCCGCGTTTCCATTAGAGATTTGCAGAAAACTTTTGCGATATTTTCTAAATTTCCATTAACTGATTAAATGCGACTAAAATGTAATTTTAAAATAAATTAAAAATTGTAAATGCGATATAAACCGACCAACACACACACTACAATGATGACACATCTGAGCCGTGGTGCATGATGGGAAATGAGCCCCGCTCCTGAGACTTAACCCTAACCCTAGGGCTAGGCTAATGGAGTAGTTCACTTTAAAAAAACAACAACAACAACAACAAAAAATCTTTTGCTGATAATTTCCTCACCCCCGTGTCATCCAAGATGTCCATGTCTTTCTTTCTTCAGTGGAAAAGAAATGAAGGTTTTTGATGAAAACATTCCAGGATTTTCTCCATATAATGGACTTCAATGGGGTCCAAACGGTTCAAGGTCCAAAAGACAGTTGCAGCTCATAATTGCTGTAATTGTATTTTCACTAGTGAAGTGTCCCCATAGGCTGCCATTCAAAACCAATTGTTGATATCAAGAATTGATTTCTTACTAGTTGAAATACCAATTTCACATATCCAAAATACAAGTAGTAAAAACCTTTATTTTTGATATAAAAAATTAAATTGTTAGGCTACTAGTTGAAATGTCTATTCTTGATATCAACAATTGAATTGCTACTAGTAACAATGTTCATTTTTGATATCAATAATTAAATTTTCACGATTGACAATGTCAATTTATGATATCATGAATGTGGTTGTTACTAAGAAAGCCATTTTAGATATCTGAAATAATACTGATATCAGAAATACATTTTCAGAAATCAAAAATATTTTTTTTACTATTACCAATTGAATTGTTGATATCAAGAATAGACATTTCAACTAGTGACAATGTAATTATTGATATCAAAAATGATATTTCTACTATTAAAAAATCAATTCTTGATTGGTTTTGAATGGCAGCCTATGGTGACATTTCACTAGTGAAAATACAATTACAGATATCAGCAATTCAATTCTTGATATCAACAATTACATTTTTTGATTTCAAGCTTTCTTATCCTGGAAATGAATAAAAGTTAAAACGGCTTGCCATACATCGAGTGATCAAAGGTTCAACACACACTTCGCAGTATTTACGCGTGTGTGTGCAGTGTCGTCCTCGTGTGGCCCAGCGCAGACACACTACTCCAGCGCGCGCGTGTGTGTGTGTGTGTGTGTGTGTGTGTGTATGAGCCTGGACATTTTTAGCATCTGCCGTTCAAAAGTTTGGAATATTTAAGTTTTTTTAAAATGTTTTTGCTCACCAAGGTTAAATTTATTTGATCATACTATTTGAAATATTAGTACAATTTACAATATCAGTTTACTATTTTATTATATTTTAAAATCACAGCATTTATTCGAAATATAATCTTTTAACAATATACAATTCTTTACTGTCAACTGTGATAAATGTAATGCATCAAAGCGAATGTAAACTCAAAGTTTGCTGAACACCACTTCGAATCTCGAATCGTCGAATCTTGGTTTAACTTAAAAAAGTAAGTAACCTGGGTTGCCTTAAAATTTTAAGTTGATTGAAATTATAGTTAATACAATAAATAATGAGTTAATACAATAAATGAGATTAATTTAATCATCATAAACTCAAAATAATAAGTTAACTCAACTAAATAAATTATTATAAAGTTGATTTGACAAAAGAAAATATGCTGTGATAACAAATCTTGAAAATATTTTTTTACAGTGCTTCAACGGTAAGTGGACACAGAGGTGAATCTGACATCACTTCTCGACTCATGTTCATTTTGCAGGTGTTGTTTTATTTCTCTTCAATAAAACATGTTGTTGATTGATGATCATGTTCGTCCTGGCTAACACCCCTTTACTTTTTTTTTTTTTTTGCTAACACCCCTTTACCCAGCCGAACCCAGGCCCGTGGTGACATCATCACCTCTGACAGGAAGTTGCATCACACAGACATCATAAGGAGATGCTCATGTGTCCATGAATGTTGAGCTTCGTGGTTTGAGTCATAAATCGAATCAGTTTCATCATTTCAAAATGCCATAATCAGACGATACTAATAAAGATACTGAAGTGTTTTCTGTGGTGAATGAGTGATAAACGACACCAAAGGTCAAATGATGTGCTTGAAATGGAAAAACACTTTTACCAGTCATGAAGGTGGTGTTACTGCTTTGATGAGGTGCTTTCTTCCTACACATATTGAACTGCATGTGTGTCAACAGACACACACACACACACACACACACACACACTTATGACATGCTTTAAGAGAATTATGAGAACTTGTGCCATTGATGTGGACATTGTAAGCAGACAGTAAGCAGATTTTAATAGCAGTGTGAGTTTCAGAAAAGAGTCTCGGTTCAGATTAGATCAGTTTAGATCAGTTTAGATCAGTTTGACTATGAGTTTTGGAAAAGAGTCTCTGTCCAGATTAGATTAGTTTGACTGTGAGTGTCTCATCTGTCAAAGTTTCTCCAGTTTCTCTCTGTCCTGTGATGCTGTGGGAAACAGATGATCTGGAGAGACCAGCCACAGTTAAAGGGTTACCGTGGAGTGTGTGTGTGTGTGTGTGTGTCTGATGAGGGATATGCCGTACCTCACGCTGGCTCATAGCAGCGGTTTATGAACAAAATGCTGCATAAAAGAGAATTGCTTATTATTGTGTATAGCATACTGAACCCCTTTCATAAACAAGACCTTTAAAACCTTTATTAATTATTATTATTATTAGCCTATTATTAAAACCACATTTGGAGTAAACATTAGTAAATAAAAATATTTTTGAAAAAATCTAGAACGAATTTGAATGTTTTTCAGGCCTTTCCTCCAGGTTAGTGGTACACCAATTTTCTCACATTTTTCATATAGCCTATAATTATTTCCTAGCAACATATTTTCAAACAAAACTGACAAGCTATAATTGATATTCTACATAGGCTTCACCTGGATGATAAAATTTATTAGACTGAAATGTGTCTACTTTTGTACATTACACATTTAACAAACGTAAATAAACAGACAAACTCTCTGTAACTGTAAAGAAGCCTGATTTATCTATTGAAAACTATTAAAATAAAAGCATATTGAGAACAAATAATAAACATGGTACAAATTCTAAATGTTTTTTTTTAAGCTTTCTTTGTGAAATTGTGTAATGTGACTGTATTTTGTTATAACTCGGAGAACTGTTTCCCCTGAGCGAGCAGCGCGGGGTCACGTGACTCGGCCAGTACGTCAGCACGCACAGTGATTTGGCGTCACGTGACGCGCTGTGCGTACGCGGCGGAATTGGAAGTGAAGATGGCGGACGAGGAGGCCGAGCAGGACCGCGGTGAGCAGAGCGACGCTTCCAGCGCCCTGAACGCGCTCGCAACGCGCCTGGAGGACGCCGCAGCCGCCCTGAGCAGCAGCCAGGAGTCTCCGGCCGAGCGCGCGTCGCAGTACTGCTACGAGTTTTGTCAGGTGAGCGCGCATTCACATCCACATCCAGCTCGCTCATAAACACAGGTCCCGCGGAGGACAAGTGCGGCTTCAGTGTGTGTTCGACGAGCTCACACACTCCTGTGCTGGCCTAACGCGTTTACAGAGGGTCGCGTTGTAATTCCGCGTCATTGTTGTGTGTCTGAATCAGTGAGTGTGTGTGAATCGGACGCAGGACTGTAAACAAGCACGCAGCGCGCGCGCGCACAACTGCAGAACCACCACCACCACCATCATCATCATCATAATCAATAACAGTTTTAAAACCCATCATACGCTGCTCAAAATCATACTCTAGTCCTACACAACATCATATGTCACACCCAGGACATCATGACCATCCTTGATCGACTGCTAACCTCACAGTGTCTCAATGCTAATCACTGCACTGCTAATCAACAGCCCCTCAGTACAGCGATTCCTCACAGGATCGGTCATCATCATCATGTTCAGTGTTAGCAGATCACAACACCAACACTGTAATCTCACTGCACTATAATCACTATAATAATCTGCCCATCTAACGTTATAATTATATGTGGCGAGTGGCAGATTGTGTTGTGCTGGAACTTCTTAATGTGAGCAACATAATCGATTAATTACTAGATCATCATAATGTAAGAAAAGACACTGTTTGCCTGTAGATGTGCTGTTCTGAACGCAGTCTTCATCATTGGAGGAGGAGGAGGAGGAGATCCTCTCGTCTGTGTGAAGCGCTTTGATTGGCGAGGAAAAGCACTATATGAATGTAATGAATTATTATTATAAGTCTGAGTTTTACTCATGTTCTCCTAACTCAGGGGAGTGTGTGTAGCTGTCAGTGCCGGTGTGTGTGTGTGTGTGTGTACTGTAGGACTGTAGTTGTGATTAACAGTGTAATTATCTTCATTGTTCATTACTCACTTCACAAACTCAAGCTTCATTTATGCAGATTTAACTTGTGATCGCAGTGAAATGGGACTGTATGATGTCTATCATCCCCCGATGATGACCTCCGACCTTTAGAGGCTGGTCATGCTCGTGATGAGACGCACGAGTGTGTGTAGTGTTGAAGTGTAGCAGTGGTTTAGTGTTAGTTGTGAATGGTTATCTCAGTGTTGTTCAGATGCGTGTCCATCCGGGCCGCGGGACGTAATTGTGTGTTTTTAGTGAAATATAATCATGGCTCATGCTTTTCCTAAGAGACCCAGTGTGTTTCTCAGTCACACACACTTAAAGATGTGTAATGTACGAAACAGCCTGATGAAACATCTCGTCTTACCTTTTTATCTTCATCCAATTAGGGAAAAGGCATTAATGAGTCGGTTGCAGAGATGGCGGCACAAAGCTACGGTGACGTCACGTGAAACGAATGAATTGCTCAAATGTTTTAGAAATCACTGCTTCGGTTCTGCCTTTGATGGCCATTCTGAGTGATTAGGGTTTTAACATTTTTATTCTAATATTCATGAAGCTCAAATAAACACAACAGAGAAACTGCAGTGTTGAGCAGTGATACATAGAGCCGCCATAGTGTTATCATGAATAAAGCACAGCGCTTGACCAATCAGAATCAAGAAATAAAGTATGAATTAAATTGTCCAAAAGTTAAACTAAAGACATTTATAATGTGTCATCATTATATTTCAAAAGAATGAAATAAATATTTCTATTCATCAAAGTAAAAAAAATGTCCACAACTGTTTTCAACACTGATATTAATTATAAATGTGTCTTTCTTGATCATCAGATCCTCATATTAGAGTGATTTCTGGAGGATCATGTGACACTGAAGAGTGGAGTAATGATTGCATCATGGGAATAAATTACACTGCTATATATTAACATAGAAAACAATTTAAAAATATAACAATCAAATAAACGCAGCCTTGGTGAGCATCTCTTTTAAAAACACAAATCTTTGCATCCCAAACTGTTGACTGGTAGTGTATATCTGCAGATAATGACATCTCTTTAAAGTCATGTCTGAGGACACGTGCACATCCCTTATGTATAGTTATATACACGCTTACAAATGAGCTAACCTGTCTAATCATCGCTGAACGATTATGGAAAATAATCTCATTGCAATTTTCTTTCTTTTTTTTTTTTTACCAATATTGCGATTTAATATGCGATTACTTTTTAAGTTCTTTACCTTCTTTATTAGTCGACAAAGACGAGCAGTAAATCCAGCAGTAGGGATGGGAATCTTTAGGCAGCTCATGATCCGATCTACTTTTTTTCTTAATTATTCTTAACACTTAAAATTATGTATTTAATTTTCTTGTGTAAAAATACATACTTTAAAGAGAATATATATATATATATATATATATTAGGGCTGTGCAAAAATTAATTGTGATAAATCGCATCCAAAATAAAAGTCTATGTTTACGTAATATATTTGTGTGTGCTGTATATAATTATTTTGTATATATAAATACACACACATGCATGTATATATTTAAGAAAATGTGTTATTCATATATAAAATATTTATATAATATAGATTATGTATTTATATATGTACAGAATTTAAGCGCAAATATTTCTTAAATATATAAATGCATGTGTGTGTATTTATATATACAAAATAATTATATACAGCACACACAAATATATTATGTAAACAGACTTTTATTTTGGATGCAATTAATCGTAATTTATTTTTTGCACAGCCCAAATATATATATATATATATATCTCCTTTGATTAAACCAATTACATGTTAAGAATCTTAAATAGACTATATTAACAAATATAAAAGCTAGTAAATAAAGAGGAACAAAAAAAGCAATAAACGAAGCGTGGTCTCAGTATTTAACAGTAGGCTGTCTGAATATTGTTCATTCTAGAGCTGGAGTGATTTCCCCTTCAGTTTAGATACGATAAACTGCATTCACACTAATGCACAGATCTCTTTTAAAATTGTAACTGTGGTTTGTCCAGTTGGTTTAAGATATAACTGACTGTGTTTGCATTAATTTTGCGTTATAAAAGCATGTTGAGATGCAAGTGCATTTAACCCATGAGTCGCTCACAGCCGCATGCACGAGCGCTCTTCACAACGCGTGTGTAAGTATTCTAATATTAAAGCAGCCTCAGTCAGTGATTTTCATATTTTTAATATATAAGCCAACTGCATCCCAGAATACATAAATAATGCCTTCATGGAGCATTATTAAGGAAAACCACACCTGATCAGTCCGAGAGATCAACATCAGTGTGACGTTACATCGGCTCAAGCTGAAAGAGTGTGTGTGTGTGTGTGTGTGTGTGCAGGCGCTGGCGGAGTACGGCGGGCTGTGGCGGGTGGAGGAGGAGCCGCTGCCCATGCTGGAGGTCTACATCCGGGCTCTGCTGAGTTTCGCACAGGTGTGCCCGCTGCTCTCGGCCCACTGCGAGAAGGTGCCCGTCGTCCTGGAGAGGCTGGCGCTGTGAGTGTGCTCTCCGCGTCCGCTAATGTGCTAATGCTAGTGTCGTGCTGGAGTTCATTCTGTTCCTCTCTTCTGCAGGAGTTGTGCTGAGTTGCTGATTTCCATGCCCAGGAATATCCCAGATGCACTGTGGGACAGGTTCAGGTCTTCTGTCCAGGTATATTCACCATGCTGACGCTCAGACTGACAGTCCAAAGCTGATTTTTGTGCATATCGTATAAGCTACATGCATATGCCTAACCCTAACGCCACTATCATCAGTCTTCAAAATCCTTTATCGGTCGGCTCTACTGTAAATTACACAATTTGATAGAGAACAACAAATAAGTTCACTAATGTTTATTTTGTGTGCTGTGGTGTGTAGATCGCTCATCCTCTTGTGCAGGAGAAGGGCATCGATCACCTCGTCATCCTCTCCACCATCGCTCGAGAGTCCGGCGTCTGGGCCAATCCCACGCTGCAGGCCATCCTGGCCCGTGACGCACCCCCGCAGGAGACCGGTGAGGCCCCGCACACTACTGGCTACTGTCAGCCTGTCCTTTACACAAGCGTTGAGAGTTTTTGTTTTCTGTCCAGTGCAAGAGTTCCTGGCCCTGGAAGGACCAACGCTCCTGAGGATGCGAGTGAAGCACCTGATCAAGCAGAGCTGTGTGGATCAGGCGGCGGCGCTGGCCAAGGCCTGTGCTGAGCTCTCGCAGTTCGAGGAGAAGGGGCACTTCAAGCAGATGTACCTGGTGTGTCTGTGCACTGTCGCCCCACAGGAACTCATCATGGAAGAGGTAAGATCGTGAGAACATGCTTCTGTTTCTGCAAATTCCACTCCTCTTTAACCGTTATGAAAATTATTCAAGTATCAAGCCAGTACAGTTTAACCCCGGATACGGGCAACCTAACTTTACTTCACTATATTACTATTAAATCCTAATCTAGTCATGACAAACTATATATCGTTGGAAAGATCTAAGACTCCTAAATAGATATTTTAGGTCTGTTTTTTTCTTACAAATTATAAATGAACAGTAATATATGAATTTATGACAAGAGTGCGCCTCAAAAAATCGACGTCATTACAGGAGTTTCTGACCTTTGTCACAAAAAGTCGACGCCCACACTTTTAATAATTGAAACTTAGTGCTAAAAGTTCATAATAAAACATAATTAGGATTTGTCAATATAAAAAGATGAAATTATATTTTAAAAAGTAAGGTAAGAAGTCCTCTAAAAAGTATAATATATTATATATATTATTATTATATTACATATTTTAGTAGTTATCATAAATTAGGTATCATTTGAAAGCTTACAAACTCAAAAATCAAACTGTGAAAACTGTTTTGAAATTGGACGTTGCGTTACCATAGAAACGGTATTTTTTATTAGGCCCCTCCCCTTTTGGGCATCATCTTTCATAATTTATTATGAAAACCTTTTCTAATCTTGACAAAACACATATTGCCAGAAAGGTCTGAGTCTCAAGGTTCCATATTTAGTGACAGAAGTGATATTTGGATAGAAATTTATTAATTTGTTATGGCAGAACGCATACAATTAAATTCAATGGAATTCAGTGGCACCCGGTGGCTATTTTTGGTACTACGCCTGAACAAAATCTCATGGGAACTTCAATTTTTGAGATATCAACTTCAAATTTGGAACACAACTTCGTTAGATAGATAGCTTTCATTTTATAGTAAAACATATTTTGTAAAAAATATATTTTATATTAAAAAATATATATATTAATAAAGTATATTTGTTTTACTGTAACTTATAACTTCCATAACTTTTTCATAGTTTAATTTTTTGAAGTGCAATACAGTAATAATCTGCTGATTGTTTTCTTTAAAACAAGACTAAACTTAGGTCTATATTCCAAAGCATTCTTGAATTACAACCATTTAAGTTTGTATAGTGCATTTTAATGTCAATTATCAAAAAGGGGGGTGACAGGTAAGGGGTTAAATGCATTAATAAAATCTGGAATATTCATCAAATTGGGGGGAAAAAACCTGCACATTTGAATACAAAAACCATGCTTTTTCAGCCATTTTGACAGCTCTAGTGTGAATTCAAATTTGAACATGATTGTTGTCATAAGGCCTTTGGAAGTGGATTTTCCTAATTCAGAGGGTAGCTTGCAGGGTTTACATCTGCGATTTCTTTCCCTTCCTTTTCAGCTCTCAAAAGTGGACTGTCGCGACGCTCTAGAGATGATTTGTAACCTTGAGGCGGATGGTGACGAGAAAGCTGCGTTTACGTTGTGTTCTGGGTTTTTGACCCGTCAGATTCTACAGGAGGATACCTACTGTGCTTGGCAAGTCACATATCCTTGTCAAATTGGGAAATGACCAATATGAATTTGCTGCAATCTCTTTAAAGGGATACTCCACTTTTTTTTGGAAATAGGCTCATTTTACCACTCCCTCAGAGTTAAACAGTTGAGTTTTACCGTTTTCAAATCCATTCAGACGATTTTCTGATATTTAGAAGAATTTCAGTAACCAGACAGTTTCTGCTCTCATTGACTTCCATAGTAGAAAAAGAATATACAATAAAAGTCAATGAGTCCAGAAACTGTCTGGTTACTGATATTCTTCTAAATATCAGAAAATCGTCTGAATGGATTTGAAAACGGTAAAACTCAACTGTTTAACTCTGGGGGAGTGGGAAAATGAGCCTATTTCCCCCCAAAAAGTGGAGTATCCATTGAAAAGTCCTTTTAATTTAAAGTGTGCTCTTTATAAATATTTGAGGGGTGTTGTTTGTAATCTTTGGCAGGGAGTTGACTCTGTTCTGGGGAAAACTGCTCAAGCGGTTGGAGCCTTCAGATCAAGGCTTCTTGGACAGATGCCGTCAGATGTCATTTCTGTCTAAAACTGTGTTCCACCTACTCTTCTTTATCAAAGTCATCCAATCAGAGGTGAGCCTGTTCTTTATCTCGCCTTCTTGCTGTTAATTTATATATTTGATCATAGATCTTAAACTAAATACTCCTTTTCCGAAATCAATAGATGGACAAAGTTGGACTTTCGACTTGTGTTGAGATCTGCATACGAGCTCTGCGATTGGAATCGTGCGAAGGGAACACCAAGGCCACTGTCTGCAAAACCATTTCCTGCCTCTTACCCTCTGACCTGGAGGTCAAAAGAGCCTGCCAACTGACAGAGTTTCTCCTGGAGCCAACCGTGGACTCTTACTACGCAGTGGAAACTCTTTACAACGAGCCAGACCAGAAGCTAGACGAGGAGGACCTGCCGGTGTCGAACTCGCTGCGCTGTGAGCTCCTTTTAGTCCTCAAAACCCTGTGGCCTTTTGATCCCGAGTACTGGAACTGGAAGGCATTGAAGCGCCACTGTTTGGGTCTAATGGGCGAGGAGGCCTCAATTGTGTCCTCCATTGATGAACTGAACGACGGTGACCCTGACTTGGGGGAAGAGACCGGCATCTTTAGCGAGGAGTTCAAGGACGTCTCGCAGCGCTTTCTGGATACAACCAATGAACTAAATGAAATGGAGGACCAGAAGCAGAAGAACAGGGAGTTGAAAAAGTTAAGAGGGAAAGGGTTCGTCTCAGCTAGGTTTAGAAACTGGCAGGCTTACATGCAGTACTGCGTTCTATGCGATAAGGAGTTTCTTGGTCACCGAATAGTGCGTCATGCGCAGACCCACTTCAAAGATGGATCCTACAGCTGCCCAATATGTTTAGAGACCTTTGAAACAAAAGAGACCCTTGAGCCACACGTTGCATCGCACGTTAAACTTTCCTGCAAAGAGCGCCTTGCTGCAATGAAGACTAGCAAGCAATTAGCTAACCCCAAAACGGCTGCTCCGGTCATAGCCGCCCTGAAAGCTAAAAGCAGTGAAAACCAGGGGCGCAAAAACAAGACAAAAAACAACAGTGGTGGGCAATCCAATAAGCTTACTAATGGAGCGGCCAATGACTCTGATTACTTGGACTTCAAAAACAGTTGTGATGGGAATATTTGTCCGGTCCAAAGCTGCAGGAGGGGGTTTAAATACTTCCGAAATCTTGTTTCCCATGTGAAAGATCATGGCGACAATGAGGATGCCAAGAGCTTCCTTGAAATGCAGAACACAAAGGTGGTGTGCCAGTATTGCCGTCGTCAGTTTGTCAGTGTCGACCACTTAAATGATCACCTGCAGGTGCACTGTGGCACCAAACCGTACATTTGCATACAGCTTAATTGCAAAGCCAGCTTTGACTCAAATGCCGAACTTATCGTGCACAAGAAAGACCATCCGGTCTTCAAGGCTAAGTGTATGTTTCCAGGCTGCGGCAAGATTTTCCATGAAGCCTACAGACTGTATGACCATGAGGCACAGCATTACAAAACATTTACCTGCAAAGCGCCAGACTGTGGTAAAGTGTTTCATTCACAGACCGAGTTAGACCTCCATGCTGAGAGCCATGTCAAAAAAGTGGAAGACAGTCCAAGTATTCAACCAGAGGAACCTCATCCAGACCACTCCAATCCAATAGATCAGGACTCTGCTCAGCCTGGCTCTCTCTCAGTCTCCCATTTCAATGAAAACGGCACTGGATCTCAAGAGGATCGTCCATCGGGCATGGGGATAAAGCATTCTGTTGAAAATATGCTAAGTAGCGCTTTTGCAGCTTCAACTCAAGGGTGTGTCCTTTCTGGGACAAGTAAACCTGAACAACATCCCATGCAACAGCAAATCCCGGAGCTCAATGACCTCTTGGGCCAGTCGGCTGCGCCTCACATAATTCAGCATAGACCGGAGGAATCTCTTTTAGAGGCCTTGATGAGTGACTCAGATCCCATGCCGTCTACATCTTCATACCAGAGTGTATTAGAGGACTTTCTGCCTGTCCCACCAACTGATGGTCAGACAGTCGATTCAGGTAGTACTCCATTATACAACAACAATAACGGAGTATTTCGGCAGTTCGGTCCTAATCCTCTAGCTCCGGTTCAAACGTCATATCAGAGCCTGTGTAGTAGCAGCAACATGGCCTCTCCAGCGCAGACTTGCCACAATGCAGCGCCACTTGTTTCTTTGGGGCAGATGCTTCCCCCTGTTTCTCAGACCCTTCCTCTACAAATGGCCTCCGTGCCAAATAATGGACAAGTATTGGAGAACAAAGTACCGGTGAAACCAGTCGTCCAAGTGGTGAAAAACAAAGAGAGACACAAATGTCCCTTTGAAACGTGTACTCGAGACTATAGCTCTTACAGAAGTGTGACTAAGCACATGAGGGCTGTTCACCCTGAATTTTACACACAGTGGAAACTAGCAAAGAAGAACAACATTGCAGTCCCATCCACGCTCAGATCAATTCCTGTGAACGGAAGCCTCAATTCAGTTGTGAATCCACAAGAGCAGTTGGGTCAAAGAGTGGCCTGCCCACAGAATCTCCTTAGCCAGCATCCTCCCTACCCAACCAACTGCACCGTTCCCCCACAGAACCCCAACTACCCTCCCGTCGCCTCTCAAGTCACGGCTTCCCCAGGACATATCCGTACCAATGAAATGGACAATATATTAGATCCCATCGTGCTCTCTCAGCTTGGAAATAGTACAAATCAGTCTCAAATGGCAGCGGACCACTTGTGGGACCCCAGGAACAATTCATTACTCCAACAGCAGATTTGTAATTCTCAGTCACTTTCGAGCAGTCAATTTACTCGCATGAGTGCAGCTTCTAGTGAGGACGCGCAGAAGAGAAGTATGAGCTATACTACTCTTCAGCCGCAGAATAATCCCAATGTTTACCCGGCACCAGCTCAAGCAGACAGCGTTAAAAAACTCAACGGCACCTCAGATGAAAGAATACATTCGGTCGGCAATCTCAGTCCAGCGCAGCAAATTATGGGCCCTAATGCAGCGGTAGCCCTCAATTCTGGAGTAGACACAAATTTGTCTGTCTTGCCCTCTTTCAATGACCGCTTGAACAATTCCGTTTCTAAAGATTCTTCCGCAGATTACACACGGCAAACAAATGATAATTTCGCTTCAGTAACTAATAGTCAGTGTGCGGTGAAGTTGGAGAGCGACACAGCTTTAGGTTTACCACTTCAGATCAATGAAACTCCCCCATCAAATAGCAGTTCTCCAAGTTGTCAGAATAGCATTGGAAATGTTTCCAATGATCAAGGCGGCAAAAAGGTTAAACGAAGCAAACGAACAAAATGGCCTGCGATTATTAAAGATGGCAAGTTCATTTGCTGCAGGTGTTATAGAGAATTCCCGAGTCCTAAGTCTTTAGGAGGACATTTGTCAAAACGAGCTCATTGCAAACCGTTTGATGAAGCGGACTTGACAGCGGACCTCCCCAGCTCATTTCTCGATCTTCTTAACTCGCCACATCCAGCACCGTCTTCATATGTGAACTTGCCACAGAGTAAGGGCCCTCTTGATCCAAAACTATACCCAAATGTCACTTTTCCCCAAGCCAATGGCACCTATAACGGCAATGGCAAACAGATGGGGGAAGTGTTCAAGCAGAGCCCATCAGATATTTGTGTGAGTTCTGGACAACAGCTGACGGTCCCTATCTCCTGTGGTCCATATGCTCAGAGCAGCCGTATGTCTGAAACTAGTGTCATACAGCACACCGGTAGCGTCAAACATCAGCTTCAAGCGAGTTATTCTGAGATGTCCAACCCCCTGTTTAGTGACGATGTCAGTGATCCTCTTCTTTCTCAATTGTTGGCTGATGACCGATCCACATCCAGCCTGAATAGCGGTTCATCAGATCATGTCAGTCAAATCCTACAAGCTGAAACGTTAAACAAAATGAAAGACATCAAGGAAAGAACAACAACCGACAGTGCAAGTGATTTGTCAAATGATGGACTTCTGGCAGCCATGGCAAGTCTTGCTCAAAACCTGGTGTCTGAAAAGAGTGTCAAAGAAAGACTACGTGAGCAGATATTGGCTGGAGACCTTTACAAAAAAAGCAGCTTGCCTCGTGGATCAAGTGTTGACAGTTCCTACTCACAAATGTCTGTAGCAAGTCCTGACATTGGGGATCCACAACATTCCTCAAACTTGATTGAGAATGCACCTCAAAGTGAGCTTCAACCTGTGGAAAACACAGCCAAAGTCCCTGTCGAGCCAGTTTCGCAATCGGGTGACATGAGTCCAAATGATGGCGTAATTCACCCTGTTTCGTCGGTTCCTTCGGGAAGTGGGGTCAATGATCAGTCCAGCGATGTGCCCACAACCGAAGTGGATGAAGTGTTGGAACTCCAAAAAGCTCTCGAGAATCTTGACCTAGACAGAGAAATCAGTGAGGTTACCGAAACTGTGGCCGTTCCTCCAGTGAGTGAAGCACAGCCTAGTAAGCCACAACCAGAACCTAATGAGTTACCCAAGGAGATACCAATTTATGTGAAACCATTCGTATGTGACACAAATGGTTGCAAGTACAGTTGCATGACGAAAGATGCACTTTTTAAACACCTCGTCAAGGTCCACAATTACACTGATAAAATGTTAAGTCAAATGAAAGACCAGTTTAATGTTGCCCCTTTCGAGTGTCAAAAATGTTCCAAGGCCTTCACGCGCAACTCCAATCTCAAAGCCCATTACGTGTCAATTCATAACTTTTCACAGGAACAAATAAAGAGGATGAAAATTAGGCCTAAGCCCAATCACAAACTCCTAGATAGTGATTCAGGGAGCCCTTGTCCAGTGTCAGAAACCCCCAAACCAGTTAAAAAACCTCAAGGTGTGGATGCACGCAAACCGCAGAAAGATGCAAAATGTTCGAGTATCAAGAGAGAAGTTAATGTCAAGAAGTCACGTTGCATTGTTCCATTGCTAGTCCAGAAACCTTCCTTTGTGCCTCAAGTCAAAGGTCCTGCATTGGGAACACATACAGTAACTCCGCAAACTCAGATGGCCGTTCAGCCTTCGGTGATCGTGTCTGGCTGTTCCTCGTTGACTCCAAGAATGGATCCGAACGCAAAGGGATGGTTTCCCACAAAGTCTTCTGTTTTTGGTCAAACCCATGTGTCGCCACTAAAAGAGATACTGCCCATTGCTCCTTTTACCCAGAATCCTTGTGCACCAGTACAGACATTAAATCAGTCACTGGACAAAAAGCCCAAACTTAGCAAGCCTCGAGTGGCAAAGCCAAAAGAATCTCCCAAAAAACCAAAAGAGAAAAAAGCAGAGATCGACGACATTTTTAGTCCGTATAGACCTTATCGTTGTGTTCACCAGGGCTGTGTGGCAGCTTTTACAATCCAACAGAATTTGATCCTGCATTATAAAGCCGTGCATCAGTCGTCCTTGCCTAAATTTGAGGTCAACAGCCAAGATGAACAGAACGAAGAGGAGGTCGAGGACAAGGATGGAAATGAGGAGAGCGAAGACAAGTTGGACGCGGACATGAAGGAAGTGGACGAGCTCAGATGTCAAGTCAAGGACTGTTCTCGGATATTTCAGTCCGTGACGGACTTGCTCCAGCACTACCTTCTGCTCCACAAGTTAACCCTTGAGAAAGCCGGTGCCTGGTTGTGCAGTATCAACCTGGGCAGGTTTCAATGTGATCAGCCAAACTGCTCCGAGACCTTCACTGCTTTCTGGAAATACATCAGCCACGTCGACAAAGAGCATAAACAAACCAATCCCTCAAAAGTCGAGCCCATAGAAGGGATGTACAGATGCCAGGTGGAAGGATGTGAATGCGCTTACAGCACACGCTCAAATCTACTGCGGCACACCATGAAGAAACACCAAGACGTGTACAAACGGCTGCTCATGAACCCGCGAGAAGGCGGGAGTGGGATTAAACTGGGTCGTCCCAGGAAGTCTGAAAAGACTGTTGTCGAGAAGGAGAACAGAGAGACTGTTGTTGAGAAGGAAAACAGAGAGACTAACAAGAAACCCATCAAGAAGGTAGCCATCAAGAAGGTAGCGGTCAAGAAGACAGCTATCAAGAAGTTAGCCATCAAGAAGGTAGCTCTTAAAAAGAGGAAATCTAATAAAAGTAATTGGACCAAGTATGGGAAACCTATTTTGAAAACACAGGAAGAGGCCGCCGCCATGTGCACGAAGCGCTTGCAACTGCAGTACGCTTGCATGATCAAGGGTTGCGAAACGGTGACCAGTTCTGAGCGAAATATAATGAAGCATTACCTTCAGCATGGGCTCCCGAAGCAGTACCTGGAAGAGCAGAGGAGCAACTTCATCTACTGTAAAAAGATACCCCGCTCCAAGTACAAGCGCATCGCTTCCCGGAGCGACGACACGGACAAGTCCGAGGAGAGCTCCATCGAGACGACCGAGAACGACGACGTCGCTGAGGTGGGCCAGAGCGAGTCCGAGTTCTCCAAGCCCACGTCTGAGAAGGAGAGCACGGAGGACGTCGATCAGCCTTCGACGGACACCTCCTCGGAGATATCGGTGGTGGTCAAGCGACGGAGGGGGCGTCCGCGCAAGATCGACTGTTTAAAGAAGAAGTCCTTGGGCCTTAAAAGGGTGACGAGACCGAGGACTGCGAGGAGTTGTGCGGTCAACTATGTGGACCTGAACACCGATTCCATGTCCTCCAGCGCTACCATGACACAGGACGACGTGTCTGGCCAAAACACACTGCTGAGTTCCTTCAAGCCCATTGGGTTTGAGGTGTCCTTTCTTCAGTTCCTCCAGGAAACAAAGACGTCCCAAAAGAGGAAGGCAACGGTACCGCTGAACGGAAGTGCGCACAAAAGACTGCAGACTGCGTTCCACCTAAAGACCGCGACAGTCGTGTGCAAAAGATCGGACGCACAATTGCACTCGAGAGATGTCGTCAAGCTCGTCGAGTTCAAAAATCCCCAAAAGTTGACCTCCCTCAGCAATGTCACATTTGAGGTGCAGAAAGTTTTCTCTGATGTCCTTGAAATTCTTCTTAAGCAGCTTCATGAAATGCGACCCACGGTGATCCTTGAAAAAGACAACTAGTGTACAGACCCTCATGTCGTGTTGTCTGAACTCAGGATGAAAGTGGTGATGAACTTGCTGCAAACCAGTGCCCAATCATTAGTTTTAACTGGAGGTCGTTTACCTCTATCCTGACGCGACTGCCGTAAGGTGGTCGCTTGTCGAGGAGCTGTGGGGACGTTGTATGATCTGAAATACACTACACCCACATCTTAAAGGCCCCTAGCGCGATGTTTATTACTTAACAGAACTGTGTAAGTTTAAGCTCACTTTATAGTTGCAGTAGATGATGAAATACCTCTAAAGCATGTTCGTCCTTATGAAGCTGTTCAGCACATTTCTGTTGCCTTTGGAGTTTTTTTTAATTTCCTTTTTGAGTATTGTATAGACTCGTACTTTTTAATATTCCATTGGACTCTTTTCTATCCAGCTGAGAGTGAATTATTATCAATTCTGATGTTATGTAGTGCTGTGTAATAATTCGTAACTGTTTTGGTCCTTGTAAATCGGAGATTTGTCAACAATGTTGTGTGTGGCGCTTTGATCAACTACTGCCACCAGCAGTCTGTATGTTAATCAATAGCAACCAATTTAATACAGCTTGCGTTTTGTTACTCCGTCTTGGTCTCATCCTTAAAGGCACAGTCGTATGATTTTGAACGCTGATATGCTTATGAGAGATTATGTGGCTGATGTCCAATATAATACTGTGTTTTCTTGAATACATGGTTATGCATAGAGTTACAGGGACATTATAAATGTAAACATGGTTTTTAGAGATTGTGTCCTAACTATCACCGTCCCACAGGTGGGACATTTTTCCAGTATATGTTTATAACAATAATATCTTAGTAAAAAAGTTTAAATAATATTGACAAGCTATATATCATTTAAAAGCTTACAATCTCTAATTTCCGTATTTTCAACTGATTTTCAAAATAAATTGCATAGTAGCTGGAATTTATCAATTTGCAGCAAGAATATTTTCATACTCCTAAGGTGTGTTCAGACCGGTATTTTGAAATAGTGAAAAATAATGAAAAAATGGTAGAAACCTCAGTTTGTTTTCATGCCAAGATTTCAAAAGATCGCCTCCATTCAATTATTTTAGATAAAAAAGGTCTGAAAATTGTTTTAAATATAAATGTGGCAGCGTGCGTGTTCTTTGTATGTGTTTCTTAGAGGTTGAACTTCCCATAGTACTTCTGAATAGGATGCCTACTTCATAAATTGTTTGAAAATCGTGGAAATAATGGTTCAGATCACTCAAAACATGTATGGTCTCGTTGACTTCCATACATAGTATCCTACTATGGAAGTCAATGGGACCAGAAACTGTCTGTTTACTGATATTATCCTAAATATCAGAAAATCGGCTGAATGGATTCGAAATGGTAAAACTCAACTGTTTAACTCTGGGGGAGTTGTAAAATGATTATATTTCCAAAAAAAAAAAAGTGTAGTATCGCTTTAAGTGTTTTCTGCGCGAGGTACTTGTGTTGTATGTTGCCATAACGTTCACGTGCGCACAAAACTACTACGATGGAACCTCAATGTTTTTTGTTGGACAACAGATGTGTCCCACATGAAGTCCTTCAGTTCGAGGGTATTGAACCTGGAAAGTCCTTGAAAGGTCCTTGAATTTAAAGTTAACCAAGGTGTGGGAATCACATGACAGATTTGTGCACTTGACTGTATTTTGCTTTTTAAAGTGATTCCAAACATATTTCAAGCAATTCAAAAACCTGAAAAACAGTGAGCATCTGAACCGTCTCAGCTGAAGGAAATAATCCTTTATTTACAGGCTTAAATATATCGGTCACATTTTTGATGTAGTATTGGATAAATCATTTATCCCTAAATAAGACCCTTCTGTATACGTCAGCTCATATCTAGTGGGTATCGCTTTTACAGCGAGTCATTTACTTGTCCCCTCTGTTCTCAGTTTCACATGTTATCTGACAAGGATGTTTGTTTTACACATGAAAAAGAAGCAGTATTCAAATAAGTGCAGCATAATCCAGTGCTTCTGGGTTTGCATTAGACATTAGCACAATTGTTTATCATACAAAAATAAATCTATTAATACAGAAGTCAACATTTGAGGTCAATCAAAAAAGTTCTTCAAAGTTGTGCTAAGACAAGAACGGGCATTATTTAAAATTCATGTCTAACTTTGAGGAAAGGCTTTTATCCACTTCAAATGTTGACTGTATTACCATGACCTTTACAGCTCCAACAATATATTAAAGGGTTAGTTCACCCAAAAATGAAAATTGTGTCAGTATTTACTCACCCTCATGTTGTCCCAAACCTCTATGTGTTTATTTGTTCTGCTGAACACAAAGGAAGATATTTGGAAGAATGTTTTAATCAAACCGATCTCATTCCCCATTGACTACCATAGTAGGAAACAATACATACTACAAATACATACTTTGTGTTCAGCAGAACAAATAAACACATAGAGGTTTGGAACAACATGAGGGTGAGTAAATACTGACAGAATTTTCATTTTTGGGTGAACTAACCCTTTAACTTATTTGACTCTCAGCTCAAAACACTGTTGTAGAGAAACTTCAGATGAACCTGTATTCAATGCCATCTGGGTTGTGTTTTGAGCTTGGTTTGCAAGAATGAGGGCATTTGTCTAATTTGCATAGATTCTAACTCAAATGACAGGAAATGTATACAATGCAACTGAAGGTATAGGATGTGCTCACTCTTTCCCTTTAATAGTGCATTCTGTCATAGCGACCCATGACTGGTAAGTTATTTGCATTAAAGGCACCAGTGGGAAAGTACAGGTTTGTTCAGCATGAGCATCGCCTCAGTGTTCAGGCCGCAGCGAGCGTGAGGCTGTCCGTCCGGGCCGGCGCCGAGTGAAGGCCGTCCTCCTTAGACATGGACAGAAGCTGTGGCGACCCGAGCGTGAGGCTGTCCGTCCGGGCCGACGCCGGGTGAAGACCGTTCTCCTTGGACACGGACAGAAGCTGTGGCGAGCCGAGCGTGGAGGGAGGCCGCTCCGACCGCACCGGGGCGTACCTCTTACTGAAGCACTTCCAGCACGTCTTGGACACGATGTACAGCATCTCCACCACGTTCAGCACGATGCACAGGATGGAGGTGCAGCCCATGATGTAGAGGAAGATCTTCTTCTCCGTGGCCTTGGCGATGTAGCAGTCGACGGTGTTGGGGCAGGGGCTCTCCTCACACCGCAGCAGCCGGGGCACGTGGAAGCCGCTGTACAGCCAGTAGAAGGCCAGCAGGGTGGCCACCTCGAAGCTGGTTTTGAGGACCAGACTCATGATGTAGGTGAAGAGCAGGCCTCCGTCGATGCTGCCCTTGTCCCGGTACAGCCGCCTCTTGTGCTTGCTCTCTCGGTGCTCCCTGTAGGCCACGTGCAGCGCCACGAGCAGCGACGGCGTGGACACCATGATGAGCTGCAGGGCCCACAGCCGCACCTGCGAGATGGGGAAGAAGTGGTCGAAGCACACCTGCTCGCAGCCCGGCTGCTGCGTGTTGCACACGAAGTCCTTGAACTCGTCCTTCCACACCTGCTCGGCGGCGGCCACGAACACCAGGATGCGGAACACGAAGAGGATGGACAGCCACACCCGCCCCACCACCGTCGAGTGCTTGTTGACCCCGCTCAGCACATTCTCCAGGAACCCCCAGTTCATGATTCATCGGGACGCTGCGGAGGAAACTCAGAGTTACGCCGTCGTCACATACACTCGCGAGAACGGGACTTTAGTCGCTCCGTGAAGAACCTTAACTCCTGTGGATCATTCTGTTGCAGAAGATGGTCGAAATAGTTATTTTAAGAACGGGTAACTGAAAGGTTCTTTGGGGAACCAAAAAATGGTTCTTTAAAGGGTTAGTTCACCCAAAAATGAAAATGAAGTCATTAATTACTCAGTCGTCCCCATGCTGTACCAACCCTGTAAGACCTTCGTTCATCTTCGGAACACAAATGAAGATATTTCTGATTAAATCTGAGAGGTGGATCACTCCTCCATAGACTCCTAACGCCGCCTTCACACTGGCAGTTGAAATCAGCTCCGTAATACGCAATACGTTCCCAACGGACGTCGTACTACACAGTGAAAAGCGTCGGACGCGGATAGAACAAAAATGGCGGCGAGATTAAAGGTTGATTCTGTCAGTTCTGTATGATCTCTCTGATGAGGGTTATGCGGCGTGAGGAAAGTTGCTGAGGACGTTGACATGTCAGGTCGGCTTAAAAATGTGATCCTGTTTTGGACCCATTCGCATGCGGTCTGCGAACCTCCATAGGGAATGAATGACTTCCGGTCGTTTCGCAGCCGCATCGGAGCTGATTTCAACTGCCAGTGTGAAGGCGGCGTAAGGGATCGAAACTTGACGGTCCAGAAAGTCATTGAAGAAAATGTTTAAATGTGCCTACAGTGGCTCAACTATAAGTTTATCAAGCGACGTGACTACTTTTTGTGTGAAAAAACAAACAAAAATAACGACTTTAGTCGAGTATTCCTTTTCTTCCTTGTAGGCCTGAGGCCCCGTCCACACTACTGCGTTTTCGTTTAAAAACGGAGACCTTTTGCTACGTTTGCACCACCCGTCCACACTAAAACAGGACCTAAAACGGAGACGTTTAGAAACGCTGCAGCTGCGTTTTGAATCTCCGGAGGGCGTTTTAGGGCTTTAGTTATTTTTATAACCAGAGTTTTTCCCTCCTGTGTTTAAAAAAAAAAAACTCCGTCCACATGAAAACGCAAAAACAAGACATCAAGCGCTGTCAAGAGCATACAACACCAGCAGGCGGCGATATAAACCTAACCATAAAGCCACGTTAGCCAATCAGAAGCCGTCAGCGCTGCAAAAACTCCAGTTTCGCTGTCTACACGACAACACTGCAACCGGCGTTTCAGAAAATACTCACCCTGGCAGGGGCTTTCAAAAATGTTCGGTTTCAGTGTCCTGATACTGCGTTTCCCTGTGGTCAAACAGCCGAACAGCGTAAAAATAACTCCGAAGATGAACGAAGGTCTTACGGGGTTGGTACAGCATGGGGGTGAGTAATTAATGACTTCATTTTAATTTTTGGGTCAACTAACACTTTAATGGCAAATCAGGGGAAAACTAGTTATTTATTGGCATCGATGGTTTCTTGAAGAACCTTTAGCTTTCTTGGACTCTTTCCATTGCTCAGAAGGTCCTTTATCAGAGTTTTAAAATAGCTATGAACGGTTCAGTTAAAGGTTTTGGGGAACAAAATAAGGGGGAAATGTTCTGTATTGGTATTGATGGTTCCTTGAAGAACCTTTACCTTCCACGAAACCTTTCGGAAGGTCCTTTAGATTATTAAAGCAAGTTTTTATTTTATACTACTGAATTGTTCAGCCAGGAATAGTTATTTCAATGGCATTGCTGTGAAAGGGAACCTTTATTTTTAAGTGTGAATCATTAAAGTGGACCGTTTGATGCCACATTTGCGTACGAGAGTGGCTCTCCTCGACAGATATCAAGTTATACATGTTGCACACATGTTTTCAGAGCAGAACATACTGGAACAAACGTCAACATGTTTACACAGAAAACATTACATAGCTATATATTGTGCTATGTTACTTATTTTAGAGAACATTCAAAACTAGCTTTCCTATTTACAGAATGATAAAAGGAAGGTTCCTGTGGCGTTCTCATAACCATGAGAGAAAAAAATGTTTTAATACATTAAGAATTGACATTTAGAGAACATGCAGAAGCATCATTTTCATAAAACTGTTTCAGAATCAGAATTATTTCACCAAACATGTGAAATACTGCTCTTAACAAAGGCAAATGGCATGTTAAGCTGATCAGGAAGTCCTCACCTGTGGTGTAGTGTGATCCTGATCCCTGTCGCTGTCGTCTCGTCTCTGTGAATGTGCGAGTGCTATTTGATAGTCAAACACACCTGCCGCCGGAGCTCCACCTGTTTGGTAACTATGCCTCTGGAGTCAGGGAAGCTCGACCAGCTGATGAGCGAGCGGCCAATCAGACGGCTGAGCTGGAGATGCTGAGCTCATGACCGGCAGTGTTAGCAGTGTAAACAGCGTCAAACCGCTCAGACGTGTTCCTGACGGCCTCATCCACAGCAGAGACTCCACACACACACCATTACACAGTCCGAGTGTCCGAGGCTGGTGGTGGTGGTGTAATGGTGTACAGGGGGATGTTTTCTTGGCACACTTTACCCCCCTTAGTGCCAACTGGGCATCGTTTAAATGCCACGGCCTACCTGAGCATTGTTCCTCCATCCCTTTATGGCCACCATGTCCCCATCCTCTGATGGCTACTTCCAGCAGGATAATGCACCATGTCATAAAGCTCCAATCATTTCAAATTGGTTTCTTGAACATGTCAATGAGTTGACTGTACTAAAATGGCCGCCACAGTCACCAGATCTCGACCCAATAGAGCATCTTTGGGATGTGGAGGAACGGGAGCCTAACCCTAACCCTAATCACCATCAACTGAAGATGCGATCCTATCAATATGGGCCAACATTTCTAAAGAGTGCTTTCAGGACCTTGATGAATCAATGCCACGGAGAATTAAGGGGAAAGGGGGTCAAACACAGTATTAGTGTGTGTTCCTAATAATCCTTAAGGTGAGTGTATATTGTAATGTAAATGTGAGTAACTGTAGAAGTATTCATGTTTAACAGAACTCCAGTACAGATTGCCTTTAGTAGTGAAGTAGCATTACAGGTGTGTGTGTGTGTGTGTGTGTGTGTGTGTGTGTGTGTGTGTGTGTGTGTGCCTTGTTCCACAGATGTTGTTCCTCAACAGCCATAGAGTCATATGTGCTGAAGTGTGTGTTAAAGTGAAGTGTATTTCCAGTCTGATCCCTGATCAGTCATTAGTGTGTGAAGTGAGCTGTGTGGTGCAGAGTAACACGACCGGCAACACATGCAGTTTTAATGACACACCTCGAACTGTTTGAGCATGAATAACTGATGATCCCAGCCGGCCCTGTGTGTGTGTGTGTGTGTGTGTGTGTGTGTATGTGTGTGTGTTAGTCCATGGATTCGGCTGGTCATGTGTGCTAAAGCAGAGGGCATGTACAGTAGCGCAGTGCTAATGGTCTGGGTCCCTGTGACGTGTCTCACCTGATTGAGATCTTCCATGACCTCAGGTGTGTGTGCCAGGTAGGAGACACACACACACACACACACTACAGTTAACGGGCAATACTGTCATTTCAGTCTGTAGCTGTTTATCTGCAGGAGTTCGGCTGGCTTCGTTAAGTTCGTCACTTTTTACATCTTTCAGATTTTTGCAATTACATAAAAGCACTTGGTCAATATCATCTTACTCATCTCAAAAAAAAACTCATCTTACCTTTATAGAGAGTTTATATCCGTTGACACGCAGGCGATGATGATGATGATGAAGAGGAGAGAGAGCTGCGAGCGTTTTTTGTTTGTTTCAAATGAGAAGGTGATGATGTATGCTTTTTTACATATAAATGAGGAATGAGTCAAGGATCATGGATTATTATTGTATGTTAATGTCGCCCTGTAGTCACTAATTATATCACTTAAAACTCATCTTTGATCCCCAAAATTATTTAAATGTGTTCATGTTTTAAAATGTGTTCTATGAATATGCAGATGAGCCCCGCCTCCACTCACTCCCTCACTCAGAGATCCACTGGTTGGCGATCACACGTCGATCTGATTGGTCACCAGAAACACCAGCGATTTTAAATTTCGTGTTTTTGAGACTGTCTTTGGTTCACTGCAGTTTAAGGAGGAAATACTCAGCAATGCTGTCCACTTATCAACGCACTACGCACACAACATTAAAAACTTGATTTGCTCCACAGGGGGACTTTAAATTCATATGTAAACATATAAAACAAATAAAATTCTTAAAATGTAATCAGTTAAATTGGTTGAAAATATTTGGCTGTTTCCCATCGTGGTATAAACCAAATCAGCTGCAAAAGGAGTGTATATATATATATATATATATATATATATATATATATATATATATATATATATATATATATATATATATAGCTCACAGACGGTGTCTAATGCACATTAATAATGATTGCTCAATAACACATCTAAACACTCGGACTGAAGCTTCATAAACACACACTGATGAAATCAATCTAATGTCAACAGGAATCATAATCAACTCTATGGGCTTTACACATGAAGGCTCTGTGCCTTTATTTCTCAGTGCAAGTATTATTGTAAATAAAGAGGAAAAACCAGAACAACGCATTGAAATATAATCTAAAACATAATATATAGATATAAGGACTCTATTATAGTCTGTTGAGCTGATCAGGGTCTGATTGTGATCCGTCACTGTAAAAATATTGTTGGTTTAACTTATAAAAGTAAGTAACCTGGTTTCCTTAAAATTGTAAGTTGATTGAACTGGATAAAGTGAGTTAATACAATGAAGGAGATTGATTTAATCATCAGAAACTCAAAATAATAAGTTATCTCAAATAATTAAATAATTTAAGTTGATTTGACAAAAGAAAAAATGTTGTGATAACAAATCTTGAAAATATTTTTTTTTACAGTGCAAGCCCTTAAAAAATATTAATATTGACAAGATTTTATTTGACATTCCATAAATAGTCTGACATTCCATCAATAGTCTGACACAGAGAACTGTGTCAGACTATTGATGGAATGTCAAATAAAATATTGTCAATATTAATATTTTTCTTAAGGGCTTTAACTCTATTTAGATACACAATATAAAGCCATATTTTGATGAATACAGGGGGTTAATCTTGTAGGGGAATGTTTGCGATGGATATATGCTAAAATGCAGCTATATATTTTAATGAGTAAAGATATCATCGATAACATCATTATAAAAAGATTAAATCCCTTCACACTCGTCGACAGCAGAGAGCGCTGTGTTTCTTTCGTCTTCCTGTGGGACAAAATATCCTGAAGGACACAGAAGGACACGTGACTCGGGTACAGGAGATATAATTAAAGGGTGGAGGGCATGGCAATAATAAATGAAATTCATGGACATAATATCAGGTCAGTGAATGAATAGAATTAGCAGACAGTGCGCGAGACTAAAATAAAGCGGCTTCACCTCAGATCAGCAGGGGGCGGTAATGCGACATGTGGAGGAGAGCTGGCCATGACCTCGAAGAAGAACGAGTGTTTACTATCGTTCAGCGTGTGTTCGGCTGTGATTTCTGCGCTCCGGTGTAAGTGTGTGAGAGAGTGAGTGTGTGTGAGAGAGGAGATGGGGACCCCCCCGCAGGACGGCAGCGGCAGCGGGGGATCAGGTGCTCGGCAGCCGGACAGCAGCTACAGGAGCCCCGGCCTCCGCGGCCTCAACACCACCTCACTGTTCCGCGCCGTCAACCCCGAGCTCTTCATCAGGCCGGCGAGTGATCACACACACACACACACACACACACACACACACACACACACACACACACACACACACACACACACACGCGCACGCGCACGCACACGCACACGCACACACTGCCCAGTCTGGGGTTACTACTTACTACAATCAGCTGACATAAGTCATGACGAGTCATTTTTATGAGGTGGAAAGTCATGATTATGAAGTCGAAAGATGACAGCAAACCGAAATTATTTATATTATATTATATTATATTATATTATATTATATTATATTATATTATATTATATTATAACTGTAACTAAATTATGATATTACAACGTATGACAGTCGTTGTTTTAATTTCGGCTTTTTATCATACTTTCGATTACTTAGTATGTCACAATTTGAGTATATATTACTATTAATTGTGACTTTATATGTTTTACATGTTTATAGTTAAAACTACAGCTGATGGACGAGAATAACGTTATTCATTTTCACAATAATCACACCATAGAAACGGAAATGGTTTATTCCTCTTACCTTTTGTTTTGATTTGAAAACGTAATTAAACTGATGAATTTTAAACACTGAAAGCCTGAGACAAAAATAAAACATGATACATAAAGACTAAAGTCATTCAGGAACAAAAATAAATCAAAACATGAAACAAAAGTTCCCAAGACATTTTAATGTGAACGTTCTAATAAAAATAAATAATAATACTTGTATATAAATAGTTGTAGAAACACCCATAAATATAATTTTACAGGAGTAGTTCACTTTAAAAAAACTTTTGCTGATAATTTACTCAGCTCCATGTCATCCAAGATGTCCATGTCTTTCTTTCTTCAGTGGAAAAGAAATGAAGGTTTTTGATGAAAACATTCCAGGATTTTCTCCATATAATGGACTTCAATGGGGACCAAACGGTTCAAGGTCCAAAAGACAGTTTCAGTGCAAACTGTTCAAAGGGCTTTAAACGACTCCAGATGATGAATAAGGGTCTTATCAAGCGAAACGATCGCTCATTTAATAAATAAATAACAAAGTTTAAGTTTTATAAGCTCAAATGCTCGCCTTACTCTGTTCTGCGTGACTCTCCTGTTCGAACTCGTTCATCAAAATGAACAAATCATATTCTGAATGAACCAAATGACACGAAAAAAAGATTTGTGTGATTAATTATGGTCAGGTTAATCATTGATCTGATGATGTCATGTAACGGTGATGTGATGATGTCATGTAACGGTGTTCTCTGCCGTTCTCTCTCTCTCCTGCAGAATAAGGTGGTGATGGCCATGGGTCTGCTGAGCATCACTCTGTGTGTGGGCTACATCGGGTATCTGCACGCCGTCAGAGAGAGCGACCAGACGCTGTACGAGGCCGTGGACAGCGACGGAGAGAGATACATGAGGAGGAAGACCTCCAGATGGGACTGACCTTCATCATCTTCATCATCACTGCACCTCACATGCATCACACATGAATAATTTATAAACATGAAGTAGATATGTCAGTATAGAGAAAGTCTTGCTCTCTTCCTTTATTTCATACAGTGTGTGTGTGTGTGTGTGTGTGTGTGTGTGTGTGTGTGTGTGTTTAATTACATTTAGCTGATAAATATGTCATATATTTATATCCTTTCCTTAGTGAAATGGTCAGGCTTTAAACGTGATTTTCACTTTTAAAAGAATTGTGTATTAGAGGTAACTCAGGACAGTGAAACACATGTGAATCTTCACTGTTAGTATCCTGTGATTGTTCAACACTCAGAGGAAAAGTTTGTTCAATAAAATATTTTTGAGACTGTTTATGTGCCTGAACTTGTTTAATGAACTGTTTACGTGACTGAATCTTCAGTTGAGAGTTCAGTTAGCTCTGTGTGTGTGTGTGTGGTTCAGTCAGTCTTCAGTTGTACTAATGCTCACAGTCATGTGATCAAACCTCAGGTCATGTGTGTGTGATTGTCTGATTGAACTGCTGTTTCTTCACTAAAGCCTCCTTTAGACTGTCCGTCTGAATCTGATTTCTGTGCAGATCCATTCAGAGACCGTGTGAGTTGTTTCATGTGTCCGCCACTGAATATTTGTCACATTTCATCTCACAACTGTGAGTATCTTACATTATAACTTATAATTCTGTCTTCATTTTTCACAATTGTGTGATATAACCTCGAAATTGCGAGTTATAACGCACAAATTGTGATATATTTAAGTCGTCGTTTGCTTTTTGTGTTATTCTACATTTAGATCAGATTCAGTTCACACACACACACACACACACACACACACACACGTGGATTTGGACTGACAGTGTGAAGTGGACAGAAACGGATCTGAAAGCCCAGCGAGGCCCAGTGTGTGTGTGTGTGTGTGTGTGTGAGGTGTGTGTGTGTCCAGCAGGAGGCAGTGTTGCTCCTCAATGACGTCACTCACCACAACCCCTATGCACAACCCTCACTACAATAATTTTGGGAAAATCTATCTATATATTTTCAACAGAAATCAGGTCGTAATTGTGTATTAACACCCAAAGATGTTATTATATATTTTAAGTCAAAAACTACGTCTGTAAAGTTTATGATGAATCTTATGATTTTATTAGGCAAATTTCACATTCATAAAAGTAAATTTAATAATTCTAAGCCTTGTTTAAAGTTTTTTTTTGCTGATTATATGTTGTATATTGAGTCTCTTAAATGTACAGATAATAAGAAATGCACTGACACAATTGTATTTGCTAAAGAATTGAAAATAATTGAACAGTGGAGATTTATATGTTTCTCTTTTTTCTCCAATACTGACTTGGGTTGTAACTTATCATAGCTATTATATTTATAAATAGTTAAATTTAGCCCCTTTATTTTAATTTTGTTTTTTTAAACTTTTTTTCTTCCATTTTTCTTTATATTTTAGTTTAGTCTCTTGTTTATTTATGTTAAACTAACTTTGGAAAATCTTGGATTGTTGTCTTTTTGGATGTCATGTTATTGTTTGTCTAATGTCTAAAAAAACCCTCACAACAATATTTATGGCTCTCTCTCTCAGATGGGTCAATACATTTCTATTTCTCTGGGATTGAACCATGTTGTGCCTTTAATTAATAAACATACCAAAAGAAAATGATTATTAAAACGAATTTGTACAAAGATATTGGAATATCCTTAATACTTCTTGAGTCACAGGCATGCAAACTTTTGATAAAACCGCTGTGTTTTCACAATTGGCATATAATGCAGCATTATATAAAGATAAGGTCAACAAATCTAACTATCAATCTCTGTGTAAAAAATACAGTAATGATGCTGCCATCTTTCTAAAGTCCTTTTTAAAGCTGGGACCGAGATGAGTCTTGTGCATGTTGCCCACTTGGGTCTGGTCTAGTACCAATCCTACATGAAATTCATCAGAGCAATTAACATGGGGTCATTATGTAACCCGCGGACAATCCTGCATGGGGCCCATTTCATACCCATATGGGCCCACATACAAATGTTGGATCTGATGTCAGGTGAATTGTCATTGAAACTAAAGCCGCTCTGGTGTTTCTGTCACAGGATCTGTGTGTCTGAAGAGCTGATTTTCCTGTTCTGTCTGATTCATAGACTGCTCTGAATCCTGTAACATCATGTGCTTGTGAACTTAAAGACAACTTTTTAAACATGTGTAATGTAAACAGGGATTAGTTTGACCTCTCTAGTTCTACCAGACATGACAGAAAACAATAGTTCTTCATTAATCCACTTTTAGGTCTGGTTATCATAAACGTTCAAGGCTTGCCCGTATGGTTTCCTCAAACTGAGTGTTTTTGTCAGCCTATGTCAATAAAATTGTAACAGAAGGGTAGTTTGTGCTTTTGTAGTTGTATGCTAAACTTATGCACAGATCTGTTTGGAATTTCAAAACAAGGAAATGTTTGATCACTTATAAGTAGTTTATTTAATTTGTGAATAAGTTAAAAATGCTAAACCTGTTTTCCTTGGTAAGATGGAATTTTTTATGTAATAAAGTTTCATACGAAAATGACGTTTCATACGTTGCTCGTGTTTGTGGGCGTGTTCACGTGTCCCGTGGCCCCGCCCACCGGCTGTCCGTTATAAAGCAGGCGCGCTCGCGGCCGCTCGGCTCCGGGTCACTCGTCGCTGAATGGGCTCAACATGGCGGACACTCTCGAACCCACTCCGGCTCGTACTCTCTCTCCGTCCCGCTGCAGGAGCAGTGTGTTATAAAGTTCCCGGAGGAGTGTGTGTGCAAACACAGGCGTCAGATGAGAGAGCGTGAAGCGCTGAAGATGAACGGCGCGCGCGCAGGTGCAGGTGAGCAACAAGTGCTTCTGTGGGACTTTACCGTGTCCGAGAGCGGCTCAACCGTCACTTTACCGCTTCAGCTTGAGTCTATAGAGATGATCGACCGTGTTCTCCCCAGTTTGTCGTTTATTAGAGCGTGTATTAGAGAGCGTGTGTGTTCGGTGCTGAACAGTGTTTCTGCTCGTGTGAAGATGAGCCTCAAACATCAGGAGAGAGAGAGAGAGAGAGAGAGAGTGAGAGAGAGTGAGAGAGAGTGAGTGAGAGAGAGTGAGAGAGAGTGAGAGAGAGTGAGAGAGAGTGAGAGAGAGTGAGAGAGAGTGAGAGAGAGAGAGAGAGAGAGAGAGTGAGAGAGAGAGAGAGAGAGTTATGTAGGACACCATAATCTGAATCATGCTGTGGTCAATAATGGTGATGACGTCAGTCAGAAGTATGAACTGCTAAGGAATAATTATTGTTTTAAAAAGTCAAAATGATAAACTAACTTGAAATTATGTGAAAGTTGACATATATGGCATTCCAAGTCATTAAAAAGTAAAAAAACACGGCTTTTTGTGTGATTGACTTTTGGTGAAATTGACTTCTCATAAACATAACTTCACCTTTTTGTCAACTATGTTTTGCAAACGCATGTTTTTCTGGGGTGTTGTGGAGCTGGGCTTCAGGATAGGTCATTGAGGTGTGTGTGTGTGTGTGTGTGTGTGTGTTTCAGGGGTCCCGAGTCCTTCATCCCCATCCTGGCCCTCAGAGCATGTGCTGAACTCTGGTGCGGTCGTGTTCCCCGGTAAGAGCCGCCGGATCAGCTGTGTGTGTGTGCGTGTATATGTGTGTCTCACGAGTGTGTGTGTGTGTGTGCAGGTGTGTTTGACCAGCACGGCTGTCCTCTGGTCCTGTTCCCCGCTGAGGCGCAGTGTAAACTCACAGAGGAGCTGAGCAGAGAGGAGGTGTCACACTTCATACACTACTGTCTGCGCCTGCACAGGTAACACACACACACACACACACACACACAGTAACCGGGTAAAGCTTCACTCGTTCCTGATGTGTGTGTGACTCTGGTGTGGAACAGAAGATGTTTTGAAGAATGTCCAAGCTGCTCTTTTCACAAGTGTGTGTGTGTGTGAATCATTCTGAGCTCCACAATGGCACCATAACCCTCTAATGCAGTGTCTGCCCTGTGTAATGTGTGTTCTGATCGTTTGTAGTGTGAGTGTCAGTTGTGTATGAAGTGTTTGGCACTAAACCTGCTCTCAGCTGTGTGTGTGTGTGTGTGTGTGTGTGTGTGTGTGTGTGTGTGTGTGTGTGTGTGAGCAGGAGAACATCAGTGATTGAGGAGCGGGAGGTTTCGCACAGTTAAGTGTGGATGATGTCCGGGTTTAAACCCAGTTGTTGGTGAAGTCTTAAAGGGCCCGTTCACAGACCCGTCATGTGTCCTCCCTCGTGTGTTCAGACCTGTAGGACTGGGTCCTCTGTGGAGCTCATGCTTCAAATGCTTCGAAGCTGAAACGGGTGCAACCTTCAGAATGACATTTTTCTCGTTCCACAGTAGAGTCATGTGTCATCCTGGTGATTTATGAGTGTTTTTAGTGTCTTAAAGGATCAGTTCTCCTCAAAATGAAAGTGAAATGAATTCGTTCACCCCCCCAATGCCATCCAAGATGTTCATGTCTGTGTTCAGTGGAAAAGAATTAAGCTTTTATGAGAAACATTTCAGGATTTTTCTCACACGATGTACTTTGACGGTAACCAAAGTCCGTCTGCACCATCCCGGCTGAGGAACAGGGTCTTATCTGGTCATTTTTTTCCACAAGTGCTGTTCTGCAACACGCCAGGCACTACATGTTGGAAAGGCCATGCTGGACGTAGGCGGAAGCACTGCCCCGTTGCTTTAAACATCCAGGATACACACACACACACAAGGACCATTTAAACAATCGGCGGCATGGCACGTGAAAAAACATCCGACCCATTCGGAGCGTGTTTGCATGCGCTATATAGCCTCGCGTCCGTATGCGACCTCAGATGTGTGTTTCCTTTTCGAGCCAAATAAGATGTGTGTGTGTGCTCGCTGTGGGTATACATAGGAGGGTTGTTGGACTTGAAGCGCTTTATCCTCACTCTCAGAGAACAGAAGCAGTGTTGATACTGTTTTTGTGTTGGATGAACTAATGTTTCACTTCATGATTATAGCCTTTGCTATTGCTATAGCCTAATTATAGGCAATGATGTTTCATGTATTTTGACTTATTTAAAAAATAGTTTTGAATAGTTTTTGTTTACAAGCGTGAAGGATTGTCCTCCACACTTGTAAACAATGGGGCGGGACTTCACCTACGTCCAGCGTGACCTTTCCAACGGGGTTACACTATGCCTGGGGCGTCCCTGACCAGCACAAGACCAACAACTGTGGTTAAAGAATTTACGTTTTTATTTATTTATTTTATTTATTTTATTTTTTTTTTTTGAAAATGAGCGATGTGTTTATCCCAGCAGAACGGCAGATTTATGTGTGTGAGCAGTTGTATTCTAACTGAGCTGCTCATCTTTTTCTTCACCAAGTGCTTTTATAGTGACGTGAAGGTGCTTTGGCCTTTATTTCTGGTGAACCTCACCACATGAGTGTGTGTGTGTGTGTGTGTGTGTGTGTGCAGTATCCGCGGTGAGGACGGCCTGCTGTCTGTGGCGGTGGACCTGAGACGAGCTGATCTCCCCATCACGCGCTTCATCACGGACACTCTTCTGCTGATGGAGGTATATACACCACACTATCACTACTCTTCATCATCACTCCTCCACATACTCCTCATACCAAGGTTATTATAGTTTTGCTTTTTTAAATGAGTTTTTATTTTAATATCGTTTTCAATTTTGCTTTAAATGTTCATTAATGGTAGTTTTTATTTTGCAAACCCATTTCTATGTAGTTTATTTTATTTGGTTTTAGTAATTCTAGTTCTCCAGAGCTAACAGAACACTTCCAGTGTAGATCAAAGCAAGATGCTTAAGTGCAGACATCTTAATAATACACATATAATAATGGTTTGAGATTGAACAAAGCACTAAATAAATAGAACTTCAAATTAGACAAGAAAAAAATTAAAATTAAATATTCAGACAAACTAATTCATATTGAGATGAAATCTTAGTTTACTGGCATATTTAACAAGATATGCCTAGTTTACCAAGTTATGTTCAGGACTATTTAAATATTTTCATTCTAGTAATAATCCACATGATCTCATGAGCAGAAAGCAGAGTTACTAGGGTAACCAACTAATAATTAAAGTGGCTGTAATTGCCATTTCCTAATATACTTTTAATGTTCAAGTAATCTTGAGGTGTTTGATTATGGTCACAGAAATGCGACTTGTACACATCTACTGTACTATAACTGTACTATTACTACTACATCTGCTGCACTGACTGTACTGGGTCCTGTAGTGGTCCACTGTCAGTGAAGGCAGAAGCTGATTGAGCAGATGTAGTTCCTGTGTCCGCCAGCGCTGGCTTCGGTGTGTCATGAGACCGTGGCCGCTGTGATTGGTTAAACATGACTGAATGAGTCTTGTGAAAGATCATCTGAATAACTCTTCCATCATTGACGTCAAACCCGGCGTGATGCGTCTTCATGTGCCAAGACCTAACATGCAGTGGACACTGGGTTATCAGAGGGATACGAGTGTGTGTGTGTGAGCTCTTCCTCTGAGTGTGTAGTTTCCCTGGCGTTGAGTCTGAGGGTCACATGCTGCTGTCGGTCACATGTCTGATCTCGTACTGCACACGGGACACACTCCGCAGTGGAAGTAGAAACGGTGAAGCACAACTGATGTGTGTGTGTGTGTGTGTGTTGCAGTGTGAGCGGAGGATCATCCACTCGGTGTACATCGTTCAGCCCAAGAAGAGAGAAGTGCAGAAGCAGCTGGTGAAACTGCTGAGCTCCCGCGGGTCCAAGCGGCGCCGGCCCGTCCTCTTCAGAGTGAGCACACACACACACACACACACACACACTGTAAACACCCAACAGGAGTTTACCATTGCAGAATAAAATCTTGATATGATATGAATCTTGATAACCCATCGGGCCTCATTTCTGAACCAAACATAGAAACGAGCTCCGTCATCTTAAGACGGGGTACAGGTGTAGTTAATGAAGCATTCGTATCTGGCCAATCCCATCTGTATAGGGCCAGGTGTTCAAAGGTAAGATGATCGGATTTTGGTTATCGGATTGAATCAGATCTTGAAAACGGGTTGTTCAAAAGGGAAAGAAGGAATCTGAAATCAGATTAGATCAGGGAATCCAATCCTAGTTTTAATCTGGATCAAACCTTCAGTTTGTGTTCTTCAAAACTTGTCAGTGGGATTTGGATCCAAAAAAACAGGATTATCCTGATCCCAACAGGGGGGAGGATTTCAAGGTGGATTTCAGGAAGAAAATGTAGTAAAACTTTAAAATTGGTCAAATAAAAGTTTAAGATTTAGATTTAAAAAACACCAGATTTAAAAATAGCTTCTTTCCAAATGCAATAGTTTCTATAAACAAATAGTTGGATAAACCCAGTCACCACTGCCACTCTCTGCACTAAGATAACTGTTTTAATTCATTTTTAGACTGTTTTTATTCTATTATATATATATATATATATATATATATATATATTCTTATTTCTTTTTTAATGTACTGTAAGGATTATTTATTGTATTTATTGTACACACCCAGTGGAGAGCGCTCCTAATTTCGTTGTATTGTAAAGTACAATGCCAATAAAGGCATTCAATTCAATATAATACATTTATATCATTTAGTGTACATAATTTTATTTATATTTTGCACTTGACTTGTGTAACCAATGTAACAGTGATAAAGTAGACATAGGCTAACAGTTAAGCTATTCAGTACAGTAATGTAAAAATAAAATAAAAATCATCTTGTCCCCATTTGTGTTTTGTCTCAAAATAAGAAACACTTCCAGTGACCCCATGTTGGCTCTTCTACATAGCTGGTAGCCCACATTGTGATGTGTTTTCCCATTTAGAGCACTGGTAATCTGGATTTGGTAATCTTGAAAACTGTGTATCTGGATCAGGGTGATCCAGTCCAATGTTGCTTTGAAAAACCGGCATAAAAGTAAGCCGGATTACCTGATCCTGGATAGGAAAAAATGGGATTTCCAAATCCGGATCATTTTGATCCAGATTAAATGTTTTGAACAACTGGCCCGATAACCTCGTAGTTGCAAACAACTATATTAATTTATGTGTATTAAACACTTACTTTTTTACATTTACGAACATTTTTTTTTTAAAAAATGACAAATAAGTAGCTATAAATTATTAAACCACAAAATTAAGCTGAGGCTTTAGTTCATTATGAACACAGACATCGAGCCGAACTGAATCTGAAGGTGAAAGTGTGCGCTCCTCTCATTGCTCTCAGATCCAGATGTGTCTATATTTGCTGTGTAACGGTTGTTTGCTGAATCATGTAAACCGGGATGTACTTCACTCGTGCTCAACAGCATCCTTCACACACACACACACACAGACATGTGCTTCAGCTCGTGTGTGTGTGTGTTTCCTCCATCCCCGCAGCGCTGTGAAACAACCCTTTCATTACACGAGGATAACTCCAGAGCATATTTAATACATCTGTCACCAGTGCAAGCCATTTAAACCATCATGCTGTGTGTGTGTGTGCTAGCGCAGTGTGTGACGGGGCAGGGTGTGTGTGCTGTTCTACAGTCAACACCACACACACAAACACAACCACTACTCCTCATCAAACACACACGAGGTCATGTATGAACTGAACACACGGTTCTTTAATAAAAACATTTGAGGCAGAATTAAAGCATTTTAGATTTGAGTGTTTTAAAAGCAATATACCTGAACTCGTGAATCTGAGTCACTCTGAACTCACGTCCCAGCACTAGTGTGTGTGTGTGTGTGTGTGTGAGCCGTTAACACTGATGTGTGTTCTCCTGCATGTTTCCAGCACATCCTCCTCAAAGAGGTGTTCGAGCTCTCCAACTACATCGACAGAAGCCAGTTACCGTCCAGTCTGGGTGGATACCTCATATACTGCCATCAGAGCTGGGCCGCCTTCGTCAAGGTACACCAGTGTGTGTGTGTGTGTGTGTGTGTGTGTGTGAGGAACCCGCACTGCATGCAGAGAGATTTGTGTGGTGTTTTCATGATTAGAATCAGATCAGAATCAGCAAGTCTAATGAAGGACCCTGCCATCATGAGTGTGTGTGTGTGTGTGTGTGTAGGACGATGAGGCCTGATATCGGAGTTCATGTGATGGCCTGTGTTTGTCCCTCCAGCCTTTTCAGATCTGAAACGCTGCAGAACTGTGTGTGTGTGTGTCTGATTCTCTGGCTCAGGATAGATCAGTCACGCCACTGCAGGTCTCATGATCGTCTCGATGGCCTTAGATAACAGCGCTGACGCACGCTTCACTCCACAGACCCTCTCTGCTCCGCACTCTTCACTATGTGCATGTTTAGTGTGTGTGTGTGTGTGTGTGTCTCAGTGTATTCATCATGATCGGCTCTATTGTGCGTCGCCCTGGAGAAGCTTCAGAGGACCATCATCTGTAGTCATTAGCAACTGAAAGAGCCCCCCACACACACACACACACACACACACACACACACACACACACACACACACGGCGTCTCCCCTGCTTGTCCTCGTCGTCGCCTCTCTTCAGGGGTTGATCACTCCTTATAGCTCTGGGGGAACCGTTCCTCCTGGCACACACTGTTCTGGGTAATTTCGGTGTAAATGTGGATCTAGACTCCATTATATGAGAGCTGAGCTGGACGATGACATCATAGGGTTCTCCAGAGCGACTATATCAACTAAATGACTTTTATTGTGCAGGATTTTTACGTCCCTGATCTTAAGCTGGACTGTGACACTATTGACTCTTCTGGAAGCAACTGTTGCATGATGTCCTGTTGTCTCTGTATCACTGTAGTGAAGCGCTACAGGAGTGACTAGAGCTATAAGGCCCTCTAGTGCCCACAGTTATCATGGTATACATACATTTTCCTTACAAGAGGTCTGCAGAGACACCTAATGTAATGTTTTGAGCTGAATTAAAAGGGTTATGCATGAAATTGAGTTAAAGTTCAAAGAAAGAATGTGAGGAATTTGTTAATATTCATCAAATCTAGGAATTTTAAACGTGAATAAATTTTCAAAAATTGCAGTAAAAGATCGAGAATTTTAGGGCTACGGGTCTTTTTTCTTCCCGTGAGGGAAAGATGTAAGGATGGAAGCTTGTTTCCGCCATAGAATGACAAATATACAAGGTAATTGCGACTTTTTATCTCACAATTTTAACTTTTTTTCTCACAATCGCGAGTTTACTTCTCGCAATTCTGGATTATTTCTCAGAATTGCGAGATAGAAAGTCAGAATTGCCAGTTATGAAGTCATAATTGCGAGATTATAAAGTTGCAATTGCGTGATATAAAGTCAAAAATGCATGATGTCAGAATTGTGAGATATTTAAACTAGTCTTTTTCCCCTTAGAATTGGCCTGATAAGTCGCAATTGCGAGTTTATATCTCACAATTCTGAGAAAAGATGTCAATTTCGATATAAACTCAAAATTATGTGTTATAAAGTCAGAATTGCGAGATGTAAACTCGGAATTGTGAGATAAAAAGTCGCATTTCTGTCTTTTTTTTCTCAGAATTGTGACTTTTATATCTCGCAATTCTGACTTTCTTTATAACTCACAATTGTGACTTTTTATCACGCAATTCTGACTATCTCGCAATTGTGAGAAAAAAAAAGTCCGAATTGTGAGAGTCACATTTATTTTATTTTTTTTATTCAGTGGCGGAAACAAGCTTCCATAGTTAAGTGTGAGGAAAGGATGAGGATTAGTGTGTGTGTGTGTGTGTGTGCAGGTGATGGATGCGTTTGTGCAGGAGTTCCTGCTGGTGGTGAACAGACTGCCCTCCTGCATCTCCACTCTTCAGTCTCTCTCCCAGATCCCCGTTCCTGATGACCTCCAGCGGCTGCGGGACTTCTGCTCGCTCAACCAGGCCCGTTTCCAGCAGCTCAGGAGGTGTGTGTGTGTGTCCCTCACTGAACCCATTAGTGCTCACAAATCCCGCTAAGATAGTTTCAGATCTGATCTTTATCGCTCAGTCATCGAGTCTTGTGTTTTACACTGTGTGTAGAGCGCTATGATGAAACACACAGTCATGAAAGTTTACTGTATAACACAGAGTTTAACTCGAGGAGGACTGGACACTGAAGAGGCACATATATTCATTACTTCTATCAAATCCAAAACTTGAAGTGTTTCGTCAACGTTGTTCCTGTTCATAAACAGGAGTTATACAATCTGTGTTAGATGTATTCACGTTTACAGGCACTAAATATAAACCATGCACTCAGATCAGTACTTCTGTATATAGTGTCGCTCAAGCAAATAGCTAAACATTAACTCTTGTGCATCAATTAAACAAAAGTTACACAGGTAAAAAGAGGACAAAAATGTCCATGTCAAAAAACTGTCATAAAAATGTGACTCTTCAGAGCACAGACTTAAGTTTGGTATCGTTTTAAAGAAGACCCTTTGCAGATTATTGCTGAAGTAAAAAAATAAGTAAAGTAAAAAAAAGTTATGTATGTATAAGGTTATGAAAATTATTTATAAAAATATTTTATATGAAATATATATTTTATAAATCAGATTGAACTCAAAACTGCCATAAATCTAAATAGGTTGTGTTCCAAATTTGAGGATGATATCTCAAAAAAATGAGCTTTGGGTAACAGTTTGTTTGGGTGTAGTAACATATTTACCCCACTGGATGTCAGCAAAACCCCACTGGAGCTCACAGTGACTGGATTATTATCTGCAGTTTTTCTCTCTCAGTATTACAAACACACACACACACACATTTTTTTTTTTATAACACATATACTAACCACACTCTGACATCCAACACACCCACACAAATATCGTTGCATCATTTATCCAGTTGGCTCTATAGTATGCCGAACCAGAAAACAGGAATAAAGCGATATTTGTTTTATAGGCCAAACTTAAAAAAAAAAAATGGCACCATCTGATAAAAAAAATAGTAAAAAATAAAAATTTGAAGCCTTTCCCTCAGAATGAAAGCCTCTTAACAAAGATTGCATAATTTTATAGTTAACTGAACCGGAGATTAAAGATGGCAGTTTTAATGGGGACATTTTTGTCCAAAAGGTGCTGAGAGGGAGTATTTTTGTACCGAATGCAAAAAATATTTTAAGAAAATGATGGTGAAATAGTAAAATTACACACCTGTGCCAGTTTTTTTGCAGTTAGCTTTAACACAGGCAAAGTGATCAAGAAAACAAAACTGAAAAGGACAAAAATGTCCATAAGGATGTTCTGAATGATCTATGAAAACTGCCTTTTCTTTTGCGTTGGAGTCTTTATGCAAGGACCTGCGGGTCACAGACCCCACTGTAATGAGTGTGTGTGTGTGTGTGTGTGTAGGGATCTGGGTTTAGATGAGCTGTTGAAGCACTGTGAGTGTTTGCTGGAGAAGCTGCGTTTCCCCGAGAGCGACCCCTGCTTTCAGGCCATGGCTGGAACGCTCCTCTACACACACACCGCTCTGGAGATGCTGCACAACTATAACCGGTACGTGTGTGTGTGTGTGTGTGTGTGCAGCTGAGACTCCAGAAGCGCGTGTACAGATGTGTGTGTGTGTGTCAGGATCAGGTCGGCGGTGCAGAAGGTGGAGCTGCTGTGGACTCGGGTGTTCTCCAGAGCTCAGCTCCAGCTACAGATGCTGCGTCTGCAGAGAGAGGCTCGACAGGTCAGGAACACACACACACACACACACCCCACAGTGTTAATCTGAGGACGGGTGTGTGTATAACAGCTGTGTGTGTGTCAGATCCAGGAGCAGATGGTGGCGCTGCACCGGCAGAAGCTGCAGGCGTACAGGACTGAAGTGGCTGAAGACACACACGGGGCCGAGGAGCAACTGCTGACCTTTGAGGCGTCCGTCTACACTCATGCCATGGTACACACACACACACACACTCGCATCACCCTCCTCGGGGAACCTGCTCGCATGTACTCTTCATTTATATAGCGCTTTTAACAACGTACATTGATTAGGGATGCACCGATATGAACATTTTGGCCGATAATTCTTTATATTTGAAAGCCGATCGCCGATATATCGTGCGTCTCTAACACTGATCCGACGCTGCTACACAGTGATCATGGGAAATGACTGTAATGGAGATTGTCTTGGCTTTATGACCACTCTAGAATAAAGTTATTTTCCAGCTAAAGTTTTGATTGATTTTCTTTGGTCGCATCGATCATCAGTTATTTACTTGGGGGACCGCTAACACGACACCGTTCTATACAGAATTGTGTCCCATTTGCAATTATGCCGGTAATGATTATTTATACAGAGATGTGTGCTCCAAACTCTGCACACACTGTTGAATATTGGTCAGAATCGTTGAATATCGGTGAATATTGGTCAGAATCGTTGAATATCGTTGAATATTGGTCAGAATCGTTGAATATCGGTGAATATTGGTCAGAATCGTTGTCTAACCTGTACAATGAATGAGATGTGACGCTGATTGCTTTGTTCCTTGTGTGTGGCACTGATTGAGCACACTTGGCCTGTTCAGCACCATCGCTGTCAATGAGATATCGCTGTCTGTGGTGCTGAAACATTATTACTTGACTGGCAAACTGTTTTCTTTGTTCGTCAATACAAACTTGTAAAAAAATGTGTCTTTTTTTAACAGTTTTAATTTTAAATTGACTTGGTAGCAGAGGGCCCCGTGATGAAGCTCAGAAAACTAACCAACCAAAACTAACTTTCCTACAAATATTTAACTTTTTTTGTGCAAAAAAACTTGAGCTAACCTCCAGAAACGCATGAATATCTGCTTGACTTAAATGCCATGTCCTAATCAGGCAGATGCAGTGAGTTTATCTGCTGTTTAATGGTGGTTATGTGTTTCTGTGGTCATGTGCTTCCCAACACCTGATCGGCCCTTTGCTGTGTCGTCCGCTAACCTCACGTCTGTCTCCTCTGTCCAGGCGCTGGTCCGGCGCGCGGATGACGTCATGCACACGCTGGCGGAGACGGTCCCCGAGGCGGAGCGGACGCCTGCGCTGCCGTGGCTGCAGGACCTGGAGAGGCTGAAGCAGAACCTGTGCTCTGCGGCCCGGCGTCTGGACCTGACCCTGAGGAGCGCCGTGGACTTCCATCACGCCCGCGACCGAGTACGACACCGCCGCCAGGCTCAGCGCTAGCATGTGCACATTCACACAGGGCTAGCGACTTATGAACGGGTGAACGCTGCTGTTTAAGGAGTAGTTCACTTTTCTAAAAACTGTTGCTGATAATTTACTCACCCCCGTGTCATCCAAGATGTCCATGTCTTTCTTTCTTCAGTGGAAAAGAAATGAAGGTTTTTGATGAAAACATTCCAGGATTTTCTCCATATAATGGACTTCAATGGGAACCAAACGGCTCATGGTCCAAAAGACAGTTTCAGTGCAAACTGTTCAAAGGGCTTTAAACGACTCCAGACGATGAATAAGGACCCTTCGAGTCATGACTCGAAAAAAGATTTGTTCATTTTGATGAACGAGTTCGAACAGGAGAGTCACACAGAACAGAGCAAGGCGAGCATTTGAGCTTCTAAAACTTAAACTTTGTTATTTATTTATTAAATGAGCGATCGTTTCGCTTGATAAGACCCTTATTCATCGTCTGGAGTCGTTTAAAGCCCTTTGAACAGTTTGCACTGAAACTGTCTTTAGGACCTTGAACCGTTTGGTCCCCATTGAAGTCCATTATATGGAGAAAATCCTGGAATGTTTTCATCAAAAACCTTAATTTCTTTTCCACTGAAGAAAGAAAGACATGGACATCTTGGATGAGATGGAGCTGAGTAAATTATCAGCAAAAGTTTTTCTAAAAGTGAACTACTCCTTTAATGGGCGTGGGACAATTTGCATAATTTGGTACGAATCCATCTGGTAGAAACTCGAAAAATAGCCTCTATGCACGAACCCTGCTGACGTGTGTTCGAACGAATCTCAGTCAGCGTCTTTACTTCCGGAAGCGCGTTCTGCAGGCCAAGTGTATAGGCGGCAAAACTGTAATAAAATCCGTTTTCTCAGAAACGGAGACAACGATTTTAGAAACGCTGATTCGCTAGTCGAATTTCGTACGATATGAGAGAATACTAACACTCAAAGTTGTTGATTTGGCTCGAAATATATAATTTAATAACTTCTCTTTTTTACTCTTGCGTGACAGCTAACTGCCTCACAGTGTTGTTAACATCATTCACGTTAACCGGAGGACGTTTTTATAAACAGCGAGTGTAATTTGACACTATCTCCACCTATCAAAACCGGCCTATGACCATAGACTGACGCAGCACCGGAAGTGAGTGGGCGTGCTGAGACAAATATGGAAGCGATCGTGCATAGAGCCTATTAGACGGATGAACGTGGTCAAGGAAAATGTGACCCGGACTGGCTGCAAGTGCCCAGATTTAAGTTTAAAAATACTAATAAATGTAAAACATTATCAGCGGTTTTATGGTACTAAATTATATCTACACAATATTTATTATCCCTTTATTCAGTTTGCTCTCTTTTCAAAGACGACACTTGGCAGATTATTGCTGTGGTGGAAAGTGAATTGAAAAGTTAAAGAGAAATTAAATTAGACCATTTCATTTTTAGAATGATGATTGTAAACTGTGCTTCCCTTCAAACATGAGTAGCAAACCAGATTTTTAAACCGAAAATTAAATAATTTTTCATAAGTTTTATTTGTATTTTTCACCTAGAGGTGCAGCATAACCCACTCTAAGTTAAACACATTACTCTTAGTGGTTTCAGCAGTGTGTTTTCTTGAGGATGATGGTTTATACTCTGTGTGTGTGTGTGTGTATCTAAATGAGTGTGTGTTTCTCAGTGTAAGGGCTGGTGTGAGCGTGTGCTGTGCGCGGGGCTCCTGCAGGAGCTGCTGTGGAGTGAGCACTGCGGGGGTCCGGCCGAGGGTGGATCGAGGAGAACGGGAGTCCAGGCCTTCCTCAGGAGAGACCCCGGCCCAGACGAGCAGGAGCTGGTCACGCTCGCACGCCTCGCACACAGCATGAGCGACCCCAGCCTTCAGCAGGACGGCACGCTGCTCTCACACAGGTGCGCTGCACACATACACAGGCAACCCATCAAACTTTAAAATTCTTTTTTGATGCTTTTGAGACTCTTAGCATGCTTGAAATTGCATGAAACTCATCAGACACATCACATTTGTTAGCCAGTAGACATGTGCAAAGTTTCAGAAACGGGCGTGGTGCAGGGACTAAATGGCGCCACCTTTTGACAAAAGTGGGGATGTTAGTTTTATCTACAGTTACAAAAATCGGTATATACATTGTACTCCTCAAGCCGGACAACTTTCTAATTCATAGTCATTAGCTCGGACCAAGAGGAAGTCAGGTATTTTGGTTTGAATGTTGTCATGCTCTCTCTGAGCCTACGTCTCTGTATGGCAAGCCCTATTAACATTTAAAAGCTAAGTTTGCCTATCTGGAATTAACATTGTAGATATCAACAACGTCTTGCTGACTAGTCATAATTACGTTTTGGATAGTTTGTATTATCATTTAAGATATCTGTAGCGTAATTGTGACTAGTCGAAATGACAGATAGAGTATGGCAAGCGGTTATAACATTTAATCATGAAAGGGCCAAAGCCCGCGGCACCGCCACCACAGTGTCTTTAGGTAACTAAAGGAACCAGGGTTGCGGTGCCACCGGCTTGGGCCCGCCATCGCTGCTCGCAGCTATATTTATTATTATTTTTTTCTATTAGAGCAGTTGCAAACATCTTTTTCGTTTGTTCACCATTGTAACTTACCCAACTGTGATGACTTCTGCTTCTGAGAACCTCTATAAATATGAAAAGGGTTTATAGAAATCCTGTAGGGTGTTATCTAGAAAATGGCGGGCGCGAGCTTGTATAGATGTGTTTGCTTGACGAGTGTTGATGTCGGTCCACAGATGCATGACCCTGAGGAGACTCTTGACCTCCACGGGTGCGCTTCCCCTTCATGACCTCCACCTCGCCCTCCAGTGGCAGTACGAGTACCTGAAGGGTCACCACAAGAGCTGTGACATCACTTCCCCCGAGGACCGGCAGCACACCTGCAGTCTGGCTGCAGACTCAGGCCTTGTGCGTCCGGCGCTCGTGGTGTCCCCCTGTGAGGGCGTGTCCCGCTGGCCCTCGGTGGAGGCCTCGCCGGCCGCAGCCAAACCGCCCTCGCTCAGCTCCTTCGACTCCGGCTTCGACGGGGCAGGAAACGCTCATCTGCGTCACCGGAGCAGGAGGGAGGATCTCCCGAGGTTTCTGGGAAGCGGAGACTCTGCGTTCAAGTCGAAGCAGGTTCACGAGGACATCGTGAGCGTGTCTGACTCCGAGGAGCATGAAGAACGAGGGTTCGGGGTACAGCGGGCCAGCATTCAGATCGTCCCCAAAATAACCTCCGACTCCGTCAACCTGGAGATCAAAGTGAAGCGCTCGTCCACGCTACCCAGAAACCCCTGGCTGAGCCTCCCGATAGATGACCTGGAGAGCTCCTACACGGTGACCATTACGCCCGGCTCCTCGCTCCCGCGGAGCCCCGGTCCGACGCAGACGCACACGAGCTTCGAGGAGTCGGAGCTGACCCCTGTGGGACATGTCCTGTCCAGCACACTGACGGACAGTGAGGAGAGGCCCAGCTGCAGTGTGGACGGGGATCCTTCGCTCCAGTGGGACTCCTTCGACCTGCACAACCTCAGACGGGACTCTCTCGAGCGGTAAGACGGACATGGGGTTTCTCTAACGGGTTTAACTGTGGTGTGGCCTCTTTAACCCTCAGGTGCTCTTCGTGTTATCTTCCCGGTCAAAAGTGATCGGACACCTAAAAATGAAACTTCTTCCATCCCAGTAAAACCAATGCAATTTATTTTTGTTCTATAATATTTATTATTTTTAATTTAGTATTTTGAGACAATTTGATTGAATTTATTAATATTTATGCAATATTTATGGTTTATTTTTGCCGTGGAAAAATATATATATTTTTTCTATATATAAATTAGTTTTTTCAAAAAAAATATTAATGCAGTATTTTAGTTTAATATAGAGTCTAGGCCTTCAGAAAAAAATATTTTTTGAAGAAAATTAGCACCATCTGGTTACAGTATAGAGAAAAAGCGTAGAATCATGGTGTGACCACTAGATGGCATGTACAGCTCTCTATGGAGAAGCATGTGAATTCACCAGATGTTTATCAACACATTTTTTTTGTTGTTGTTGGTGGATTTGAATATATAGTTGAAACGATTTCTTATGAACTTATAAAAAAAAATTGACAAAACAAAAATTCACAATTTTTTTTTTCATGTTTTACAATTTCCCATTCATTTCCTATGGTCGGTCATTTTTGACCGAAGAGCACAAGTGTGACTTTTTTTTTTTTTTACGACCTCATTTTTTTTGTGTTCACATACCCAATGCCATAAAAGTCACCAAGTTTCGTAACGTTACGATGAAGCTGTGATTTTTAAAATTTAAAAAATGAAAATGTTTCGGTCTGAAATGACCGAAGAGCACCTGAGGGTTAAGGACTTGTGTCCTCCTGTATTGGGTAGGGTGGACGTGTCTCTGGGCGACTGGGCTGAGAGAGAGCAGCAAGAGCTGAAGGAGGTGGAGACGACCTTAGAGCGAACCGCTGAGATCTTACAGGTGAGTGTCCGTTCTGTGGAGTCTCTGGTTACGCTTCGACAGCATGATGTAGCCTCCCTCCTAGCGGTGTACATGAATCTAGAGTCATCAATGACACATGTACGCTGATATAGATTTCACAACTGAACAGAGGAGAATGCAGCTGTCTCGTGCAGTTTTAGCAAACTCTTAGTTTTTATTATTATTGTTTAGTTTTTGTGATTTTAGTAGTTTCTACTTTTTTTCATCTATCTAGGTTGTTCCTTCATTGCACAGGGCATTCACAGAGCTCGACAGTGCAAGAGCACCTGCCACGATTTAAACAAATCGCTTTGAAATGCTTTAAGTTTATTTGAAAACACGCCTCGCTTGCTGACAGACATCTGCTTACGTCAAGTAACCTTTATTTATATAGGGCTTTATGCAATACAGACTGTTTCAAAGCAGCTTTAAAGGGATAAACAGGAAAATAAGTGCTTGTTTGTTCTGAAGTATGCTTGCAGTTCCCTGCTGTGTGACTTAGTGGTTAAATGCACCTAAATCTACAAATGCTTTTAGGATGTGAAATTAATGTAAACTCAACTGTCTGTTATATCTGATAGATTAGTGTCAACACAATAGTGCTGTAATGATTAATCATGATTAATCGCATCCAAAATAAAAGTTTGTGTTTACATAATATATGTGGGTGCACTGTGTATAATTATTTTGTATATATAAATACACACACATGCATGTATATTTAAAAAAATATATATTATTATTATTTTTTATTACTATATTATTTATATATAAAATATTTATATTAACATATCATAAAAATTGTAGATAAATCTATATACACTAGGGCTGTCAAACAATTAATCGCGATTAATCGCATCCAAAATAAAAGTTTGTGTTTACATAATATATGTGGGTGCACTGTGTATAATTATCTTATATATATTAATACTCACACATGCTTGTATATATTTAAGAAATATTTTCATGTATATAATTTATATTGTGTATAAATATAAATAGTATTTTTTTCCTAAATATACATGCATGTGTGTGTTTTTATATATATACAAAATAATTATACACAGTGCACCCACATATATTATGTGAACACAAACTTTTATTTTGGATGCGACTAATGGTTTGACAGCCCTAGAACACAACCTATTAGACCATTAACAATCAAACCACGATGATCTTGTCTGGAAAACACTGATACTAAGGGTTAGTTCAGCCAAAACTAAACCACTTAACTCATATGGATTCGTTTTATGTGTTTGGGTTTTTTTTGAGTCCAAGTGGTAGTTGCGATGCTGTCAATGGATGGACAGAAATCTCTAATTTCATCCAAAAGATAATGTGTGACTTCAGCTGAAGTTTTCTCCTTGGCTCTTGCGGTTAACAGCTAAAAGTTGTGCGTTTGTCCTCGCCCTGCTCGGTGACCCTGCAGCTGAAGCGATTGGCCTGATTATGATGTCTTGTTGTCAGGAGGAAGAGGATGTGCTTGCACAGGAGGAGGTCCTGGATGAGCTGTTGCGGTCCGAGGATCTGCACAAACACTGGCCTGAGTGGACCGAAGCACGCCAGCACACTGCGGTGAGTCTCTCGGGGAGGTCAGCTGAAGGAAACAGTTGGTGTGTGTGTGCTCTATGGTGCCAAACAGTTTGAATGATAAAGTATGAATAATTGAACATTTTAATGTTTTGTTCCAGATGTCCACACAAGATCTGGCGGAGTCTGGCGTGATTGGATTGGATGATGAACCCTCTTCTACAGGCTCTGAGACTCTGAAAACCAGTGAGAGTGACTCCGACGCCCCTGGACTGGGCGATGAAAGGCCTGTGCAGCTGGACACGAGATGTCCTGAGGTGGACCGAAGTGGGATCCTTCGAGAGCTTAGAGATCTTCAAGTCCTTGATGAGCAAATAATGGAGGAGCAGGTGAAACTGGAAGCACAGCGCTGCACTGAGACTGAGCAACGGACGCTGGGTCACGTGACCACCCGCAGCTCCGATCGGGACAGGAGGCTGTTCCTGGCACAGCTGGAGGATGAGAGACGGGAGGTGGAGAAGATGGAGAGAAGCCTCACCAGAGAGATGGAGAAGAACAAGGCGAGGATGAGCTCAAGCAAAGGCCGCAGAGTTGTCAAGTGTTCGGTCATGGAGAGGAACTCCAAGCTGAAGGATCTGGACAGTGAGCTGTTGAGGAACTGTAGACTCGAATCATCCCGTCAAACTCAGTGTGCCAGTCCATCGCCTCCGGATCCAGCTGAAGATGCCCGTCTCTCAGACACGAGCCTGACTCCAGATCAACCTGAAGATGCCAGTCCATCGCCTCCAGATCCAGCTGAAGATGCCCGTCCCTCAGACGCGAGTGTGACTCCAGAGCCTTTGAGTTCAACAAGCGGGTCTGTTCCCAACACGAGCTTGAGTGAGATTGGGATCGGAGGTCCTGCTTCTCCCGACTCCGAATCCCTTCAGGAAGCCCCGTCTTGCCAAGGAGAGCCTTTTGTATCGAGCAGTATTTCTTCTCCCGATCAGAAACTGGAAGCTATGGACTCCAGTGAAGGCTCTAGTGGCCATCCTGAGCATTCTGAGAGTGAGACGTCTTTCTGCGTCTGTACAGACGGTGGGGATTCTGGGCAAGATGAGCTCGAGGCTAGTGCTAGTGAAGCACAGCTGGAGGCTACTGCTAATGAAGATGAGCTGGAGGCTAGTGAGGTTACTGCTAGTCAAGCGCAGATTGGGGCTAATGCTAGTGAAGATGAGCTGGAGACTAGTAGAGCACAGCTTGAGGCTAGGGTTAGTGAAGCGCAGCTGGATGCTAGTGCTAATGAAGATGAGCTCGAGGCTAGTGAGGTTGGTGCTAGTGAAGCACAGATTGGGGCTAGGGCTAGTGAAGATGACATTGAGGCTAGTGCTAGTGAAGATGAGCTGGAGGTTAGGGTTAGTGAAGAGCAGCTGGAGGCTAGTGGAGCGCCCTTGACCCAGAGCAGCGGTGCGGTGCGAGATGCGTTTGATCCCGGCGGTGTCCTGGTCGCTCCAGTGGCTGCACCGCGGAGGCCCGTTCCTCTCGACGGCCGCTCCGAGAGACCGCCGCCAGCCTCTGAACACACAGGCACTGGAGCAGCGGTGGAGTCGGCCAACGCACAGAGCACATCTCAACGCCTGTACATGCAGAACAACAACAACAACACCGCAGTGCTGCGCCGCGGAGAGACCTGTGCCACGGAGATCACAGAGACGCAGGCGCTGCCCAGCCCACAGGAGGACGCCGCCGCAGCCGGGCCGTGTGTGAGCCGTGAGGGTGGAGGATCAACGAGAGCGGCCTGCAGATCTGCACTCCAGCTGGACACATACAGACAGGTGCGCACCTGGGCCGGTGAGGGGAGCACTCGCACTGGGATAATAGGGCTGGGTAATAAATATGGATTTCTCGATATTAATCGATTCTCATTTTTACGAACCGATATCGATTGTTAAATCTCAAGAATCGATTAGTCATCCTGTTTCATTTGAATGAATGGATCATTGTATCGCGGCTGCGCACATCCAAAAAAATCTCAGTAATCTTCATCCTTTGTTACTATTGATATGAAACAAAGTCTCAATTTTCAAATTCCGTCCATTTTCTTTATAAATTCAGAAACATAAATAGCGTTTCGGCAGCGCTGATCTCTCTTCCGGCTTAATAATCCCAGTCACAGCGCCAAATAAACATGAATGAGCATCTGAAAGTGTGTTAAAGATAGAGGACAACTGATCCAAATCCGGATCATGACACATTGATTCACTCAATCAGCGTTTCAACCGTGGAAAGACGTCAGTTAAACAGCTTGGAATCAATGTATCGTCATATTTACCTCAGAAAACCCACATAAACTCGTTAGTCAGCTAGAAAAAATAACTCTAGAGAGGAGCATTTTGATAAATATATACACCATATTACATATGCATTATAATCTTAATGTTCTTCAATATTTAATGCAGATTTGAATAAATCTGGCAAGTTTTTATGACAGCCACCATTTAAATGTTTATATTTCATATAATCTTCTTATTATAAAAATAAATAAAAGTGTAATTTAAGTGTTTCTAACAGTTGATTATGACCTTCATATTAGGCTAATGAAGCCTATAGGCTAGTAGAGAAAAATTGCCATTTATTGCAACTGATATCCAAAATTATCAATACTGAATCAAATCGAATCGATGTGTAAAAGCAAAGCTAACTTTTCTGCACAAGATACGTTTGATACTTTTTCTCACTGTCTAAATGTTCACTCCTCGCAAGTCTAACTTACATTTTACAATGCAGGGACTGTAACTAGAGATACGCTCGTTATAAATACAGTAATCATTACTTTATTTAGGCAGAAAAAGTTCATTGTGGTTTCCAAGCTCATTAATGTTAACGTTAGCGGTCTTCCACTGATGATAGTGGCGTTAGCTAGCTTTGTGGTTAGCTAGTCTATGATAGCAATAGATAACGTCATACTGCAAATTGTAAAACATACATTTTCAATATAACAGGCCAAGGAGAGATGATTGAAGCGTGTTTCGTCTGTTTTTATGTAATTTTTAAATATTAATTTATCGGCCATTATAACTGCCGATACCGATATTATGGAAAATGTTTAATATCGGTCGGCCGATATATCGGTCTGGCTCTAGTCTGTATTTTTAGTTGAGATGCGTTTCGCCTGTATCAGCATGATTGTAAATCTTGATCTTGTTTGTTCAACTGTTGTATAAAGTCAGTAAGTTAATATTGAGCTACACTTTTATTGTCTTTTTCAATAACAATAGTTCCAAACAAAGCTGTACATCTCAGTGTTTCCTTTATCAAATCAGTGTTTCTGAGCAAGTCTGATTTAGATGATTGATCCATAAACCGTCTCTGTCAGGCCTGAAGCGGTCAGATATAATCTGTTAATACAGCACACCCGTGTTTGATAGTGTAGTCGTAACTATTTGAGGCTCTGTCCCAGACTGTAGTGAGCTGCATACTTGGTGCATTCTGGGCTTACAACTTCACTAGGGTTTGTGTTTTCTCATCCGTGTGTGTGCCTGAGCTGCCGTGTGTGTTTCCTCTCTGAGTTAGATGAGTGATTATCAGACGGCCATCGTGCTGGACAGCGGCTCGGGTCTGATGAAGGCCGGGTTTGCAGACCAGGACCTTCCAACGACGGTGTTCCCCACGGTCATCGGCCGGCCCAAATATGAGGTACTCGCTCTCTCACTCTGGCACATCAGAAACAAATGTTAGTCACATAGGACTGGCTGGACTGTGACCAGCTCAGCCGTGTCCTGTTGGTGATGATGGTCTGGCTCTCCAGGAAATGCTGAGCGGTAGCGTGGACCGGGCGGTCTACATCGGGCACGATGCGCAGCACATGAGAGGAGTGCTGGCGCTGAAGTATCCCATCAGGAACGGCATCGTCCGCAACTGGGATGAGATGGAGATGGTGAGTGCTCTGGAGAGGAGGCGTCTGCTACAGGAACGGCTGTAATGTTCCCTCACTGGGGTGTGTTTAGGTATTGGGTGTTTGATCACAAATCCTGCTGATGACAGGAACACTGCTTGGTTCGAGAGGGTTCGCTACAGTATTAAGAGTGGACTATAGCCCTCACATGTTCACTGGTGTGTCCAAACATCCACAGATTCCCATTGGAACGACTCACTGCTGTGGTTCACATGCACTCTGTAACCTGTTGATAATCAGATTGATGGATCAGCTGCACTGAAAGCCTTTATGTAAACACCTAAACAATCCAGTTCTGATCCTAGATATGTAGACCTGACATAATCTGATCAGCGGGGGAAGTATGTAAATGCTTGGGTCGGGGTCACTAATACCGTGAGCACATGTTTAGTGCTGTTACATATGAGTGTGTGTGTGTGTGTGAAGCAGGGCTGGGCCATGTGGCAAACACATCTTATCACGGTTCTGTGTCAAGTTGCTTTCACTCTTTTGCCTTACAGCCAAACTAATGTCCCTATTTTAAAAGCAAAGCCTTGGCTAACACAATCTAATATAAAAGAGCAGACATTAAGGCCAAAGTGGTGAAGATAACTTAAAATACAAATGAAATAAACACTGCTTTATTTTTTCAGATATAAGAGGTGTTTAGCAGTAACATTGAAGTAATTAAATTATCAAATATGAAATAACACTACATAGTAGCTTTAACCCTTGTGCATCAATTAAACAAAAGTTACACATGGGTAAAAACAGGACAAAAATGTCCATGTCAAAAAACTGTCATAAAAATGTGACGCTTTGGAGCACAGACTTAAGTTTGGTATCATTTTAAAGAAGACCCTTTGCAGATTATTGCTGAAGTAAAAAAAATAATAATAAGTAAATCCAAAAAAAAGTTATATAGGTGTAAGTTTATGAAAATTATTCATAAAAAATATTTTATATAAAATATATATTTTATAAATCAGGTTGAACTCAAAACTGCAATAAAATCAAAGCCATAAATCTAAATAGGTTGTGTTCTAAATTTGAGGGTGATATCTCAAAAAATGAGCTTTGGGTAACAGTTTGTTTGGGCGTAGTAACATATTTACCCCACTGGGTGTCAGCAAAACCCCACTGGAGCTCACAGTGATTGGATTATTTTTTGCAGTTTTTCTCTCTCAGTATTAAAAACACTCACATATATTTTTATAACACACATACTAACCCCACTCTGACATCCATACCAACACACCCACACAAATATCTTTGCATAATTTATCCAGTTGGCTCTATAGTATGCCGAAGCAGAAAACAGGAATAAAGCGATATTTGTTTTATAGGCCAAACTTAAAAAAATGGCACCATCTGATAAAAAATAGTAAAAAATAAAATTTTGAAGCCTTGCCATCAGAATGAAAGCCTCTTAACAAAGATTGCATAATTTTATAGTTAACTGAACCGGGGATTAAAAATGGCAGTTTTAATGGGTTTCAATGGGGACATTTTTGTCCAAAAGGTGCTGAGAGGGAGGATTTTTTTGTACCTAATGCAAAAAATATATTTTTAAGAAAATGACGGATTATTCCAATAAAAATACACACCTGTGCCAAGTTTTTTGCAGTTAGCTTTAACACAGGCAAAGTGATCAAGAAAACAAAACTGAAAAGGACAAAAATGTCCATAAGGATGCACAAGGGTTAATAGACTTCACTGTATACATTACACATTCATTCTTAACGTTCTCAGTCAGTGAGTTATCGTCTGTTATGTTTTATTAACATTAAGGGATAATTCCTCAAAACATGAAAATTGTCATTTACTACAAGTTTGTTTCTTATGTCGAATAAGTTATTTTGGAAAATATGGGTGACCCAACAGCTGCTGGTCCCCAGTGTATAGGTCTCTCTCTTTTACTATTGGGTTACATTCTTCAAAATATCATCTTTTGTGTTCAGCTAAAGAAAGAAATACAGGTTTGGAACATTAGAGTGAGTGACAGAATATATATTCATTTGGTGAACTATCTAAGAACAAGCGGTAGCATGTTTACTATTAGGCTACTGTCACTGTAGGCCTCAAACCGTATTCACTTTATAGCCCTTAATTTATTACCTTATTTATTATAAATGTTTTCACATTCTTTGATAAAGTTTTGTTTATCCATTATGGTGTTTTTTTGTATTTTGGGGGTATTTTTGAATTTATTTACTTCAAAAAGTACCATATTTTCTATGTAAATTATGCTTATTTTTATGTTGTTTTTTTTTAACTACATTAAAATATCATTCCAATAAGTTCTTCGAGCTAAACCCTAAAGATGAAGTGACTCTGCTGTCACCTGGTGTCTTATTTTGGCTTATTTTAATTTACAGTTTTTCCCTATATTCATTTCTATGGATGCCCATTTCTGACCCAAATACAAGATTAAGGAGTTTTTTTCACCCACTTAATATTGTAGAATTGAGTCAATAAAATAGTGTGTGTTCAGGAGGCAAACTTAGGAGAAGTAGCCAAGTCTTGAACCACTCAGATCAAGGGAATGATTTTTAAAAAATAAATCAACTATTTTGCCCACATTTGTCCAGAGTACGGTTTTAGGGTTAAGACCGGCTCTCATCAGATATACACGCATGACACACCTGATCTCCTCTCATGTTGGCTTTCACTTTAGATATAACCAACTAAAACATGGGGAGAGGAGAGCTGTCGGTCAATAAATGGAGAACGAGTGACTTAATTACATATTTGATAAAGTAGTTGGATAGTGTGTTAATCTGATTCCTTGACCCGGTCAGTTGTCGTTCCCTGGACCGGGTTGAGCGTCCTGATGGGCTGAAGGCTGGGTTGGGGATGTTCCTCTCCTGATGACTGTGCTCTGCTCTCGTCTGCAGATCTGGGATCATGCGTTCCAGCGTCTGGCGGTGCGTCCGGAGGATCACCCGGTGCTGCTGACCGAAGCCGCCATGAACCCGCGGCACAACCGGCAGCGCATGGTGGAGCTGATGTTCGAGGCCTTCAGCGTCCCGCTGGCATTCGTGGCCCTGCAGGCGGTGCTGGCGCTCTACGCCTCGGGCCGCACCACCGGTCAGTCACACACACACACACACTTTAGCCTTTATTTCCAGTCTTTAGTCAAATATGAAACACTCAGTGGCCAGAGTAGGTGTGTTTCTAATGAGGGCACGGGTCTCTGCCGGATCCCTCTCATGGAGCCTCTGCGAGACGGGAATACACACACACCAAATCTGTTTGACTGCTCCTTTAAATAAGTTTCTTGAACCTTTTAAATATAATTAAAAAGATATATTTTGAGTATCATGATTGATCAGGCATTGGTGGTGTAGTGAGAATATGGGGAAACGGCTTCGTTTTCTTCCGACTCAAACTGAGTAAATATGTGCTGCAGATGCTGATAATGGACCCAAAGATGAGATTCTGATGCTTTAAGTAAATCAATGCGGTCTTTATAACAGTATAGCGGATACTTGCATAAAATGCATATAAAAATCATCTTATGACGACATATTATTGGCAGATTTTGATAAATGCATTGCATTATGTTTTAAAACTAGAGCTTTGATCATAACCTAAGTAATCAAATGATTGAGAGATGAACAAACTTTCCTCAAAAGCCTGATCATACTGGAGACGTGATTTGTAGAATTAATGATGTCTGGCTTCAGTCCAGTTGGAATATAACTAACCTGTCAGAGTTATTATTGTTTACTTGATAATGGAGTCAGGTCAGATTTATCAGCAGTAGAGCTGGAGGACGTTTGTACAGTTATACTGAAGGACTTTAGTTCAGACTCTTATCAGGGACAGAGTGAGATTTATCAGGTCATGCTCATCATCTGGAGGCTTTGGTGAGGGTAAAGTCATCTGAAACCTGCGCTGGAGTGTGTGTGTGTGTGTGTGTGTGTGTGTGTGTGTGTGCAGGTGTGGTGCTGGACTCTGGAGACGGTGTCAGTCACAGTGTTCCTGTGTTCGAGGGTTACTGTCTCCCTCACGCCGTGCAGCGCTTCAACCTCGCCGGAGCAGACGTCACCCTGCAGCTGCAGAAGGTCACACACACACACACACTAACCAGACCCAAAATATTAGAGGAAACAAAGACGAATAACTCAAACTATTGCAAGATTTAGGACAAGTCTAAATATAAATGGAGTCAGTACATAAAACAACAGTGGAGGATATGGGGGAATAAAAGATTCAAGCAGGAAAACCTGCTCTAGTAGAGCACTAAACCAACACCAGTGTGTGTGTGTGTGTGTGTGTGTGTGTGTGTGTGTGTGTGTGTGTGTGCGCAGCTGCTGCTGGAGCAGGGTGTGTGTCTGCGCTCGTCTGCAGAGCTGGAGATCGTGCGTGAGATGAAGGAGAGCTGCTGCTGTGTGTCTCTGGATTATGAAGCGGCTCTGGAGAGCGCAGGATCCTCCTCCTCCTCCTCCTCGGTTCAGTACACACTCCCTGACGGACGCCTCGTCTCACTGCGCTCCGAACGCTTCCGGTAACCCATAACCCCCCTTACAGTGCACACCCAATATTGTGATATCAAAGCAATGGATTTATTGTATGCGTAAGAAAAAAAAAATCAATGTGTATAAAATTTTATTTTGATGAATTGCATTTTGGGGAAAAAAACGATCTGTTTCTATAATAAATCTTTGAAAAGCAAACCATGTATGAGTCCATCAGGGGCCTTATGACTTCAAATCTCCAGATTCACCCTCTCACAGTCTCATGTGTTCATTCACAGGGCTCCTGAAATCCTCTTCAGGCCGGAGCTGATCGGACGAGATCATTATGGGATGCATGAGAGCGTGTTCAGGTCCATCATGCAGTCGGACATCGACCTCCGGCGCAGCTTTGTGGGAAACATCCTCCTGTCAGGTGTGTGTGTGTGCTCTGGCCAATCAGAGGGCAGGATCTCTAACACATGGCTGTGTGTGTGTGTGCTCTGGCCAATCAGAGAGCAGGATCTCTAACACATGGCTGTGTGTGTGTGTAGGCGGGAACACGCTGCTGCCAGGCCTCCCGGAGCGCCTCCAGCAGGAGCTGTCTGGTGTGTGTGGGTCAGATCTGAGTGTGTGTGTGCGGGTCATCAGTCCTCCGGAGCGGGACTCGTCCGTGTGGAGCGGCGGAGCGGCGCTGGCTAGCAGAGCAGAGCTTAGCGGGGCCTGGATCAGTGCGCAGGAGTACCAGGAGTTCGGCCCGCACATCGTCTTCAGGAAGTGCTTCTGAATACACACACACACACACACTCTCGGCACGTCGTCTTCAGGAAGTGCTTCTGAACACTGGTTTACAGGTGTAGTGTGTGTGCTGATAGTGCCGATGTTCAGTCTTTCAGGACTCGTGTCCGTGTTTTAACTCTTTTAAACTCTTCTCTTATTCTGGTTGCATCAATCAGATCGTCCGTCTCTTTAACACATGGATTCTAATCATATCTAATTATGTAAATTAATGTGTTTTATATATATGTGTGTGTGTTTAACCTATCTATGAGATATGAATGTTCTGATGCTCTCCATGAGGCTGATGATGTAACTCTGACATGTGACCCGGTTCCCATCGGGCTCGACGCGAGGAGCTTCAGTGTGTGACTGACGTGTGACCCATTTCCTCCATGTGCAGTTTCTCTTTTCACCATGTGTGTGTGTGTTGTGTGTTTTGATTGGTTTTATCACTTCACGCATCTTCCCTCTTGTGTTTTCACCTGTGTGTGTGTGTGTGTAGTCTCTGAGAGACTGATATGGATGGATGTGGGTCTGAAGCGTCTCCCACTGATGAACTCTGAGGTTTGCTCTCGTTCACCCTGATCTGGTCATGTGATCAGCACTGTCACGGCTGAATGTGTTACTCAATGTGTTCACCTCAATCCCCGACATCAGTGTCTGTTAACTGGGTTATGTCTGAACTTTTACAATAAATATATCTTCTAAAGCAGCTGTGTGTGTGTGTGATCTGGTTTAAATGAGTGAAATGTGAAGACTTCATACACTTCGTCCACAGCTCGTACATAGTCTGAAAACTAAAGGACTTTTCCAAAGATTTTTCAAACATTTTTTTAAAGAGTATAATCTGAGATTTTATGTATCAAAACCTGTTTTTTTTTGTTTTTTTTCAAATTCGAAACGGTAAATTTATAAAATGGTACAAATAAAATGCAGTAAATGCAAAGTTTGCTATGACTGTGGCAACTTCAAGAATGGGAACATTAAAGCGCTTTAGTGGATAGAGCCAATAGACAGAGGGTATAAACATTTACGTGATTCTTATTGTAATAAATATAATTGATTTGTAAAATGCTAAACGTTTTCATTGTAAATAATTGCAATCTAATGACGTTACCCTGCAAAAACTGATTTCTCACCTGGTATTTTTGCCTTGTTTCCGGTCCAAATATAAAGTATTTCATAATCTGCTCAATTACTGGGATTTTCACGCACAACCATTTCTAGGGTTAACAAAGAATGGAGTGAAAAGGGAAAAACAGACAGAAATCATCTCCTGTAGAGAGAACATCTCTGGATACATAGATATGTATATAAAGGCTAGATGTGTTACGGCCGCGGAGTTTCCATCGTCATCACCGGCGGCCATCTTGTCACAGGCAGCTCGCTCACTCGTAACATTGTGTTTATGGTACATGTACTGTTTAAATAACCATACCTTGCTCAATTTTCAACCGATTTTCAAACGGTTTGGTTTGTTATAAACGTCAAAGATGTAGCTATGACACTGCATACTTATGAATAAAAAGTGCATAAATAAATAAACATCCAGATAATTATAGCCACATTAATAACGTTTGTAAGAAACCAAACCGTTTGTAAATCCGTCAAGATTTCAACGAGATAAGAGTATTTGTGTTCGTGCTGACCACTCATCTTACATCAGGTTGTGTGTATTCATAAGTATGCAGTGTCATGGCTACATCTCTGACGTTTATAACAAACCAAACCGTTTGAAAATCGGTTGAAAATTGAGCAAGTTATGATCATTTAAATAGTACATGTACCATTAACACAGTGTTACGAGTGAGCGAGCTGCCTGTGACAAGATGGCCGCCAGGTGCAGACGACGACCTCCATTGGCCAGCAGCGCCGACGACACATCTAGCCTTTATATACTATATCTGTGAACCCCTGCATCTTACACCCTTCGTCCACGAGGGGGCGCCATTGCATCACAAATGAGCCGGCTGGGCCTACCTCCAAAATAAAAGCTTTAAGGTTTATCTCCTGCAAGTGAAGAAATAAGGACAAAAGTATTGTAATTTTCTTACTGTATCGTATGAAATATTAGATTTGCATTTATTTGACCATATAAAAGGCTATTACTGTCATAGAAATAAAAACATAAAAAATGTATTATTATATTTTTCTTTTTTTTTTTTTTTTGCTCCCTGAAACATAATTGTGAATGTAATGTAGATGCTAAATCTTGAGTCAAGTTCAGGTGCGAGTCAATGCTATTCCTGTCCAGTTTGCACACTGAATTTAAAGTGTATCAGATCAATGAATTTAACTTTAAAATGTACAAAATGTTGTTTTGTGGGAAGCCTGCAGACCTCATCTCACACCATCCTGTGGGAAACACTCCTGTCTTTATTCCAGCTTAGTATATACAATATTGGGTTGTTAGTAAAGCTGTTTAGCCAAATTTCTATCCAATCTTATGTAAATGTAAGTTAAATATAGTTGCATATAATGTTACAACATTGCAGAAGAGAGAAAGAGAGAGAGACTTGTATTTTGAAACGTCTGTCCGCACCGGAAGCCGGTGTCGTTGTTCTGGCTTCACCGAGTAGTTTCACGTGTTCCCATCATCATCATCATCACTGCAGACAGACTCTAAAACATGACGCATCTGGACGGGATCGTGTAAGTAAACTTTATCAAACTCCACATTCCCTGTTGTCGCTGTAGTGAACCTGTGTTGAGGAGGACCGTTAGTGTGTGTGAGATCAGGAGCAGTGAGTGAGTCTCAGCCGGACACACGAGAAAATAACGAGCCGTTCAGCGTCTGCTCTCGGTGTCATACACTGGAAAAATGAATATGCCTTATCTAATCAATAAAATTGTGGCAACAGGTTACAAGCAATATTATGTATTAAATTGAACAAATTAGAATTGAGTAATAGCTAATCAAATTAATATTCTAATTAATTCTAGTCTGTTCAATTTAATTAATAATATTGCTTGTAATATGTTGCCACAATTTTATTGATTAGATAAAGCATTCATTTTTTCAGTGTACTTTGTTAGTATGTATATATATATATGTATGTATGTATATAGATGTATACATATTATACCAAAGAGAGAGTAATGATATAGGGACAGTAGAAGTGAGTTTAAAGAGACCATGAACACACACACACACAAAAAGAAAGAGTATAGACAGTATAACTGACTGTAAAGAGACATGAATACACAAACACACACATATGCGTGACAGTTAGTGTGTGTGTTGTTCCAGTAACAGCTAATATTGTGTGTGTGTGTGTGTGTGTTGTTCCAGTAAGGCGAAGACGCGTCGCTCTAAGCGTTTCCTGCAGAGCCGTGAGCCGAAGCTGACGGAGGGCCTGAAGAACTGCATGATCATCAAAGGAGGAAACACCAGCGAGACGCTCTCTCAGGCCCTGAAGGACGTGGTGAGTTACCATCTTCATCATCCTCATCTTCATCAGCTGGGTGTGTGTGTGTGTGTGTTCATCATCCTCTCTGTGTGTGTGTGTGTGTGTTTCAGTATGCGCTGAAGAAACCCAATGCTGTGCTGTATAAGAAGTAAGTGTGACGGCTCCTGATGTCTCCTACACACACACACACACTGATCTCCTCATTACACACTCTGCAGCGTCAGCTCTTTCTCTCAGTGTCTGTGGAACACACACACACACACACACACACACTGCCTGAAAGATCACATCTCATGTGTGTGTGTGTTGTGCTGACAGGAAGAACATGGTCCGGCCCTTCGAGGACTCCACGGCTCTGGTGAGATCATGCCTCACACTCGTGTGTGTGTGTGTGTGTGTGTGTGTGTGTGTGTGTGTGTGTGTGTAACCGTCCTGTGTTTGCTCTCCTCAGGAGTTCTTCTCCAAGAAGTCCGACTGTTCCCTGTTTCTGTTCGGCTCACACAACAAGAAGAGACCCAACAACCTCATATTCGGTGCGTGTGTGTGTGTGTGTGTGTGTGTGTGTGCGTGTGTGCTGGTGTCCTCCACAGGACGCATGTTTAACTTCAGGTGTGTGTGTGTGTGTGTGTTAACGTGTGTGTGTGTCCTCCACAGGACGCATGTTTAACTTCACGTGTGTGTGTGTGTGTGTGTGCGTGTGTGTGTGTGTGTGTCCTCCACAGGACGCATGTTCGACTTCCACGTGTTGGACATGTTTGAGCTGGGTGTGGATCAGTGTGTGTCTCTGAAGAGCCTGAAGGTGAGCAGCCGTGCTGGTGTGTGTGTGTGTGTGTGTGTGTGTGTGTGTGATGGGAGTGTAACGTGAGCTGTGTGTGCAGAAGGACACGTGTCCCGTGGGAACTAAACCCCTGCTGGTGTTCGCCGGAGAGCTGTTCGACACGGACCGCGAGCACCAGCGCCTCAGGAGCGTCCTCACAGGTGCGTCTCACACACACACACACACACACACACATGTTTGATCAAGACTTCATCAGGTCTCTTGTGTTGGACTCAAGCCTCATGCACGTTATGGCGTTAATCCAACTTCCTGTGTGTTAAACAGTATCAGCCAATCAGAAGGCAGCATTCAGACCAGCACTTAAAAACAGATCAGAATCAGTCTCATCAGTTCTCATCTCTCTCTCTCTCTCTCTCTCTCTCTCTCTCTCAAATTCAAATTCAAATGAGCTTTATTGGCATGACTTATGCAGTATTGCCAAAGCATTGGCCATTACATAGGCAATGAACAAATAATCATTAAATGAGTCAGTAAGCAAATGCATGAAATACATGCATATATCAAAATGAAAATAAACACACACACATAAAAAACAAACAAACAAACAAATAAAATAAATAAAATAAAATAAAATAGAGAAAATAAAAACAGTTTTGAACCAACATTCTGACTTTAGTTTTGTCCACTGGCCGACTCTCGTAGTTTGTGGCAGGCTGTTACATAGTTTGCTGCTGTTGTGATTGAGCTAGAGTTTTCTCCCAAAAGATGAATTAATTTTTCTGAATTTGCCAATGCCATAAAATTTGGATCTCTCTCTCTCTCTCTCTGTGTCTCTCTCTCTCTCTCACTCTCTCTCTCTCTGTGTCTCTCTCTCTCTCTCTCTCTGTGTCTCTCTCTGTCTCTCTCTCAGATTTCTTCTGCGGTCCGCGAGTGTGTGCAGTGCGTCTGGCTGGACTGGAGCACGTCCTTCACTTCACCGCGCTGGAGGGCCGGATCTACATGCGCAGCTACAGGTGACACACACACACACACACACACACACACATGTAAGTGTGTATTCCTCAGTAGTTCAGACTGCTGAATGAGTAAAGGAATGTCCTCAGTAAGATGGTGGAGAAGTGTGTATGTGTTGTCCGTCTCCACACACCGCTAACACTAGCGACGGGGATTAGCGCAGCTACAGTAGCTCAGCGTGTGTGAGAGAGTGATGGTACTGTATCGCTATATTTAACACGGCAACGTCAACACCTAATCAACACTAGTTAGCACATCATTTAATTATGAAAGGGTGTAATGACAGTATGGTTACGGGTACACTTAAAGTACTTACAAAAGAGATGTATGATGATGATGATTATACCATTAAAGGGATACTCCACTTTTTTTTGGAAATAGGCTCATTTTCCCACTCCCCCAGAGTTAAACAGTCGAGTTTTACCGTTTTCAAATCCATTCAGACGATTTTCTGATATTTAGAAGAATATCAGTAACCAGACAGTTTCTGCTCTCATTGACTTCCAGTGTATATTTTTTCCTACTATTGAAGTCAATGAGAGCAGAAACTGTCTGGTTACTGATATTCTTCTAAATATCTGAAAATCGGCTGAATGGATTTGAAAACGGTAAAACTCAACTGTTTAACTCTGGGGGAGTGGTAAAATGAGCCTATTTCCAAAAAAAGTGGAGTATCCCTTTAAGAAAGAGAGAGAGAGTAAAAGAGCTATAGTCACAATCATCGTTTTATCCAAAATGTTCAAACTGACCAATCAGCTGATTACATCATCCCCCACTGTACTATAAGTGTGAGGACTCATGGAGCCTGAGGTTCACACACACACACACACACACACACACTCTCCTGACCGCAGTGTTTCCTCAGGGTCCTGCTGAAGAAGTCGGGCTGCCGGACGCCCCGTGTGGAGCTGGAGGACATGGGCCCGTCCTTCGACTTCACCATGAGGAGGAGTCACATGGCCTCAGACGACCTGTACAGAACCGCCCACAGGAAACCCAAAGGAGTGAAGGTGCCACACACACACACAAAAGAGAACATAATAAATAATACTAATATCATAAGTCTGAGTTGAGGCTGTTCTGGGCTCGTGTTCATGGAGTGATGCGCTTCTTCAACTCACCCTCAGCCCAAGAAGAAGAAGAACATCTCCCATGATGCCTTTGGCACCAGGTTTGGCCGCTTACACATGCAGAAGCAGAACCTGGACAAACTGCAGACACGCAAGATGAAGGGCCTGAGGACGAGGAAGAGGAGAGGAGAGGCGGAGGAGGGGGGTGTGTCCCCGAAGACGGCCAAGACTGATGTCTGAACACACACACACACACACACACACACACACACACGAGACTGCGGACTGATGGAGTGTGTTTGACACTTCAGAGCTTTCACACACCTTCTCTACCAGATCCTCTCACACACACACACACACACACACACACACACACACACACACACACACACACAGACACACACACACACACACACACACGAGACTGTGGACTGATGGAGTGTGTTTGACACTTCAGAGCTTTCACACACCTTCTCTACCAGATCCTCACACACACACACACACACACACACACACGAGACTGCGGACTGATGGAGTGTGTTTGACACTTCAGAGCTTTCACACACCTTCTCTACCAGATCCTCTCACACACACACACACACACACGACCAGCTGAAAGTGGAAATATGATGCAATAAACAGATTTCTCCAGATAAGGTGTGTGTGTGTGTGTGTGTGTGTGTGTGTGTGTGTGTGTGTGCAGACTGTAATCTTCTGTTTGACTGTACTGAAACATTAATAACTGGAGTCACTCATTATTTTCTCTACACAAGTGTGAGTCTGATCTGTGATCTGGATAATTATTCACCTCTGATTAAAGAATGAGAAACTAATGACCACTGAACTGAAACTCTACAGGATAATATATTTATTTTATTCCTCTGAGAAACTGCATTTGCTCTCAAGAGATCTCTGAAATGCAGTTCTGCCTCACATCCCCAGATTTTCATATGAGAATACCACAATGGTTTTGCAAATGACTGCAGAGTTTCTTAGAGAAACTTTTTTTATTTTTTTTATTTTTTGAAGAATGCAAAACCATTAAAATAGTTATCTTCCCACATTTATTTCCATTGCAACGTTTATTTTTATTATTATTTTTATTATATTTATTGTTTTTTCCATTGCAAAATTTATTTTTGCACATTTATTTCCATTTTTTTCAGTGAATGCCACACTCTGTGTGTGTGTGTATATATATATATATATATATATATATATATATATGTGATTCTTTTCCTATTTGAGTAATTGCAATGTAAGATCACCTTAAAATAGTGTAACAAAATAGGGAATTATTCTAACGTTTCATGATTTTATTGACATATATATTTGTCCTGATTTACATGCCTTACATCCACAGCATCTTTCTGTCACCATGAATTCAAAATGGATGATTTTAATTTTTTAAATGGAATATTGCAGGTCTTATTGAAAATAGTTAATTTGCAAAAATTCACTTTTATAAGGCGTTTGAACACAGGTGTGTGTCCACAGTGTGTGTAAACAACCAGCCTATAATATAGTCATCAATTTTAAACGCTTAGAAAAACACAACGTTTTATTTTGTGTCACCAGCGTAGGTCGAGTTACACTAATCGAGTAACTGTGTTTAAATAGGGAAAACGAGGAAGTGTTTGGTCTCTTCTCTTTTGGGCCCATATTTAATGCACTGGGCTAAGCTAAGAGCTAACATAGTTTTGCAGCAATACAGAGCGATAGAGTACACGCACTGAGACGAGAGAGGTATGCATCAACTCGTCTTAGTTAAGGGAATAACATAGTTTAATATGAAAACCGGTGGAGTATTCCTTTAACAAATATATATAAAAACATATTTGTTCACAAAAGTTACCTACAGCTGCTTTAAATGATACTGTGCTAATTCTTGAGAAATATATTTGGAAAATATGATTGAAGTGATAAATTAACTGTTAATTTCCTGTTTAAAAGTGTTTATGAATGGTTATAACTTTAAAGTATAACTATCATGCTTTGGCTGCGTGAGGTTAATGTTTACCAAACTTAGCAAACCACGTAGATGAGAACCTTATGTAGCCCCGCCCCTTTTCAGCGCTGCGCTCGTTGTCTTTTGACTTCCGGTCTGTATTCCCACAGCGATCTTGCACAGGTATGAATGAACTGCTCGTAAAAAAATTCCCGGTCGACATTTGTTAAGATATCTGCTTTACAATGCAATGATAAACATTACAATGTTCATGATAACAGTTGTTAACTCTACAATAGGTAAATCCACTTCACCAGCTAACAGCGATGCCATAGAAATATACGGAACCGGAAGTTCAAAGACAATATTCTAAAGATGACGGCGCCCACGTTTCTCTGGTGCATACGATCTATATACACAGACATGAGGAGACAACAGCTGCCCACAGTGAGTGATGATGATGATGATGATGTCTGTGATGAGGATGATGACAGGTAACACGTTAAACTGCACGAACACACCAGCCAAACCAAAGACAGGTGTAACAGTGACTCACGGGGAGTGTTTATGCGGCCCCTGCACCCAGCTAAGGTAAGGTAATTGAGTGTGTTTGCGACCATGCGGGCTCGTGCACCCAGCTATGAGGTAATTGAGTGCATGTCATTTTAAGACGTCATATTTAGCCCATAGTTGTGTTTCTACTTGGATTGAAAAGGGAAAGAAGCACTACTAAATGTGTATTTATATTCATTTTGAAGGATTTGTTGTGATAAAAAGTATCGTTTATTGTGGTAACATTGTTTAAAGACAATTAATTGTAATTAATTGTTATTTTCTGCCTTGTCTTCGCAAGGTTATTGTCCATTTTTATCATCTTTTATTGAAATTTTCCTGAAAAAGAGTGAACACAAAGGTTACTGAGTTAAATATTTTTTAATTTTGGCATTGACTGTAAACTTTGTTTACCATTTATGTGAAAATAAAAGTAGATAAGTAGATATTTTATTTGTTTAAAACATAGATTGTTATGTTTTTAGCCCTATTCAATCGACCCAATGGAGGTATTTGATCAGCGGGGTAAGGGTTAGCATTATTCGTGGCAAAGTAATTTGACTAAATGAAATGCTTTTTTTCATGTGTAATCTCGTTATTTCATCTGACTCCGTAAATGAAAAGGTTTTAATGATACCTGTGCATCATTAAATGTCTGAAGCCCGTATAGAATCACGCCAATCCATTGGCTGATGGCGCAGGCTCCGCCTTGACGCTCTTACGTCATCATATTATATTAGCGCGCATTATCTGATTTCATTGTGCGAAATGATTTCCAGGCGGTAGAGTAGAGTGGAGCTCAACTCTTGTCTACAGTGATGGGCGGAGTAGTGGGAGTGGCCTGTGGAGCTGAGCTTTGCAATGCATTATGGGGATTGTGGTCTACAACCCACATGCACTAAAAAGTCATTTTCTACCTTTTATCGGCCGAGAAGGACCCAAATTAGAAATGTATGATACAATTCTACTACATATATGACCCACTTTCAATACATATTCATGTCTCCACCGGTGGAATTACCCATTAAAGGTGCACCGTGTAATATTTAGGAGGTTCTGTCGACAGAAATGCAATATCATATACATAGCTATGTTTTCAGTGGTGTATAAAGACCTTACATAATGAACCATTATGTTTTTATTACCTTTGAATTAACCATTTCTATCTACATACACAATGGGCCCCCTTACACGTTAAGTTGCCCTTTTGCGCCTCTATGTTTCTACAGTGGCCCTAAATGGACAAACGCGTTTCGTCAAGTGTTCTTCATGCGTAGAAGCTAGGTAAAGTCATCGAATGACACAATGATGAACAAATAACAATAATATTAACACTGTTTTATTGAATAATTAAGTAAACCTAATTTCTTAATTTATCTTTGTAAAGAAGCCTCATTGCTGAACTGGCTACTCTCTGCTGTCTCAGATGACATCACTTCCGCCATTATTTCTGTTGGTTGCAATTCGCAACCTCACAACTAGATGTCGCTAAATCACACAGCACACTTTTAAAGCATTTTAACATTCAGCCAAGACACAAAATGATGATATTTGATGATATAGATAAACTATGGTATGATGTAGATAAAAGTTTTGTATTGTTTACAACAGATGCACATTCTTTTTTTCTGTTAATGATTACTTATGTTCTGATATTTTTCAACTCAGAATGCCAAATGTTGGTCTGATTGCTTGTGTTCCATGAGAAATTAAATGATTTTCGTCTACCTGATGTAGTGTTAGCGGTGTGGTGGGGTAAGGGCTCGGGTGTTGTGTTATATTAGTAGTGTCAGTGCAGGTTTACCAAACAGGACTCGTGCAGGCTCTGGTTTACACGGTCATATACAATGAAAGAGTTTGCACAGCGACTGGGAATGAAAACCAGCCTCCGCTGCGCTCAGGAGTGAGCAGATTCTCTACACACACTGTCTGCAACGGTCACAATATCACGTCACACTGCACGGATGTTTGAAAAAACATAATTCAACACATAAATAACACTTTTTAAAGGGATACTCCACTTTTTTTTGGAAATAGGCTCATTTTACCACTCCCCCAGAGTTAAACAGTTGAGTTTCACCGTTTTCGAAACTATTCAGACGATTTTCAGATATTTAGAAGAATATCAGTAACCAGACAGTTTCTGCTCTCATTGACTTCCAGTGTATATTTTTTTCCTACTATAGAAGTCAATGAGACCAGAAACTGTCTGGTTACTGATATTCTTAATACATAGCCTATCAGAAAATTGGCTGAATTGATTTGAAAACGGTAAAACTCAACTGTGTAACTCTAGTAAAATAAGCTTATTTCCAAAAAAAGTGGAGTATCCCTTTAATAGCACACTTGAAGTGTCTAATAGAATTAAAATACTAAATGCTAATAAATGAATAAATGTAAATTAACGTATTTTTTTAAATTAAATGTGAGCTGTTTAATGCCAGTATGACCTAAATGAGTATCAGTGATGCAACACACGAGCCTCAGCATCACTGGAGCTGTGTGAGTGCAAATAAAAATCTTGCAATGCTAAAAAATAAGTCCTTGCATGTATTTTGGAAGCCGTATGTAAGTTTTACAATCAAAAACTGTTAAGTCTGATTCATATGAAATATTATTTGTGTGATCAAGTGTTTTTACCGATAAATAAACATGCAAATCGCTCGTCTGCTGGGCAATTATATGGAAGCTTGTTTCCGCCATAAAGAAAAATATAAAAGGTAATTGCGACTTTTTATGCGACAATTCTGACTTTTTTTCTCTCACATTATTTCTCAGAATTGTGAGTTATAAAGACAGAATTGCGAGATATAAAGTCGCACTTCTGTCTTTTTTTTTTCTCAGAATTGCGACTTTATATCACGCAATTCTGACTTTATAACACGCAATTGTGAGGAAAAAAAGCCAGAATTGTGAGATAAAAAGTCACAATTATTTATTTTATTTTTTTATTCAGTGGCGGAAACAAGCTTCCATACAATTAACTTTTAATTGGGGGATCGTTTTATTTGATAATTATAATGCTCTGTAGATTCAGACTGTTAGAGCCATGAATCTGCCCCGCACTTTTATAACTGCTGAGCGCTGTTCCTATAACAGAGGTGTAAAACTCAGATGCGCGGAATGATACAAACAGGGGAAAAGTGCTTATATAAATATCAGTATACAAAACGCTGCACAGCCAATCACTTTCGTTTCGAGACCAGGAGGAACTAGTATGAGCGTCAATAGAGTAAGATGATTTTCCTGATGGTTTAGTTCTCCGCATCCACCAGCAGAAGTGACTGGACCAGGAGAGGCAGCCAAGTGATACCTGAGACATTAGACGTGCGATGTAATTCCCTAACAGTGTGATTGAAGGCCAATAAATAGTTCCTTATAGCTTTATGTTGCTCGCGTGTGTCGAGATTCCGCGTGTGCGGCACTGACACTAGAGCGCGCGCGCGTGCCGCGGACGGTGACGTGGACTGATGCAGTAGTGCAGGAGTTATGGAGTCTTCAACACATTTACTCGGCGTGCTTATAAACACACTCCTATTGTGGTGGTGCCAATGATCACCCCGTCCATCTCTGTGAATAAAGCACAGGTAGAGCACGAGTGAGCGGCCAGATGCAGCTGTTGCGTGCGCGTGCCCGTGCAGGACAGATGTGCTTCATCAAGACTTCTCCAGGAGGAGACTTCATCTGATCCACTGTCGGGCGGAGGGTCTGCCTGTGGCGCCGCCTCCTGCAGCTCATATGTATTTATAGCTTTATTGCTACAGTGGAACAGTCGTCAGAGTGCAGTGTATTTGCGTTCATACAGTAGATCCACACGAGATCAGCATGACTGAGACTCAGTCCGACTCCGAGCCACACACGATCAGCATGACTGAGACTCTCCCCGACGGCGAGCCGACTCCTGCCGCGGCCGCGCCGGAGGAGAAGCAGCAGGAGAACGGCGGCTCGGGGGTCTCCGAGAGCGGGGAGAAGGCGCCCGCGGAGTTCGAGCCCCCGGAGGGCGGCTGGGGGTGGGTGGTGATGCTGGCCTCCATGTGGTGCAACGGCTCGGTGTTCGGCATCCAGAACGCCTTCGGGATCATGTTCGTGGCGCTGCTGAAAGAGTTCGGCTCCGACAAGGACAACGAAGAAGACCTGCGCTTCAGAACAGGTAACAGCCGTTTCCGTGATCGAGAGCGCGTGCGATTCAATCGCTCCTCCACGTGTTGGTGAAGGGGCTCGAGCGCGCGTCACCGCGGAGCTCGTGTGTGTGTGTCCACACAACCCTTCAGCTCTGTCTTCTTCTCACACACACACACACACTCAGCTCGTGTGAAGTTCTCCTGCTCTGTCTGCTTCTCACACACACACACACACACATAGTTGTCAGGATAGTTGTCTCACTTTTACTACAGTCAGTGTTTCTCTGTGCGAGTTAGTTCCATTTTTGGCTACACTTTATTTTATAGTGTCCTTGTCACATATGTTACATGCCACAGTAGGCCTAATAACAGTAAATTATGCATAATTACATGCAAATAAACCTCACCCTAATCCTATCCTAACCCTAGGCTACATGTAGTTGATTAATATTACTCAGTACTGTAACAATGACACCTTAAAATAAAGTGTAACCCCTTTACCATTGCAATTACTCAAATAAGTACTGTATTAGTAATATTATTAGTATTAGTAATATTAATTAACTACATGTACTTACTAGGTTTAGGGTTTGTTTTAGGTTAATTACATTAAAGTTATTTTCTGTTATTACCATTGTAAGTGGATGTAGCACACACCCCTACAAAATCATAGACGAGAGATACAGTTTACTAAACAAACACAATGTGTAACATGTCGAACAATAGACACTCTCAGAAAAAAAGGTACAAAAGCTGTCACTGGGGCTGTACCTTTTCAAAAGGTACAATTTTGTACCCAAAGGCTGCATATTGGTATCTTAGTGGTACATATTAGCACCTAAAATGGACATACTACCACCTAAAAAGGACATATTAGCTTATGAAATTGACATATTAACATTTAAAATGTACACATTAGTACCTAAAATGTACATATTACCACCTAAAACGGACATATTAGCATCTAAAATGGACATATTAGCACCGAAAAAGGATATATTAGCTCATGAAATTGACATATCAGCAACTAAAATGCACATATTAACACTTAAAATGTACATATTAGTACCTAAAATTTACATATTACCACCTAAAATGGACATGTTAGCTCATGAAATTGACATATCCTGAAATGGACATATTACCACCTAAAATGTGCATATTAACACTTAAAATGTACATATTAGCACCCAAAATGTAATATATTAACACCTGTAATGCTCATGAAATGGACAAAAGTTTACCTTTTGAAAAGGTACAGCCTCAGTGACAGCTTTGGTACCTTTTTTTTCTGAGAGTGCGGAGATCTGCAATCACTGTCTGTATAGGCTTATTAGTCAAGCATTGTGAAGCACAAACAACCCATGCAACTAAATAAACTTACTAAATGGAGATTTATGTTAAATCATAGTTTTGGCCAACAGAAACAAAACCCTGAAACTGACTTGAGTTTGTCTCTTGATTACAAATGTGCCTTCTTGTACACAGTTATTGAATAGAAACACTGCAAACTCATGATAATATTGGTGTTTTAGTTCAACCAGTTTAGACCAGAGAAGCTTTAGCAGCAGTGGAGATGAGTGTGTGTGATCTAGAAAACAGCAGAGCTGAGCCGGAGAGATCGCTGGTACTGTTATTGAGCTGAATGTAGAGAAATGAGTCTGTTTTCAGATCAGACGGGTCAGAATGAGGTGGTTTGATCGAAGCCTGTTGGACTGGTCGTGGCTGAAGATGTTTCTCGCTGGCAGTGTGTTTCTGTCAATGATTGACTTCCCCTGTAGATGATCACTGGTGTCCGAGCTGGAGCTGAAGGGCACGTGTTGCTGGAAGAACGGCCTTTAAAGCGTGTGCGGTGTGATAGTTCACAGATGTTATGAGACCTTACAGCTGCACATATAGGGGTGACGTCATGTGTGTTTAGTGTGAGTGAGTGTGTGTATGAGACTGAGTGCTGCAGTGATGATGAAGCGTGGTTATTACGCTCTCAAACACATCATGATATGAAGAAGAGCTGATGATGATGGTGGCGTTTCTCTTAGGCTATGTTTACACGGAAACGATTCTGAAGAGAAAACGGTAAAGTGGTTTTGCGTCATCACTTTTTATTCTGCGTTTAGACGAGCGTTTCGTGTGGGAAATCCGCGTGCAAACGATGACGCAAAAGTGTGTGAAATTCGATGTATTATGGACTTCAGGCGGCTAGGAGTGAATACTACAGCAACACCAAGTCCACGCGCCTGCGTACAACCTTCACTGTGAAGCAGACTTTGGCGTTTTTACTGTTTAGCCGGGAACGTGGCGGTGGAGCGTTTTTAAGATTTCCACTCTGGAGGGTGGTTTCACTTTTTTGCGTTTTTAAGCCTCAAAAACGCCGTCGCCGTGTAAACGAAAGGCACATCCGATGAAATATTTTTACGTTTTCACCCGCGAGCGTTCTCGTGTAAACAGGGCCTCAGATCTGGTCTGAAGGTGCCATTAGAGCTGTGCTTCGTAATGCTGGTGGAGATTGCATCATCATCTCCAGCTGTCACTCAGCACACACACACACTCATGCCAGCGCCGGTCACAGGTCATGTTCCACATCTGCCGTCTGACACAACGGCTCCACCATATCTCACCAACCATAAAAGCAGAAGAAAACTACTGTTTGTACAATCTGCACACACTCATCATCCTCTTCATCCTGCAGACCTGCTCAGGGCTGCTCGAGTCCAGTCAGACTCCACTCCTGTTTCCTCATACTCGCGCACATGCACACTCAGAAATATGCTCTGAGAATGTTTGCTAATTCTCCCATTGAGTTACGAAAACTTTATTTCTGAAAACATACAGATTTTAAATGTTAAAAACATTTCTTGATTGTATGGATATATAAGGAAACGTTCCATTGTATCATCTTGTTATATTTGCATGTTTTCTGAACGCTCTGGAATGATAACATTAACTTCAACTTTACAGGGCAACATTCCACTGCCTCATTCCTCAGATTGGAAGTGCGCTTTGCTTTACTTTACAGTATGTGTTCTTCCCTAAGGCAATACTGGATAACATCCGCATAACACGTCAGATGGCTACACTGTATTTGAAGGTGTCAGTGTTACAGTGCAATTACTGATTAATAATAATTAACTACATGTACTAAAAGCATAAGATATTATAAGCATCACACATTTCTGTAAAGCTGCTTTGAAACAGTGTGTGTTGTGAAAAGCGCTGTATATATACAGTAAATTTGACTTGACTAGTTCCACAGACATGCCTGAGTGTTCAGAGTCCAGCCAGAAGACCTTGGCAACCCCCTAGCAACCACTCACAGAACCTAGCAACCACTCAGTGCAGTGCACTCAGAGCATCTAGCAACCACTCAGAACACTCAGAGCACCTAGCAACCACTCACCGCACCTAGCAACCACTCAGAACACTCAGAGCACCTAGCAACCACTCAGAACACTCAAAGCACCTAGCAACCATTCACCACACCTAGCAACCACTCAGAACACCTAGCAACCTCTCAGAGCACCTAGCAACCACTCAGAGCACCTAGCAACCACTCCGTGCACTCAGAGCACATAGCAACCACTCAGAACACTCAGAGCACATAGCAACCACTCAGAACACTCAAAGCACCTAGCAACCACTCACCACACCTAGCAACCACTCAGAACACCTAGCAACCACTCAGAACACCTAGCAACCTTTAGAGCACCTAGCAACCACTCAGAGCACCTAGCAACCACTCAGTGCACTCAGAGCATATAGCAACCACTCCAAGCAACTAGCAACCACTCAGAGAACTCAGAGCACCTAGCAACCACTCACAGCACCTAGCAACCACTCAGAGCACTCGGAGCACCTAGCAACCACTCAGAGCATATAACAACCACTCAGAGCACCTAGCAACTCCCCAAAGCACCTAGCAAGTTCAACATCTGTTTAATCTCCTTCATATCTCTCTTAAAGCGACTGAAACTGCGTCAGGCCTGTGTACGCAGTGCAGGCAAGACTTTCAGCGTTTGATTGTCTTGCGAATGTTTGTTTTCTGAATGATCCTGATTTGACTGAGCATGTGCAGTAGAGCAGCTTATCCCGTGGACATGTTCATGATCTGTTAGGAGTGTGTCTGGGGGGCTTTGGCCTACAGATGACTGGTGTAATGATGTTAGACGTGCACGTCTGTTTCCTCCGTCTAACACAGAGACTCTGAGTTACGCAGGAGGTTCATTAGAGAGAGTCGAGTTGACCTGAGGAACATGTGACGCCTCAGACGTTACTTTTCGCTCTTTGAAAAGTACGAAATTAGTTTGAAATACATGAGCAGTGATATACTGTTATCGAACATCTGCCGGCGACGGTTAGATGAATATGTAAATATGTGCTGCGCTCTTTCCTCTCAGTGACACAATAAACTCAAGATAAACTGAGAAAACAGCAAGCATTTTATCAATAAAGCATATTAAAAGCACTGATTATAGCAGCGTGAATATATTTGCACTATAAGTCACGTAACGTTTATTTAAATACCCCTTCATTTAATAGATTGTTTCAAATCAAGCAGCTGCTCTACTGTACGTACAAGTTTACTTAATTGTCTACTATAAAGCAGCAGCTCTCCAGTGTGTTCATGTTTACACTCGCGTCTGATCTCGACTGACGAAATTAACCAGAAAGATGTCTCGTGAAAGAAGCCACACCCACTTATTACATAACCGCCCGCCACAGTCCACGGACCAATGGGAGGACAGGGGAGTTTGCCAGGCGGAGCTCTGCAACCGTTTCAAACTCCAGCTTGTATATGAAAAAATAAGTGAAAGTGGTTTATTTATTTTTAGTTGCCTTACCAGTTCTAATGTCCATTATCAGTGGGAAGTCTTATTTAAGAGTTTGGAATCATCTTTTAATGCCAAAGTTCAGGTGTCAAATATCAAGTTTTATTTTCAATGAGAATCTTTCAGGGTTGTAGTCTTGAACGTTCAGATTTAGCTTCAATCTCATTTCTGTCTGCGTGGAAATGGAAATGTGAATAGTGATCAGTTAGCTGCCATGTCGTGTACATTATTCAGTGTGTGTGTTTCCTGATCACGAGCACACTGATGACATCATCACAGCATTCACCGCCAGAGAAACGCGAGTGACGTGGGTTTGTTCGTACAGTAGCGGCTGCAGACTGAACATGAGCGGCTGGTGAAACACAGCTGTCACACGCTGAAGGAAGAGTCACACACACACACACACACACACACACACACACACACACACAGGGAAGGTTTCCTCATCTCACCAGTTATTGCCTCAGTTCATCTGCAGTCTCTTGTCAAACACGTTTTAGCCGTTGAACGTTTCCGAAGCAATTTCTCTGGAAAATAACGAAAGTGAATTATGCTAATGTCATTACTGGTGAAGGCCAATAGCCTTCAAAACACTTTATGATTTGTAAACGAATATACTTTGGAGTTTGCATCACTTAACCAGCTCCACAAGTTCGGTTGTACTGATGTATTACGCTTGCTGGAACAGGATCAAATTGGCCAGTACGAGTCCTGTGATAGACGAGTCACGATAAAGAGCTCAAAGACAAAGAGGTCATCAACAAGCATCAATTGCGCTTTTATGCCACATTTGCGTTCGTTAACACTACGGGTAGGTTTAGGGTTTAGTGTAGCTGTACGTTATTTTAAAATGGAGCGTAAAGCTTTTAGCGCCACTCATTCGACATTTCAATTCAGAACCGAAGTGATCCGTACAAACTCCGACGTATTAAAATATGGCGAGGCGTATTCACGTTCATCTGTTCCTAAATGCACTTGTAGCGCCACTCACGGGACATTTGTTGCGAAACGTGCACAACATAACGTAATTTGCAAAAATGTTGCCTCGGGTACTTCTAATGGGCCTGCACTGTCTAAGAATACACACACAATAGTGATGCACGGGTCGGCTTTATTTCCAACCCGCGGGTCCCGCTTTTATGACAGACTGATCTCATGAAGTAGCGTGTGTATGACACACCAATTCGTATTTCCATTTTTGGCGTGCTATCAACACGCATATTCGCTTTTCAGTGTGTTTATGAACGCCGTTGACTTAACGTTATTATTGTATATATAAAGATATGACTTACCTCAACCCCGTCCCTAAACCTACCCGTCACTGGGGTTAATGGCATTTATGACTGGACATTTGACGGCGTGTAAGGACACGCAGAATGACGTGGACGTTAATGGCGTAGATATACACGCATACATGTGGATACACGCGAATAGCTCAAAATGTGTAGAGATAACACGCCACTTGACTCGAAATTGGCGTGTATGTTTATGCAAAAGTCATGATGTCATGTTGAATATGAAATTATTTGGCCCGCCCCAGCCCGCATTTAATAGCTAAATAGACATAGTAGCTATTAGACACTGTAATGCAAATGAAAACAGCCTTTTATTTCAGCCTGAAAGTGCTTGGAAACATCGCCCTGTAAACTGGCAACAACAGACGATTATGAATATGAGCTAGAGCCCGACCGATAAAGGATTTTGAAGGCCAATACCGATTCAAATATCTGTTGGTTTTAAAATCCGATATTCCGATATATTGGCCGATATTATTTTTTATTTCAGAAACGTGCAACAAAATATTAACAGATTTCCCCAACATTAGTTATTTGTAGTTAATTCTGTTTTAACTAAAATAACATGATAATGTATAACTGGTTCTCTCTGCCTGACTCTGGCTGGATCAGCAGGTTGCAGGATGTGTGGCGCGTTATACACGAGTGTTGCCAACAGGGACGGTGTAGAGCGCCCTCTGGTGGACAAACTATACAACTCCAACACTCATGACATGGTTGAAGCGTGTTTCGTCCGTTTTTATTTTATTTTTGAAATATTAATTTATCGGCCATTACAACTGCCGATACCGATATTTTAGAAAATGCCTAATATCGGCCGATAATATCGGCCTGCCGATATATCGGTCTGGCTCTAAATTAGGTCATATTAATAAACATGTTCAACATTTACAAAGCAGCATTTGTATTCATCTAATAGGCTAAACCATTTATTATTTCTTAGACCCCCACAAATATGTCTTGACATGCTGGAAGTGCCCGTTTTGTGGTGCTAACGTTACTGTTTGTATATTTTTCACACGAGTTGCACTTCAGGTGTTGTCTCCTGCTGCAACTACTTCTGAGAGCCGCTCCCAAACAGTAGATTTAGCAGCCTGACCTTTTTTTCTTTTAATCATCTATATTCCCAACCTCAATTTCTCCCGCACCTCATCTTCCATCTTTTATTTCTCCGTTGTTGTTGTCCCAGCTGGCGGCGGGAGCTGTTTGGCGCGCCGCTTACGTGACACCAGAGGTTTGGGAACCTCACGCAAGTTACGTTGCTACAACTATCATATTGTAACCTTATCAAATAACCTTATAAAATATGAAAATACATATTCCCAAATATTCAATATAGGCTGGAAATTGCCAGCAACAAATTAATGTTTTTATAACCCGCGGACCCCAACCCGACCCAAGTCGACCCGCACATCACTAACACACGACACAACAGAAGAAAAACAACATTTATTCACCCGATCCTTTAATCAACCAGTCTTGTCTACTACTAAACTCTTTTCAGAACCCACATTAATCCCGAACCCAATCCATACCGTTTTAACAAACTAAAAAAAGACGTCAGAGCACTTAACAAGCTATTTGAATAAATGTATTTTAAAGGAGGATTGTGTGTGATGGATTCGGTTCAGCAGACATGTCTTAACATGATCACACACCTGTTCATCTCTTCTCTAAACACTCCCTCAAACTCTACAACACAAGATCAGCGTTTGATCTCCCGCACAGACGGTCCGTCGGGTTTATCCTCTAGGTCTGCTTGAGTTTAGGGAACTGGGCGGCACACGCTAATGGCAAAGACCAGGACTGTTATTGGTCATGCAGAACGGTCAGTAACTCTTGACGTGTGTGTGTGTGTGTGTTCTCTGGGCTGTGTGTGTTGTGCTCCACAGCAGAGGCTGTTTGAGATGGACTGTTGTCAAGACTTTCTATTGACATTACCTTGACAAATAAAAACACAAGTGTGTCACTCCCGCCTCATTTCATGCTGTGAACTCGATGCTAGTCCAGCGGACAAAACACATCTCTAACGTTCCCATTATTTAACTTAATGACTTAATTTGAGCTTAAAGGTGCTTGAACACCGCTAAATGTTGCGTGCAGCTTTAATTTATTAATGATCTCTGTGTGTTCAAATGTGTTATTCGTTCAGAATGAACAGAACAGCCTGAAACTATTAGTATAAAACCAAAGTTCAACTAAAATATTTCAGAAATAAAACTATCCATGGAATAAATAACGCTTTGAGAAGATGATTGAAGGCCAGATAACTGAAGAAATGCCCTATTAATGGTCCTGGAAGACAGTGTGTTCATAACTGGCTGTTTTATGTTATCGTTTGGCAAACTTTATTAGATCGTTACATTTGAACATCCCAAAACAAGTTTAAAAAACGGACGAGAGTCCAACCAAAATGTTTCATAGATTAAAATTCCATGTTTTTGTGCCGACACTGAGAACATTATTAAAGGCCAGCTAGGACGTTCACTGCTAGTTGGACCTCTGAGATGTTTTCTATGGAGTTACATTCGCACTGGACACACTCTCCTATCCAGCGGACTGGCCTTGGTGCTATCTCAGCGCAGCAGGTGGAGTTAGTGATAGACGACACGTGCAGCTCTGCCTCGGTTAATAGTCAACAGAGCATTTGATCTGTGTTGACACATGGTTTAGGTGAAGGTTCCTGGCAGATAAACAGGTGGGGTAAACACAGGAGCCGTGAGGACCATCCTATAGGAGCACCAATGAGTGCGGCTCTAGAGAGTGGCAACATCACCCTATAACCTCAGCGCTGTGTGGGAAAGCACTGGGGCCACACCGCTGATGCCCAGGGCCTGATAACGGCCCCACGCGAGGACCCGAGATCACTCTGAGTACAAATACTAGTCTATTATAGAGCTGAGAATAAGTGTGTGTGAGAAACAAGAAGCCAGAGGATATTCACACCAAGTACAAATAATGTTAGATAATGTTTAGGGTTAGTTTTAGTAATTTGCGCCTCAAATAGTCACCAAGTAGTCATTGAAAAAAAAAAAAAAAAAACTAGGGATGCACCAAAATGAAAAATTTAAAAAACTTAAATTAAAAATGACTTTAAAAGTTTTTAATGAAATTCGTTAATTTGACTGAATCTGAATTTAAAAAATGCCAATAAAATTGGCCTATGCCAATAAATTTACAATAAATTTGCCGATAAAAATGCCAATAAAATAACCACTTTTATTTAAAGTAACACACCAAAACTGGACAGAAAATATATTAAAATAATATTAAATATCAATATATTAATATATATATATATATTACTCGTCATTCGGTTCTATGCAACAGAATACGATTTAACTTTATCTAGTCGACTAGCGGTAGTCATTCATTCAAGCCATTATTCGACTAATCAAATATTTATATTAATCAATTAATTTATACTGGGGGGAGAATAATATGCCTCACACATACATGTTAAGCTCGCTGAAAAGCAAAAGTAATGATTATGAATGCGTCCGAAAAATTAGCAAGGAGACATTTGAATATTTTATTAATAATGAACTAGTGTTTTCTGTGTCAGTGTCGCTGCAAAGAAGAGGCTAACTTTCATCTGCAGATAGTCAACACACCTGTAGAGAGAAATCAACCTTTATATGGATAACTTAATCAGAGAGCATTTGTTTTAGATTTGAATGATCTCATTTAAAAGATTTCTATAGATATATTTCTCATATCCGTGAGGCTCTGAGTTCACTGAGACCGAGACGGCATGTTTGCTTTCATTATTTCACAGAAGCACAACGGTTTGTTGATATTGTGAGTTTACACAAATAAAAGTAGACCCTTTACAGTAGGGCTGGGTATTGACACAAATTTCACAATTCAATTCGATTTCTATTCACAAGCTTGCAATTTGATTCGATTTCGATTCAATATTGATTATTTTGGATATCAGTTCCAATAAATGGCAATTTTTCTCAAGGGAATCAAATCTCTGAACTAATGCTGTAAACTATGGGAGTCTAGTTGTAGCCTATAGACTTCATTAGCCTAATATGAAGGTCATAATCAACTGTTAGAAACACTTAAATTACACTTTTATTTATTTTTATAATAAGAAGATTATATGAAATATAAACATTTAAATGGTGGCTGTCATAAAAACTTGCCAGATTTATTCAAATCTGCATTAAATATTGAAGAACATTAAGATTATAATGCATATGTAATATGGTGTATATATTTATCAAAATGCTCCTCTCTAGAGTTATTTTTTCTAGCTGACTAACGAGTTTATGTGGGTTTTCTGAGGTAAATATGACGATACATTGATTACAAGCTGTTTAACTGACGTCTTTCCACGGTTGAAACGCTGATTGAGTGAATCAATGTGTCATGATCCGGATTTGGATCAGTTGTCCTCTATCTTTAACACACTTTCAGATGCTCATTCATGTTTATTTGGCGCTGTGACTGGGATTATTAAGCCGGAAGAGAGATCAGCGCTGCTGCTTCTCCAGAGCCATCTCACGCCATATTCTAAATACATATTTCGCCTGTAATTTAACTGAGGTATACTAAAATGTGATTCCATTTTTTCCCTCATATTGCAATATAACATCTATATCCTCCAGGGAGAAATATAGTGATATGAACTTATATCGCCCACCCCTACTCGCTCCTACTAACTCTTGTAGAAAACGTCGTTTTGGCCTGATTATTTTTAATTCCGCCATAATAGTTCATTGTTGTGCTTCTCTTGTACATCGTGGCCTCTCCTCTGCGGCTCAGGCTAAACCCTCGGCTCTGGAATTAGCCGTAATGTTTCCCATCTGTCCGCCACAGTCCCCCCTGGAGAATCCCTCTTAAAGCCATAAAGTCCTGCAGATGCACAGCAGATGCTCCGGTGAGTTTTGCTAAGTCATCGTGCGGATGATCAGGATTGTTTCTGAGGAAGAGGTTAGGACAGGCTCTGGTGAAGACGCTCCGCTAATGAGCCGAACCCCTCGGAGATCTCCAGGAAGAGCCTGAGGCCGGAGGGATGAAGCCCAGAGGATGAGACGCCTCGTAAACCAGACCGTAGTGAATCCGTGAGTCTGGCTTCGGTTAAGGCTGTGTGTGTGTGTGTGTGTGTGTGTGTTGAGTTATACGGCCTGTAGATGTTTCTGTGAGTGCCAACAGATGTTTGTGCCAGTCTTTACCCGTTGTTTGGTCCAGCCCGCTGATGTTAAACACTGTATCCGCTGCAGACACAGATCCCACAGCTCCTACAGGAAGTTGAGTGGGAATAACAATGGAATATTCTGAACCGGAGAGCTGTGTTGTTTCTTTGTTAAAGCCTTATATCCTTGAACCCTGTTGATGTGAAGCTAAGTATTTGAAAATCAAACGAGACAAAGCTACGAGACTGTATACAGCTGTAATGAGGGAATGAACTGCAATCCCATGATGCACTGCTGATGACATAATCCAAATAACACAACTGGATTTGTAAATGTTGTGTGTACAGACAAAAACATGTATTGGAAAATATGAGTATTATGCATACAAACATTTAGTTTTCGAGTGAGAGACTGACTGTATTACAGCGTGTGCAGTGCATCATGGGAGTGAAGAGTTCTTTCAGCGGGATTAAGCTTGTTTCGATTCTGTGATCATTTCTTTACAGAATTATGAGTAAAGGAGTTCTGCTGTTGTATTAGTTAAAATGATAATTAATGCTGAGTGATGCTGATGGCCTTAAAGGAGTAGTTCACTTTTAGAAAAAAACTTTTGCTGATAATTTCCTCACCCCCGTGTCATCCAAGATGTCCATGTCTTTCTTTCTTCAGTGGAAAAGAAATGAAGGTTTTTGATGAAAACATTCCAGGATTTTCTCCATATAATGGACTTCAATGGGAACCAAACGCTTCAAGGTCCAAAAGACAGTTTCAGTGCAAACTGTTCAAAGGGCTTTAAACGACTCCAGACGATGAATAAGGGTCTTATCAAGCGAAACGATCACTCATTTAATAAATAAATAACAAAGTTTAAGTTTTATAAGCTCAAATGCTCGCCTTGCTCTGTTCTGTGATGCGCGTTCGTGACTCTCCTGTTCGAACTCGTTCATCAAAATGAACAAATCTTTGGACTCGATGGGTCCTTGATAAGACCCTTATTCATCATCTGGAATCGTTTAAAGCCCTTTGAACAGTTTGCACTGAAACTGTCTTTTGGACCTTGAACCGTTTGGTCCCCATTGAAGTCCATTATATGGAGAAAATCCTGGAATGTTTTCATCAAAAACCTTCATTTCTTTTCCACTGAAGAAAGAAAGACATGGACATCTTGGATGACACGGGGGCGAGTAAATTATCAGCAAAAGTTGTGAAGGTAAATTATTTTTATAATGTATTATATTATAATGATTAACCATCCCATAGCTCGCATTATGTATGTCTTGTATTTCCACTGTGGAGAAAAGGAATGGGAGTTTTGCTTCCTGAACTCGACTTTTGCTCTCAGAGTAATTCATCAGGTTATTCTGGGACATTACGAGTTCTTCCGCCCTGGTCCAACCAGTCATTAAATATAGAGAAATCAGGGAGAAATGCCTTTATGTGACATATTTTATAAAGGTCTGTCTGTGTAAGCCTATACAAACTTTAAACATCAAACTTTAAACTTAAATAAATGTTCAGACAGTGTTTGTGTGGAGTGCTTGTTTTGGTTTCATGTTAATCCGACTTCCTCAAATTCAGCATTAGTCAGGAGCCGGCAGGGCTCTCGAGGTGTGTGTCTTTATAAGAGGGACTATTTTTAACTCATGCCATCTCAAAAACACTTGTGTCAGGATGCTGGAGATACGAGGGGGAGACGCAGAACAATGGCAGACGGATGAGCTGAAAGGGAAAAATGAAAGGGATTTGATAGGGATCTGAAGTGTGTGACACACACACACACACACACACACACTGCACTGCAGGATAACGTTCACAATCAATCTTATCGAGTGTGATAACCTTCAACATCATGTTGGACTCCTGGGGTTCGTGTGGGATAATCTGATCCAGGACCTGTGCTCAGCACATCATTTCCTGTCAGAATCACTGCCGTTACCTTTACAATCTTTCTAATCAGCGACGCGAATAAGCTAACAGGAGATGCGGTGTGTTTTAATGGCGTAGCGTTTCGAAAACAGAAGATAAGCCGGTTTATTGGTTGTAAACGCAGTGAACTCTTGACTCGAGTCCAGTGTGTGTGTGTGTGTGTCACTGACGGATCGTGCCGGACTCGTGTTTACCGGACTGAGGAAACTGGCTTTCAGGAAAAGGAGAAAATAACTCTGTGTGTGTGTGAGAGAGGACATCTCCAGTGTTTCACTCCGCTTCCTCTCAGTCTCCATGATCACCGCTAAACACTCAACAACACACAGGCTTCACATGTGAATATCTGGTGCCGTCGCTGTGTTTACAGGCGATAGTAAAGCAGGACTAGTTCACTCGTCATCAGTTAAAGGGTTAGTTGACCCAAAAATGTAAATTCTGTCAGTATTTCCTCACCCTCATGTTGTTCCAAACCTCTGTGTTTATTTGTTCTGCTGAACACAAAGCTCTGTCTCTCTCTCTCTCTCTCTCTGTCTCTCTCTCTCACTCTCTCTCTCTCTCTCTCTCTGTCTCTCTCTCTCTCTGTCTCTCTCTCTCTCTCTCTCTCTGTCTCTCTCTCTCACTCTCTCTCTCTCTCTCTCTCTGTCTCTCTCTCTCTCTGTCTCTCTCTCTCTCTCTCTCTCTCTCTCTCTCTCTGTCTCTCTGTCTCTCTCTCTCTCTCTCTCTCTCTCTCTCTCTGTCTCTCTCTCTCTCTCTCTCTCTCTCTCTCTCTCTCTCTCTCTCTCTCTCTCTCTCTCTCTCTCTCTCTCTCCCGACCCCACATGATGTTGTGTTTGCATCTTTTAGATCTGATAAAGCTTCTCCACCACAGTTTCCGGTCACACACACCGTTTGAAAAGTGAAACGCGGGTTGAGAAACAGAGCACCTCGTCTCACACACTCACACACTTCACTGTACAAGAAAGCAATCCTCAGGCCAGGTAAGACTATTACAGGGATGTTCTTCTTATTTAGACGTAACTTGATTAGGAGACCAATGAAAAGCCACATCATTGAGCAAAAGTAGCCAGCTGTGTAACTGAACCTCTTAGCTTGACCTCGAAGAGAAACAGGACTATAAAACTGCTCCTCCTCATGGTCTCTGAACAGAAAACTAGAAGGTCTTGTCAATATAAACCGAAATGTCAAAGTCAGAGGGACTGACCCTGCACTGTTAGAGGACAGAGGAGATGAAACACATCTAACACACGTGCACAGAACTTAACAACACCACACACACTGTTATTAACACAGTGATGACTGGTTCTCGTCTCAATTTAAAATGTCATATATTCTGTATTTTTGTGAAAAGCACAAGCGTTTACATGTGCAGATTCAGCCTCTATCGTGCGGCACAGTTTTAGTGAACGCAGAATATATGGGACATCTGAATGTCACATGAGGTGTTCTTTGAGGAAGTAGGTGGAAGTGTGTGTGTGTGTGTGTGTGTGTGTCGGAGAGAGACGTGCTCCTGAACCCTGATCGTCACGTGATCTTTCTTACTTCCCATGTGAAACTGCAGCATGAAGGACTTTAATATATCTCAGAGACAGCAGGAGTGCGGATAATAAAACATCAATAACCGTATAATCATGTGTAGATTACTCAGAGATGTATAGAGCTACTTCACTACTGTACTTAAAGGAGTAGTTCACTTTAAAAAAAACATTTGCTGATGTGTGGGTGATTTATTTACTCACCTTGTCCATGTCTTTCTTTCTTCAGTGGAAAAGAAATGAAGGTTTTTGATGAAAACATTCCAGGATTTTCTCCATATAATGGACTTCAATGGGAACCAAACAGCTCAAGGTCCAAAAGACAGTTTCAGTGCAAACTGTTCAAAGGGCTTTAAACGATTCCAGACGATGAATAAGGGTCTTATCAAGCGAAACGATCGCTCATTTAATAAATAAATAACAAAGTTTAAGTTTTACTCATTCCAAATCATTCCAAACCCGTATTATTGCCTATTTGTTAACATAGTTAATGCACTGTGAAATAACATTAACATACAATGAACGGCTGTATTTTTATTAACTAAGATGAACAAAGAGTAACAAATGTATTGATCATGATTCTGCCATGGCTCTCTCTCTGTGTGTGATGAAGAGTCCTGTAAGGACTGTGTCAATCCAATAACACAGTATTAATAATCTTGACAATAAATGACTGTAGGGCCATACATCCCTATATAGTTATTTTGTGATGGAAGTTCGTAAGCTCATTTTGTGTAGTGCAGTGAATGAAATGCTTTACAAATGAAGAATACCTCATCCCGATTGACTTATTTGCTTGTTTTATCTGGATCTTGATGGACACTGACGCATCGTTTGATTCGGTCTGGTCATGTTTAATGGTGTGACTGGTGTAGGGATCTGCATGTACAGCCTAAAAACAGCCTTTAATGAGCTGGTTGATGGAGATTATCACTCATGAACTCTAAATGACTGACGTGTGTGTGTGTGTGTGCAGCATGGGTCGGCTCTCTCTCGATGGGCATGATCTTCTTCTGCTCTCCGATCGTCAGTGTGTTCACGGATCTGCTGGGATGCCGGATCACGGCTGTTGGAGGAGCTGCGGTGGGGATTGTGGGACTTCTGGCCAGTTCCTTCGTCACGTGAGTACATCATATTCCTCCTCCGTTTTTTGATGTTGCTAAGCAGTTACATTTATGCTAGCATCACTAGTTCAAGATGTTAACCCACCCCTCTTACAATCCTCTAAATCAGATTTGACAAATGTTTTTATGGATTATTCTGGTCCATGTAAAGTCAGCCAGAGTCAACAGGGAACGATGGGATTGTCTATAGGCAGTGGACGGTGTATAGATGTGCAGTTCATCCTGACAATCAAATGTTTTTATTCTGGCACATGATTTGAAGGACTGTGTGGACCCGCTGGCATTAAAGTCCTTTTGTTCCACCATTTTATCTGTTCCCAGAGTTCAATTGAGGAAATTAAACTGAAACATACATCATTGTACTTCTGTAATGCCTGAATCATAATCCTACACCGTTCATTCGTCGGCCAGAGGAGAACTGAGCGACTGAGCCTGGGTTCTTGTCACTATCGCTTCTGGCTTGCTTAGTTGTGGACACTTAAAGGGTTAGTTGACCCAAAAAAGTAAATCTCTGTCAGTATTTCCTCACCCTCATGTTGTTCAACCCCGTAAGACCTTCGTTCATCTTCAGAACACAAATTAAGATATTTAAGATATTAAGATCGCTCCTGCATACTAGTCCATAGGCTTCTTGAGGGAATGACTCTCGCTGGCCTCCAAAAGTCATTAAAGACATCGTTAAAATAGTCCAAGTGGCTACAGCGGCTCAATCTTAACTTTATCAAACCACGAGAACACTTTTAGTGCGCAAAAACAACAAAAATAACGACTTTATTTCAACTATTCACTTCCTTCTCCATGGGCCGCTAGTCAGTTAGCGTAGCGTGATTGTGTAAAGCTACGTCACACGCAGGCTCACTATTGGCCGACGCTGGTCATGTGTGTGATGCGTGTGACGTACAATAACAGAAGCTTACGCTGTTAAACTAGTAACCTGACTCGTGCAGAGGGAGAAATAAACCAATAGTTGAAATAAAGTCGTTATTTTTGTTGTTTTTGCGCACTAAAAGTGTTCTCGTGGTTTGATAAAGTTAAGATTGAGCCCCTGTAGTCACTTGGACTATTTTAACGATGTCTTTAATGACTTTTGGAGGCCAGCAAGAGTCATTCCCTCAAGAAGCCTATGGACTAGTATGCAGGAGCGATCTTAATATCTTAAATATCTTAATTTGTGTTCTGAAGATGAACGAAGGTCTTACGGGGTTGAACAACATGAGGGTGAGGAAATACTGACAGAGATTTACTTTTTTGGGTCAACTAACCCTTTAATTGACACCATTATATGACAACTGAAGTGATGATTACATCATTTTCATCATCAAATAAACTAATTTAATAACGGACGATCTTTACAACAGAATGAATCAACACAGAACTGGTTTCAGCTGAATATGAAATTTCCCTTTTAGCAGAATTGAACTCTGTCTGCGTCACTGAATCTTTATTTTCCTGTTTTCACGGTGAAGTTGCTTTGAAACAATCTGTATTGCATAAAGTGCTTAAAAACTAAAGGTGACTAGATATGACACCACAAGGCTCTGTACTGGGCCCTCTTCCTTTCCCTAACGCAGTCCAATGGCGATTCTCTCTCTGTCCGCAGGTCTCTGGAGTTGTTGTACTTCACCTACGGCATAGTCTTTGCCTGCGGCTGCAGTTTTGCGTATCAGCCGAGTCTGGTGATCCTGGGCCACTACTTCAAGAAGAGACTGGGCCTGGTGAACGGCATCGTGACGGCGGGCAGCAGCGTGTTCACCATCACACTCCCGTACCTGATGTCAGCCCTGCTGGAGCGCGTGGGTCTCCAAAACACGCTTCGAGTGCTGGCCATCTTCATGTTCATCCTCATGCTGGCGGGACTCACCTACAAACCCCTCCTGCCCAAACCCATCAGCAGCAGCAAGTCGGGCAGCCGCTGTCCCTCGCCCAGAAAAGTCTTTAACGTGAACATCTGGAAGTCTCTTGGGTACCGCATATGGGCCTTTGGGATCCCGGCGGCGCTGTACGGGTACTACGTGCCTTACGTTCATCTGGTAAGTGTGCTGGATCTCTCGTTTCTGCCTTTGACTTCATAACGTCAATAGCTGCGATTCAGAGTTTAGTCCTCTCGGGAATCTTTCAGATAGTTGACACAAATATGAGCACTCTGGTCATATCTCATGCTGTTTCAAACCCACATGACTTTAGCCTGCAATACGCTACGCCACATTTGTACTGGATTTTACCTTGATTTATAGTCTGAGCGAGTCATCGGGAGCTGAAGCAAGAGCCAGTTTTGATTGACACAGACACAGATTGATTTTTAGCTTCAGAGATCCATTCAGAGACGAAGAGTTCCAGAGTTTGATGTGTTCGGAACGACTTTAAATTTTGGTAGTGTGTGATCCTCAGTCGTTTAGTGTTTTAATCCGTAATCATTTATAAAGTCAGCCATTGAATGAAGTAGGGATGTCCTGAGCCGATCTCAAGGACCGGTGCTGATTAAGCATTTGTTTTACCTGATTGTTTTCGGCGATCCTAAACCTGATCCTTTAACTATTAGCTAAGTATTAGCTGTCACACAGGTGTCGTGCAGTAGGTGGCGGTATGCAGCTTCAAGTGGGTTTGGCTGACCAATGGCCCAGATGGGAAACGAAGCTCAGGTCTGTGTGTGACGCTCAAGAACCGTTCTAGTGCGTCACACACACGTTCAAGCTTCTGTGTTTAGCATATTTAGGATCAGTACAACATTTTTTGGTCAGCAAGTTCGGTCTGGACTCGATCCATTGAGGAGTAATTATGATCAGACAAGAAACGTTTGGGCCGATCAAATTGCCAGGGCGGGCTTTATACGGTGATGGACAGATGATCTGCAAGGACATACATAATCATCACGTTATCAAAGAGCGCTTGTCAAAGATGAGTGCAGCTGGAGAATTGAGATGTATAGATTCCGCTGTCGCGTCTTTTGTGAAATAAATCGACAGCGCATTCATTTTAATAGACAAACAGAACTGCAATCAAGGCCTTTGTCGATCGGAAATATATTTTTGGCGTCCTTCCTACATGATTCGGGAAAAGTGTAACTTATCAGCTGGCTCTGACGGTCGCTAAGAAGATGGGATGTAATGAAAAGCCTGTGGTCGTTGTGTTTTCTCCTTTGGTGGCACTCATGAAGGAGTAAGTAAAAGAAGTAACACTCGTTATTCAACTTCTAAAATAAATAAAGTAGGCTACGTTAGTTGACAACTGTATGAAAAGTAGTTGACTTATTCGTTGCTCTGATTGGTTGTAGGTTTACCGACTATCCAATTGAGTGCAGAGTTGTTGTGTTTTCCTGGTTCAGTTAAGACACGCTTCATGATCAAAGCCCAACGGAGGAGTTTCAGACTCATATTCCGACAAGAATATATGAGTATGACGAAGTCAGGCTATGATGATAACGCCATAATAATGACTGAAATCATTTTGAGGTTTTGTAAGGATAATTCCTTCCGAAGGATTTTGTAACACTTGACTCATTATTACTGGTGAGTTACCATGATCGTCACTTTAGAATACTAAATCATTAGTAGTTCCTTTAGAAAGATGTTGTAACACTTGAGTCATTACTATCCGACTCCTAATAATTACTAATGTAAAAGTACTAATCTTCAGTAAGGTTGGAGAAGTGGTAATCATGGATTAGCTAATAGTGAACTACTACCTCATTCAACTGAGGGCTATTACTCACTAAGGCCGTGTGTCCACCGAAGCGTGTTTATCCAGCTGTAAACGCTAGCCGCTCTGCTGGAGACGCCGTGCTTTGGGCGCTTGAGAGCGTTTTGGCAGCGCAGCGTTATTTCCGTTGAGACGTTTGGTTGCTATGATACAGAATATCTGCAGCAGTTTGAATGTTGTGACAGTTGGGCGGTGTGGTTTAGCCCCGCCCTTCCTCCACTGTGATTGGACGGCTGGGTAAAATGTGACAGTGATGAGCGATGTGTTTTATCCAAAGTTGAACATTTTTCAACTCTCAGCGACCAGTAAAAACGCCGGGCGCTCGGCGTTTCAGTGTGAAAAAAACGCTCAGCGCCTCGGTACGCTCATGGCGTTTAAAAAACGCGGCGCTTCCATTGAAAACAAGTGACAACGTACACCAGGAGAGTGGAAAAACGCTTTGGTTGACACACGGCCAAAGAGTTTCTTGTTCGTTAATAGCAGTTACTAGAATGTTAATTGTGTGTTACTCATTTGTTCTTGTGTAGTTATTCATTAATGACAGAACAGGATATTAAAGTGTTGCCGATTATTTTGATCTGTAGCCAGACTATGAGTCTAACCAAGACTCTTCATTCAGCATCATAGCAGCAGTTCACATGACTTTATTCTCAGTCTTCTGAAGTCAAGCAATGCTGTGTGTGTGTGTGTGTGAGGACTGCAGAACCTCTGTGTGTGTGTGTGTGTGTGTGTGTGAGGACTGCAGAACCTCTGTGTGTGTGTGTGTGTGTGTGTGAGGAACAGACTGCAGAACCTCTGTGTGTGTGTGTGTGTGTGTGTGTGTGTGTGTGTGTGTGTGAGGACTGCAGAACCTCTGTGTGTGTGTGTGTGAGGAACAGACTGCAGAACCTCTGTGTGTGTGTGTGTGTGTGTGAGGAACAGACTGCAGAACCTCTGTGTGTGTGTTGTCTACTGAAGCGTGAGATGTTTGGATGGACTCCTGCGTGGATGGATGTTTGTGCTCTCAGGTTTATTGAAATAAAGGTCAGTTTGATCTGAGGAGCGCGGGGTGTAGCTCTACACAAACACCAGCGCTGTTATTGTAGTATCCGCAGACGTGTTTTGCGCAGGTTAAGTTGCCCTGCAGATCGTGGATGATGGGCAGCAGTGAAAGGGAAAGAGCTTGTTTATCCGCGGAGAGTTATGGTCAGCTCTATCTGGGTGGAGGATCCTGCTGGGATAGCGGAAGACAAACACACATCTCAGCGTGTCATTGTCATCTGACAGAGGCTGAGGAACACACTTGAACTGTTCACGTCAAAACAAAAACATAGGGCACAGGGTGTTATTGTGAAGGTCCTCGCAGCGATCCTAACCGCACACGTCACTCCAGACACACCTCGCTGTGTTTGCTTCGATTGTCTATTGACACTATCTCTTGTATTCGTGGCCTAGTGGTTAGCACACAAGTTCTGAGGTGTGTGAGACCTTTGGGGTGTGTAGGACACTACTGAAGACTGTTCATGATAGGACAGTTGCATCTGTAATCGTTTATGCTGTGGTGTGGTGGAATCACAGCATCTCTACCGTGGACTGGATCTGGAGGAGTGGTGAGAGGTGGATATTGACTAATCTATCGAACATCCTGAACAATCCCTGTAGGAGACACAGCCTTGAGGACCTCCTTAATGGAGTAAACATGATGGATATTTGACTCAGAGCTCTGAATATTTGCCTGAACCCATAGTACCCCCCTTTGAGGACTCGAAGTGAGGAGATGGGGTGGAGGGATGCTGTTAAAGTCTGCAGGATATATACCTCTTAACTGGCTGTGCTCCACTCGTGTTTAATTAGCTTTGATTATCTGAATGCACTCCACAGGTGTTTGATTAGGTCTGATTTCATTATCACTTCCTGTGAGGATGTACTGACAAGTATTTAAGGTAAACTAAAATACTCTACAACGTGTGTTTAAAACGCTTCAGATGTAGATTTAGGGCCTTAGGGCCTCATGTATAAAGCTTTTGTATGAACGGATTTGATCGTAGAGTGTTCATACGCTAAAGTCCATGCTCACGGTCTTCGAGGTGGGAAAGTGCCTATAGCGCTTCATCAGGGTCTGAGCAGACGGACACACTTCTCCTAGAGGCAGAGTCGAGGACTGCGGGTACTTGGAAATATAAGTAGTTCATGGCGCTTGCTATTCTCCAGTAGAGATTTGGACGTTGACTTCGCTCTTTTATATGTTAATGACATTACTCAGGGTCTTTAGAAAGGCTCTCTAAACCCTGCCTTTCTGGGAGCCTACTCTGCTCTGATTGGTCAGATGGCTCAGTCTGTTATGATTGGTCAGAAACCAAATACAAACAGTAATGGTTTGATTGGTCATCTTGTCACCTGGTGAAGCAGCTCAGATGAGGAGGTCGGTTATCGCCGCGACTCGCAATGTGTGAATCAATCATTGCCGCCCACACCACATTAGATTTAATATTAGGCAATTATCTCACAACCTTCATTATGTAGCCTACACTGAAAAATGACATGGGTCTCGACATCAGGAAAGAAAGGTCCAGTCAGCTAAAACAGCTGGAGATTGTTGGTAGCTTTTGTAGTAATTGACCTTCTCTGGCCTCTTCGTCTGTTGTATCGCTTTATTTTCATTGATCCACTTGGTTGTGATCCTGATAGAGAGTGTGTAGATGAGGAACCCTCTGGTCTCGTGATCACACACAGATGCTGACGGTGTCGTTATGTTGCACTTCTGGATCTGCTGAGATAAGCAGTCATGCGCTGGATCACCAAACGCAGTCAGAGTCCGTTCTGAATTATTTTATGATCCTGATTCGGCAGATAAAGTCCAGCGGTTCACAGAGGCTGTCTTCATCATTCAGTGTGTGTGTGTGTGTGAAACTCCTTGGACTTGTTGGACAGACCGACGCTGAGCTTTCCTGAAAGACTGAAGAGTTTTTCCCTTACAAACCGTTTTTAAAGAACAACAGCCCGAAGGATTGATGACGGAGATGTTCAGGAGTGGAGCAGCGAGTCTGCAAGATTCACTTCTGAATGAGCAAAGTACAGATACACTGTCAACTTAATACACTCGTGTTAACCCGCTCAATCTGTGTGTGTGTGTGTGTGTGTGTGTGTGTGTGTGTGCGAGAGTGAGTGTGTGCGTGTGTGTGTGTGCATTTCTGTGGCGGGTGGGCCGCTCCTCTCTCAGTCTTCAGATTGGTGTGTTTCTGGAGGAGGACTCGAACGCCCACATCTGCGCCATGTGTTACACATCCTCCTGTACCAACCAACCTCTGGATCTGATCTACGCCTGTGTTTTCACACTGAAGTGTGTGTGTGTGTGTGTGTGTGTGTGTGTGGACTGGAGGGCATGCAGCAGTAAATATGAATTATGTGCATTCATGATAAATTACTGTGGAGTGGTGTGTTGCTCTCTCTCTCTCTCTCACACACACACACACACACACACACGTTGCAGGAAGCAGGTTCAGGTGTCTGTTTGCACTGCTGAAACAGAACAGTCCCTAAAACAGGCCCCTTTTCCTCCCTGTTCATTCGAAATGAATTCCTGTACACACACACACACACACACACACACACACACACACACACACACACAGTATGAGTTCTAAGCGGTTTTCCTCATGGGGACCAAAAAATGTCCGCAGAAGGTTGAGTATGTGGGATATGGGATATACTGAATTACTGTATCCGTGGAGACCAGTAACACTCTCTCTCTGTCATATTCACAGCAGAAACAAACAGTTTTATGTCAATATTTTTTCAAATGTAATTTATTCCTTTGATGAAAGCTGAATTTTCAGCATTATTACTATCATTCAAAAAACAAGCAGCAGCATAACTGTTCTCAACACTGATAATAATCATAACTGTGTGTTGATCATCAGATCCTCATATTAGGGTGATTTGATATGATGTAGGGTCATATGACACTGAAGACTGGAGTAATGATGATAAATTCAGCTTTGATCACATGAATACATTACACTTTACTGTATATTTACATAGAAACAAAGATTTACACTGGAATAACAGGGATTTTACCGTTAATGGCGGGGATCGAGTAAAATACACATGGTCATGAACTAAATAATAAACAGCTATGATGATTAAATGAATTTCCATGGTAACGGTTATGGCGGGAAAAGGAGAACAAATGAACACAGGCACAGGTGATTAAACAGACTGAAACTAAAAATAAGCAGAACTGTGGCAGTCGTGTGTATTATTCTCAACTTTATTGTTGTAAAGGTCTGAGTAAAACACTCAGTAGGCGAAGTGAAGAACCAATGTTTTTTAAAGGAGTATTATGTTCCAGATGTCAGTTTTCCGCAGTATCGGCTGTTCTGAAACCGCAGACCTGCTGTCAGTCATTCATAAGCAGAGATGTGTCAGTCTCAGTTAACTCAGACTAATCTAACCCTAACCTCAATATCACACAGTCTGTGGGAAACATGGCCAAGTGAATGATATTTTAAACCGTATTGTGTATTTGAATGCAGATGTGTTCACACTGTCTGTGTGTGTGTGTGTGTGTTCACGATCAGATGAAGCATGTGGAGGAGCGCTTCGGAGAGGACGCTAATAAAGAGGTCCTGCTGACGTGTCTCGGCATCACGTCCGGGGTGGGGCGCCTCATCTTCGGCAGAGTGGCGGACTATGTGCCCGGGGTCAACAAAGTCTTCCTGCAGGTGAGAGAGAGTTCAACACTCCCCATGCCATCAGATACTGATCCACTCAGGAGGCGTTGATTAATTAAACACAACGAATTATAATTAATTAGGAATATACATCATAATGCAGACAGGATATGTTAATTTCCAGAATAGTTTTGTCCGCCAAACTGCTTTGTTTGATACTCTATCAATTCTCAAGAAGGTTTCTTCTTAGTATGAGTTTACTAATCAAAGTAGTTTACTAAACACTATCAGCTCATAGCTTCAGATCACTCATTAAAGGGTTAGTTCACACACAAATGTAAATCTCTGTCAGTATTTCCTCACCCTCATGTTGTTCAACCCCGTAAGACCTTCGTTCATCTTCAGAACACAAATTAAGATATTTAAGATATTAAGATCGCTCCTGCATACTAGTCCATAGGCTTCTTGAGGGAATGACTCTTGCTGGCCTCCAAAAGTCATTAAAGACATCGTTAAAATAGTCCAAGTGACTACAGCGGCTCAATCTTAACTTTATCAAACCACGAGAACACTTTTAGTGCGCAAAAACAACAAAAATAACGACTTTATTTCAACTATTGGTTTATTTCTCCCTCTGCGCGAGTCAGGTTACTAGTTTAATAGCGTAAGCTTCTGTTATTGTACGTCACACGCATCACACACATGACCAGCGTCGGCCAATAGTGAGCCTGCGTGTGACGTAGCTTTACGCAATCACGCTACGCTAACTGACTACAGGCCCATGGAGAAGGAAGTGAATAGTTGAAATAAAGTCGTTATTTTTGTTGTTTTTTGCGCACTAAAAGTGTTCTCGTGGTTTGATAAAGTTAAGATTGAGCCCCTGTAGTCACTTGGACTATTTTAACGATGTCTTTAATGACTTTTGGAGGCCAGCAAGAGTCATTCCCTCAAGAAGCCTATGGACTAGTATGCAGGAGCGATCTTAATATCTTAAATATCTTCATTTGTGTTCTGAAGATGAACGAAGGTCTTACGGGGTTTTAATGTTAGGAATGCATCTGTGTGTGTGTGTGTATCTTCATGTGAGTGTCTGGCTTTCCTCCCTCGCCGAGGAGGGGTTTGGCGATAACGGTGTTTGACGTTACCTCACGGATGGATGGGGATGGTACGAGGATCTCTGGAGAGTATCGGTTATACTGTAAATCTGTCACTCGCTGGCGCTGCGGGTGATTTAGATTGGATGAGTCAGAGGGTGTGGGCTTTAGAAACTTTAGAATTAGTCAATTCATGATTCTTCATTCATACTCTACATATATATCGCTAATGTTGCCCTTCACGACGACTGTGAGCGGGGCGAATTTTTATTTTAAACTCATCCGTTTAAATCATATTAAGCCTTAAAGTTGTGCATAATTAAGGGCGTGGCCACTTGAGTGACAGGTGAATGCCGCTGATGTCACTGCTAGCCGTTTGTCTATGTTAGCATCACGTCACCTCAGCTAATCCGCCTCGCCGCACATTTCCGCTTATCTGAGAGTGACGCGGTCAAGATGGCGTCGCCCACTTTGGGCTTCAGAAACCCTACGGGTGACGTCACACACACTACGCCCATATGTTTTAGTCTGTGATTCTCACCTGTAAGCCCTGAGATCATAAATGCATTATTCTCAGCCTGTGTCACTCTAACACCGCCATCAGAAGTGAGCTCCTGCCCGTCAGATAGCACTGGTCATTAGCTGTCTCCTGTCATCAGCAGTGCTGTGTCTCCACAGGTGTCCTCCTTCATGGTGATCGGGGTGATGTCCATGATGATTCCTCTGTGTCACGTGTTCGGCGGGCTGATCGCCGTCTGTCTGCTCATGGGTCTGTTCGACGGCTGCTTCATCTGCATCATGGCTCCCATCGCCTTTGAGCTGGTCGGCTCCCAGAACGTGTCGCAGGCCATCGGCTGCCTCCTGGGCATGATGTCCATCCCGATGACCGTCGGGCCGCCCATCGCAGGTACTGTGTGTGTGTGTGTGTGGAGCGTCCTGCAGTGAATCCACCTGGATCAGGGAGCCCAGTCCTGCTCAAACACGGCATTAAAGCCATGATCACTGCTCCTGAAGATCTTCATCATTGGGTCAGCTGTGTTGGAACAGAACTGGGCTCCCCTGATCTAGAGAATCAAAGGTGAACTGACTGAAGTGTGATCATTGTCTGCCACCTGTTGGCTGGAGCAGGTACTGCGTCACTGTGGTATATTTAACATTTATGCTTTACTAGAGTCTAAGCACACTAAATAGGCTCATTTTACCACTCCCCCAGAGTTAAACAGTCGAGTTTTACCGTTTTCAAATCTATTCAGACGATTTTCTGATATTTAGAAGAATATCAGTAACCAGACAGTTTCTGGTCTCATTGACTTCAATAGTATATTTTTTTCCTACAATGGAAGTCAATGAGACCAGAAACTGTCTGGTGTCAGAAAATCGGCTGAATTGAATCGAAAACGGTAAAACTCAACTGTTTAACTCTGGGAGAGTGGTAAAATGAGCCTATTTCAGAAAAAAACTGGAGTCCCTTCTTTGGTTTGGATCCCTTTAAGTTTGGTCTTAGAAGACTCATGGCAGATTACTGTTGAAGTGAAACTTGTAGAAAAAAAGGGGGGAAAATGAGTTTGTAGTTTATGAAAATTATTTATGATTTTTTTAATGAAAATATATATTTGAAATATATAACTCAAAAACTTGAAAATCAAAGCCATAAATTGAATCAAGTTGAGTTCTAAATGTCAAGCTCCACTGGTGTAAACACGGCTGGGATTTGTGATTTGCTGTACAGCATAATTTCTCTCTCAACATTACACACACACACACACACACACACACAATCATATATTATGTTAAGTACACACATAGCTGCATAATTAATCCAGTTGGCTCTATAATACACAGAAACAGAAAATGTGAGTATTTGCTTTATTGGCTAAACCTGAGAAAATTACACCATCTGACAAAAAGTATATATATATGTATATATGTATATTAGGGCTGTGCAAAAGTTAATTGCGATTAATCGTATCCAAAATAAAAGTCTGTGTTTACATAATATATTTGTGTGTGCTGTATATAATTATTTTGTATATATAAATACACGCACATGCATGTATATATTTAAGAATTATTTGCGCTTAAATTCTCTAAATATATATAAATACATAATCTATATTATATAAATATAAATATGTTATTTATGAATGACACATTTTCTTAAATATATACATGCATGTGTGTGTATTTATATATACAAAATAACTATATACAGCACACACAAATATATTATGTAAACACAGACTTTTATTTTGGATGCGATTAATCGCAATTAATTTTTGCACAGCCCTAATATATATATATAATATTTAATATATTTTTTTACCTGATCTTGGATCAGTTTTATACATTTGTAGACATTACACATTAAAAGGAAGAGTAGCATTTAAAAGTCTCTACTGATCTGATAAACCAAACTCTCCATAAAACAAACAAAACAAGTCCTACAATTTTAATACATGGACATATTATACAGACACTTTCTATTTAATGGCATTAGATGATTTAATAATAGGTTGTACGTTCAATAAAATGTTTGCAGTTGGTGTTTTTATGTATGTTTCGGGTGAGTACCTTTTCGAGGGAACTCACGCTGCATCGATGATGCTCTGGGAACGCCCTTGTGTGATTGCGTCTGAAGCAGATGTCAACTAGTCCAGTGGCGAGAGTGAGTGTCACAGCATGACCAGGAAAGGATATAAGCACATCCGGTTAGAACCGCGCTAGCTTCTGTGCCTCAGCAAGCGCTCTATGCTTCAAACTGTCAGTCATATTTATTGTTGTCTGTCACAAAATCATACAGCTCAATCCGATAAATTAGGGGTGGGCGATATGGAAAAAATATATCATGATTTTTTTAGGAAAATCACTATCACGATTTTTTATCACGATTCTTTGTCAAGTTGGTTTTAATATTTTGCAAGTGGCTGTTCATTACAGCCAAACTAATGTCCTTATGTTAAAAACAAAGCCTTAGGTAACAAAATAAAAAAGAAAGGCATACATTTAGGCCAGTGGCGAAGATAAAAATCTTTGTCATTATTTTCTTTGTTATTAAAAAAATAAGACAAGATAAACATTACACAAATTAATATTCAAATTAAATAAATAGTGCTTTATTTTTCAGATGCACTAGGTGTATTTAGCAGTAGCATTGAAGAAAGTAATTAAATTAAACAAATATGAAATTAAAACACTACAGAGACTTCACTGAATAAATTGATTCTTATTACATTTATTAAAGCTACTATTAAAGTTCTCAGTCAGTGAGTGATTTTCTCCTTGTGTTTTTTTTCTTCTTTTACTAAAGAGATAGTTCCCTCAAAAATGAAAATGGTCTTAATTTACTCTCTCAAGATGTTTTAAACCCGAATAAGTTTCTTTCTTCTGTTGAAAATAAAAGTTCTTTTGAATAATGTGGGTAACCGAACAGTTGCTGGTCCCCCTATAGTTTTTTATTGGTTCTCTCCTGGAAGTTAATGGGGACCAGCAACTGTTTGGTTACCCACATTAAAAAAATCGTTCTTTCGTGTTCAGCACAAGAAAGAAATTAATACAGGTTTGTAACAACATTAGAGTGAGTAAATAATGACAGGTTTTTTTTGTTTGTTTGTTTTTTTGGTGAACTATCCCTTTAAGGACGTGTGCGGCAGTGCTATTTGGGGGGCCGAGAAACAAGGGCGTCATCCTAAAAGTCTATTAGGCAAGCGCTTTCTGACATCGAGTGCAGCACCTTCACCAAGGGGATTTCTATTTTTCCATGACCTATATAAAGATGTTTTTTCTGGTGCATACCTTCACACTATGGCCATGTTACAGGCATGCCAGGCTGATCTGCTGAGGGACCTGGAGACTAGCGAGGGGGCGGGGCCTGACGTTTCCGTCAGAGAGACTGCTCGTGCTATTGGGTGGTCAATGGCAGCTAATGTGTCATCGGAGAGGCATCTATCAGAGATAAAAGATGAAGATAAATATGTTCTGCTGGATGCCCCTCAGTGGGTCCTGCAGATTGTAGAAAAGGGGTACAGAATCCAGTTCGGTTCTTGTCCAGCATGCTACAATGGGGTATTACTCATAGTAGTACATCCAGTGCAGGCTCTGGTGAGGGAACAAGAAGTGAAAGCACTATTAGCGAATCTGGTTACTCTGAACAACAGAGACTCAGGGTTCTAGAGCCGGCAGATCTTCGTCTTCTCAATCGTTCAGGAAAGTTAAAACTCAAAATGCTAACGTTGAAGCAAATCGTAACTCAAATCTCCATCCTTCCACAACACATTAAGTTCCTGAGGTACACTTTTGGGGGAAAAGCTCCGTCCACGAGGAAGCGATACGCCTTGAAATGGAGAGGGTTTACTTCTTGGTGTAATCTAAGACAATTGGATCCAGTTAATTGTTAGTTCAATACTCGAGTTTGGCAAGGATTATGTTGTGTCCTTTACCATGCGGCCCTGTGGGGTTCTTATTATACGGTACTTCTTCTATATTCATATTGTACATTTCCTTCGTGGCACCCTGAGGCTGAGGCCTGCAGTTCATACCACAGTTTCAGCCTGGGCTCTGGCTCTTGCTCTAGAAGGTTTATCTGTTGCTCCCTTTGAGCCTCTTGGTTCGGGTCTCAGAAAAGTTTCTGATAACGTATTCCTTCTAATCATTTCCTCACTAAAGAGAGTAGGAGATCTGCAGGCCCTTTCTTCATCTCCTTCATGCTTTGAGTTTGCTCCCAGGATAGATCACACTTTCTGAAACCTGGATATTTACCTAAAGTTCCAACTAATGTACATTGGCCTATGGTACTGCAGGATAACCTCATTTGTCCACTCAGAGCACTGGACACTTGCGTCCTCAGATCTGCCCAGTGGAGGTCTGATCAGCTGCTCGAGTGTTTTGGGACCCCCTTTTTGCCACTAGAGCCCTTTCTACTGGGGGGAGTTTGTGATGGAGTGGATTGGTCTTCACCGCTCACTTTTGTCAGATTGTATGACCTAGACATGGATACCCCTTGGTATAACGTTCTCATGTAATGACCGTTTTAACACAGATTCTTGACCGTATGGCATTCGGGCATTCTTGTTTCCAAAGCCTCATAGCAAGCAAGTGGATCACAGGGATGTAGGAAGTATGGTAAAGTGACACAGCATCTTGTTCCCTACTCAGGGAACTAGGGTTACAGTCCAAACCTTAGACTTTCCCTTTCGAGGGAACACGCGCTGCGTCCCTTTGCCATACTTCCAGTCGTAACCTGAGACGTTTTCGTTGCATTTACACAGTTTTGACCAGCAGGTGTCCAGCATTTGGAAACTATTATTATTCAAATTTCTCCCATTCCCGCTACTGGTTCATGGCTTCACAGAGATCATCACCAAATTTAGAAACAGTTAGGAAGCCTTGTTGATTGAAATCACATGACGAAGTGCCCGTCACTAGTGCCGTAAAAGCCACAGATTTGTAAGCAGGGATATGGAGCACAAGTTGTATGTTCAGACGGCAGTGCATCGAGCTGATCTGAGGTCTGTGTGTGACTCTGTCCGCAGGGTTCCTGAGAGACCGGCTGGGCAACTATGACGTGGCGTTTTACCTGGCGGGTATTCCTCCGCTCATCGGCGGGGCGGTGCTGTGTGTGATCCCGTGGGTGGAGGCCCGGAGGAGGAAGAAGGAGGCCGACGCCACAGCCGAAACCACGGAGAACATGCTGGAGCACAAGAGCCACACGGACGCCAAGAACCAAGACACTGAATCTGTCATCTGAGAAACATTCACAGCACAGAGACTGACCGGTGTGTGTGTGTTCAGGAGAACATGCTGGAGCACAAGAGCCACATGGACGTCAAGAACCAATCAATCATCTGAGAAACATTCACAGCACAGAGACTGACTGATGTTTGTTCAGATGTGTGTGTGTGTGTGTAATTTTATATCCCGTCTAACAGGGCTTCTATATGAATGTGATTCTTGAGCTATGCATCTCTCAGAAAAATAATATTTTTGTACTGAACTTTTGGGGTTTAAAAGGGAAATGGTGTAAGATGAACAATCAAAGAAGGGAAGCCCCGAAACCTTCACCGTGAGGAGATTCATGGGATCTTTTATTAAGTATTATTGGTATGTTGCCTTTGTTCTTGTACTCTAGCTTGTTTTACGTCAGACTACAATGAGAAACTCGTCTGATTGTTTTAATTGGGAAAGTTAGCCATATGTCTTAATTTCTTCCTGTGCTGGAAAGATTCGAAGGATGTTTATGCAGATGAGCGCTTTATTAGAGCAGACGTCGTGCGTTATATGCAATTATATAAGAGATATATCCTCTGAGGAAACGTTGATGCTGTTTTAACGTGTAGAGCAGATAGAAATGATGTAGTTTTGGTCTGGAGTCTGACGAATTCCAGTGTTTTTCTCGTGTTTACGGCTGCTTACGTGAGCTTTACCGACCAGGGCAGATATCAGCATATTAGTATAATAATGAACTAATAATACTGAATTGATTTTCTGTTGATGGGTTAGACTGAGCCAAGCTGCCTTTGTGATCTCAGAGTTTCCCCTTTATTTCACGAGGCCTTGACTGAAAAACAGCACTTCCGCAGAGGCGTTTTATTTCGTTTATCAGCGAGTATGAGCGTCTGAGTCTCATGCATGATGGGTTTGGCAGACAGTTGTCACATAATCAGATGATCCATAGGGGTGTTATTCTGGTCCAGTGATCTACCTCGATTGACATTGGTCCTCATGTGTTCCTCTGAGGATCATAAACTCACCAAGTGCCCGTGCCACTTATTATCACACATCCCATGTTTCTTCTGCTGAGTATTACTAATTGCATCACATATGTATTGCAACAACATTCGTTAGTGCCTTGGCAATGTGATTATTGGACAGAGATGAAGTATTGATTTGATTATATGAACTTGTTATATTCGTTTTAGTGGAAGACTAACCCTAACCTGAACATTTCAGAGGAAAAGCTTGATCTTTTCCGACGCTCTTAACTCTTGATTGGTTTATTAATTTTTTTTTGGTTTGAAACCATTTTCAAGATTTTTTTTTTTTACTTTTTGTACATGATCATTTTTGTACTTGTTTTATTTATGCTGTTGACGTAAATCGCTGTCGCACACCAAACCAGAGTAAGTTCTGCTTTGTGTAACCTCATATTCTGTGATGTTAAATATGCGATGAGCGCTGCAGTGATTTACTCGGGGTAATAATACATGTAAAATAAGTTTCTCCAGACCTCAGCTAAACACCAATATTACTGACTTCAGTTCTTGAGGAATTTATCTGTGATTGTAACATTTAAAAGTAAAGCAGAATATACTATTGCACTTACAGAGTACTTACCAAAGTTAGTATGTAGTTATTGGAATGATTATAGTTAGTACATGCGGAACAGGACTGTAAAATAAAGTGCTACCAAAAATAGTTTCATAACAAACTGTCAGTATCATGAGCTATTTTTCTCCATGCATGCCGGTAATCTCAATGGAGATGGTTGAACACATATTATGATTCTGCAGCTTCATTTTAGTGACCTTATGACTTGCATGATTTTACCTTCTGTTATTTCTTGTTGTATGTACAACACACTTGCGATAAATGAATACAACAATAAAGAAAACATTATTGGTTTTATTAATGAAATGAAATCAATTTGTGAATGGCACAGCACATTTGCTTGTTTGTTTTTTACACTATTTTATAAGCTAAAATCAATGTTTTTATTCATAAATATGTCCTCGTTGGTGTAAGATAACCTCTGCCAATGATCAGACTTATCTTCGTAAGCGAAGAATTTCTTATCTTTAATTCCACAGGACAGGTAAGTTCATGGTGGCCTCCATGTCGTAGCACAAACTTGAAAAACTATAATAGCACAGAGGGACAAAAAACACTAGCGTTCCTAAATGCATTTTCACAATGCGTTTTCTTTCAGAGCCAGCATCTCGTAACAGCATACACGTGCTCATTAACGGCCCCTGCCTATCTCTGCAGTTTAGTTTTTATTGAATTAAACAGATCTCGGAGGGATCGAGTATTAGGAAGTGACGCCTGTGGAGATATCTAATGTTTACACAGACTCACTGCAAACACTGACAGATCCAGTTCATTACCACATTACAACATTCATTCATCAATAAAACTGAAACCCTTCAGAAACAATAGACGTCACATTTACTAGATTATAATCATCTATTTCTCATGAATAAAATAAACACAAAAAAATTTGGTGTATATTGAAAGAGAAGTGGAGTGTACATTAATTACAAAATGTTTCAGAAATAATAAAATTGAGAAAATTATAACTCAATGAATATAAATAAAGAATAAGGAAGTCCTGATATCACACACTATACAGTAGGAGGCGCTAATCATTCTTGACTGTAGAATTAAACCCGCCAGAAACTGAATGACGAAGAAGAAGAGAGATGGGCGGGGTTTATCTGTTGTAGACCTGAGGCCTCTGCGCATGCGCGTTCTGAGCAGAAACCGAAAGTAAAGGAGATCTTCAGGAAATTATGCGAATTCACCTTCAAGTCTTGAAACTCCATAGAGCCTCTCAGGTCTAAATCTCATGGCCCTCTATCAGAATCCAGAGTTTAGAGAAGATTGCAGAAATTTATTTTCTTTATTTATTTATTATTTAGTTTCAATATCTCAGCTCTGGAAGGGTCTAGAGCAGCCGCGTTTCTAGGTTTTAAAAACATCAGGGGCTGGGGTGGGGAATAAGATATCATGATTCGATACAGAGAATAATGTATATTGCAGGCCTACGAGTATGGACCCCAATGATTTCTTATTCTGAAAAGGACGTAACTCTTCCCAAAAACAAACACTAACATTGTTATTAAAAGGCCCGCGCACAGTGGAATGGATAACGAAACTCGACACAATGGGCTAACAATGATGTCAATTATTTCCTCACTGTATGTAATATAACAACTTTGTGATTCTGTTTTCCCCTTTTTTTAATTTTAATTTTTTTTATTTAATTATTTCTTTATTTTGTTCAGTGGGTGGGTTGTGGGTTAAGGGAGAAAATGCAAAATACCCCCCAAAAAACAAGGAACATTGTTAACATTTTCTGTAAATGATACATCATTCTGTTCTTCCTTTAATAAAAATATTATATATATATATATATATATATATATATATATATATATATATATATATATATATAAAGATTACAGATTCTTAAATATTAGAATGAGGATGTTGAAAAGAATGATCCACGCTTGGATGCAAATGCTGAATGTTTCTGCTTATTGTTGACAATACACAATTACATATTTCAAATAGGAATGGCCTTAATGAGAACTCTTTCAAGGATTATTTTACATAGATGTTATTTCAATCAAACACCAGTGCATTATTAGCATTAAAGATTGGTTTCAGCAACTAGTTTCTTTCTAAGGTTAGCTAATCAATATTTTTGGCACTAATCTGTTAAGTTAAAGTTCAATTGTGCACTCATTGTCGCCACCAATTGGCTTAATAATGCAAGTTGGGCAAACACAGACAGGCGGAGTGATACAAAGGCTGATAATGGTGAAATATTCAAACACATTCGAGGACCATACAAATGTATATTGTAAAGGACCTCTTTGAGAGTTTAATGTGTGCTTTTGATTAAATTAAGTATGAGTTGGGTTATTGGTAAAATATTTGTGTAAATGTTGTAACTTATTCAAATATTTTGTATGTGCTTTTGTTATTTGTATGTGATTGACTGGAAATTTGGTGCACCTGTAATACTGAGATTTGTCCTTTTGGTGACGCCGTAGTTTTGCACAACATTTAAGGGTAGCTGACGGTGTGAATGGGGAGCGGCCGTGTGTTTGAGCCTACATGTGTGTATTTTATCTGAGATCTCGTGTTTTATTCATGAACTTGAAACTTGACGCCCGTTTATGACGGAAGAGGATTATCAAAATTTGTTTGCATTTCTTGGTGAGCGCAGCGAGGTATGATATGTTTTCATTCATTGATCATTCATAAAACTGTCCATATGTATGGTTTTATTAGATCTATAATTAATGTTTGTCGATATGTTTGTTTTGTAATGATGTTTGTAACCGTTAAACCAAGTGTGTGTTTTTCTGTGTATGTTTTCAACACAGTTTTTACGGTGCTATGGTGATGATGAATATGAGTTGAGCTTCATGGTTTGGCGAACTTAATAAAGGACACCTTATGCATCGGTCGAGACTCTTTTGGATCCAAGGGCTGCTACACACACACACACACACACACACACACACACACACACACACACACACACACACACACACACACACACACACACACACACATACTTATACATGTTCTATATATTTATACTTATGAATTGAGCTTATAGTTTATGTAATTAGCAAATATATATTGTAATAATGTTAAAAGGTGTAAAGATAGAGCAAAATATCTTTACTTGTGTTGGTTTATTCTTCTGTTTCACTGTAATTCCATGAAACGATATTATAAATTAAAACACTTTCAATCATTGATCTATAAACATTGGTAAAGATCCTTCTTTCAATGTCAAAATTTCTTAACTTCCTAAGTAGACTTAAACACTGTCTAGTTTTCTTATGTAGCCCATAAAATCCACATTGTCTTGGAAGGAAAGTTTGTCATCAATTGTACCAAGATATTTTGCTCTATCTTTACATTCCATTGGCGGTGACCGTTTTTAACTCAATTGAGGTGTGTGAATTTGCACATACTGTATTAATTTAACTCATGTATGTGTCATGATTCTCTTGTCCTACTCTTGAGGCAGGATCATGACAGATCCTTGTTTTGTGTGCAGGCACATGGCCTTGTGTTTGGGCTGTGTGTGTTTGTGTGTCTCATTCTCTTGTGCTTGTTACTCTCGTTTGGTCATCATTGCTTCATCTATGTCACCTGCTGTCAATGTCTGTTTCTCCCTATTTGATCCTCATCTTGTGTTTGCTGTCCTGTGCCATGCCTGTACCTTGTGAGTACCTTCTTAACGAAGTTGTGATCTTGTAAAATCCTGCCTTGTTCCTGTATTGTTTAAACACTTTATTTGATTTTGCACTTTCACAATTTGTGAATCAAATAGATGTGATTTCCTGCATTCTGCTGCATTTTAGGCCTTTGCTCCTTGCCACTTAATACCAATGGTCTAAAAATACAATGTTAATTGAACTGCCATGTAGAAAATGAAATGCATAAGTCTCTTGATCTTTGATATTGAGAGCTTCAACCCGTGAACTGCTTGTTAAACAAAGACAAAGTATTGATTTGTTCAATAAAGAGGGCTCAAACATCTTTTTAATTATGAGAGTCTCAGTCTACATTACATTACCAGTGGTGTTTAAGGATGCCAAACAATTATCATAACATAACAATGATTTATACAATTATCCCTATGACGTAAAATCCATATAGCCTATAAATGTAGGTGTATACAGCCTATATGAATGAAAATGAATATTTCAAAAGTATATTTAGTCTACATTACACAATAATATAGGAAAATTAAAATATACTTTACATTAAAATGCCTATAATGTCTTGTGCTGTTTAATGAAGGCAAAAAACAACATCATGGTTTCGATTTTAGTTCATTGGCAAAATATAACACTATGACCTTCATGACTATTTAGAACTTTCACATCTCATACGTTCGGCGGATAGTAGACTCGAATTCGGGTCCGACTGCATCACAACTCATTACCTAACCACACGCTCTCCTAATCAAATGATAACATTAATTACTGCCAGGTGGTGGTTAATTAATTGAATTAACGAGATGAAAGCGTTCCTGATATATTAGAGTCTGAAGAGCGGCTTGGTAAGGTTTAGTCTTGTGTGATCTGTCCTCATGGCTGTGAGGGAGATTTGTGTTTGGAAGAAGCTCATTTTCACCCTTTTTCTCTTTGCTGTTGATGGACTTAAAGAACCAGGTAAGTACCATTAGGCTTTGAAGTTAACAGAAGCATTCTGTTTTTATGTTGAAGTTGTTTACTAAACTTTATAGATGGTGAAAATAAGCTTTGTGAACCTTTGAAGCTTTCCTTCAACACCATTACTACTCTTGGTTTGTTTGCCATCCAGTGATCAAATGGATGATGGTCTTGTGGGTTTTTTTGTTTGTTTGTTTCCCCTTTCCTAACCTTGATTATTCCTAACAGATATCCGTGACTCATTTTGATGAGACTCCAGTTGCAGATAAAGTGATGGTGTTGATATGGCTCCAGCAGTGCAGATTCTGGTCTACAGTGTTCTTCCCAGTGGGAATGCAGCTGTGCTCTATTACCACCCTTGACTCCAGCGTGGACCATCGGCCATTCAGCCTCCCTCTGTTGGACATTACATCTTCTTCACCATGGACTTGAGGCCATTCGCTGCCCTACGGTTCTCCACCTCTTTTGCCTTTGAATAGCTCCACCCTCCCTCATGTTCCTCCTCCATCTATGGTTGCTGCAGCTCAGCCTCTAACCTCAGGATCGCCTCTTCCACTTCAGGGGGTCGGCGCTGTGGCCTAGTCTTGGTCGCCTAGGTCTTTGTGTCTCACTGCCTCATCGCTTCTCTGGCTACGTGGTGTGCTCCACCTCCATCACCTCCAGTAATCCCCTTGGTAGTGTTGGGTCTCTTCTCTCCATTGCTACTCTATTCTGCGTTGCTGCCGTGGGATGCAGCTCTGACTGTGGGCTGAGTCTCCATCTGCCCTTCCCTGCTCAAGGCCATCCCCCTGGCTGTCACCACCACCTGCACCAACCTTTTTTCATGGTTCTCTTCAGCTTTTTATTGTCCTCCAGTTAAGCCGCATTCCTTCCGGACAGACGCATCCGTCTGTCCGCCCAATACGTCCGTCCGCTCAATCCGTCCGTCTGTTCGCCCAATCCATCCGTCCGCCCAATACGTCTGTCCGCCCAATACGTCCGTCCGCTCAATCCGTCCGTCTGTCCGCCCAATCCGTCCGTCCGCTCAATCCGTCCGTCCGCTCAATACGTCCGTCCGCTCAATCCGTCCGTTCGCCCAATCCGTCCGTCCGCCCAATACGTCCGTCCGCTCAATCCGTCCGTCCGCCCAATACGTCCGTCCGCTCAATCCGTCCGTCTGTCCGCCCAATCCGTCCGTCCGCTCAATACGTCCGTCCGCTCAATCCGTCCGTCCGCCCAATACGTCCGTCCGCTCAATCCGTCCGTCTGTCCGCCCAATACGTCCGTCCGCTCAATCCGTCCGTCTGTCTGCCCAATCCGTCCGTCCGCTCAATCCGTCCGTCTGTCTGCCCAATCCGTCCGTCCGCCCAATACGTCCGTCCGCTCAATCCGTCCGTCTGTCCGCCCAATACGTCCGTCCGCTCAATCCGTCCGTCTGTCTGCCCAATCCGTCCGTCCGCCCAATCCGTCCGTCCGCTCAATCCGTCCGTCCGCCCAATACGTCCGTCCGCTCAATCCGTCCGTCCGCTCAATACGTCCGTCCGCTCAATCCGTCCGTCCGCCCAATACGTCCGTCCGCTCAATCCGTCCGTCCGCCCAATCCGTCCGTCCGCTCAATCCGTCCGTCCGCCCAATCCGTCCGTTCGCCCAATCCGTCCGTTCGCCCCATCCCTTCGGTCGCCCAATCCGTCCGTCCGCCCAATACGTCCGTCCGCCCAATCCGTCCGTTCGCCCAATCCGTCCGTCCGCCCAATACGTCTGTCCGCCCAATACGTCCGTCCGCTCAATCCGTCCGTCTGTCCGCCCAATCCGTCCGTTCGCCCAATCCGTCCGTCCGCCCAATACGTCCGTCCGCCCAATACGTCCGTCCGCCCAATACGTCCGTCCGCCCAATACGTCTGTCCGCCCAATCCGTCCGTCTGTCCGCCCAATCCGTCCGTTCGCCCAATCCGTCCGTCTGTCCGCCCAATCCGTCCGTTCGCCCAATACGTCTGTCCGCCCAATACGTCTGTCCGCCCAATACGTCCGTCTGCCCAATACGTCCGTCCGCCCAATCCGTTCGTCCGTCCGTCCGCCCTCCCAAGCCGTCCATCCGTCCAAGACTTTCAGCAGGGAAGAGCGGACGGACACCCAGTCCATAGTCAGAACTGCATTCCACTGCGCCCGTCCGTCCGTAGCTGGAGGAAAGGTTGATGCAGGTGGTGGTGAAAGCCAGGGGGGATGGCCTTGAGCAGGGAAAAGCCGACGGAGACTCAGCCCACAGGCAGGTCTGCATCCCACGGCGGCATCACAGAATGGAGTAGCAATGCAGTGACGAGGTCCAACACTACCAAGGGGATTACCGGAGGTGATGGAGGTGGAGCACACCAAGTAGCCAGAGAAGCGATGAGGCAGTGAGACACAAAGACCTAGGAGACTGGGACTTGGCCGCGCTGTTGCAGAATGGAGCAGCCATGGAGTGAAGTCTTTGAGGTGAAAAAAATACGGTAAGTTGTGTAAGGGAAGTTCAATGACAGATCTGAGGCCTTAATCTAAAGCACTTTGTTTCTGGTTTAGTTTTGCCCAAGTTTGACGTGACCGTAAACGCACCGCAGACCTACAGCGTTGCAGTTATGGGACTGTAAGTTGAGTCTTGTGCCAAGTGAGTGATGCTTTATTTTCTTGTCTTGTGGTTGGTCAGTTCTTTATCTTGTTATGATGTTTCCCAGATGTACATATGGCCAACCTGTACCTGGTCAAGCCTTAGTGGAAGTGTGCCCTGATCCATTTCCATACAGTCTGCTTCATAATTTGACCGGACAGTGCCTGACTCAAACCGCAAAGGTGTGTGACTCCTGCCTTACTGCTGAGGGTTTTCCTTTTGCCTGTGCTTGACTTAATTGTGTGTTTGTTCTCCTACCAGATGAATGCCACTGGCTGTGCCTCCCTTTCTGTTGATACGTCAGTGTTTTTCTACACCAAATTTGAGGACCAAATGCAAGACTCATTTCTTGTAAATGTTACTGAGGAGGGAACAGGTGAGCTATTGGCTGATCTGAACCATATACTCTTTATCGTCTTTACAAGACATGCACTTTAAGCCACAAAGTTGATATTCTTCACTGTTTGTTTGGACTTTCTCTCGCAGATGTAATGGTGTCAGAATCTGCAATGGTGTCCTTTACCAACAAAGCTGTATATCTCTTGGAGGGGAGCAACTGGCCCAACAAACTGCTGTTGAATCTAACCACAAACAAGAATGGGCGGGCTGCGTTCTCCCTAAACACTGCTAATCTTAAGGCTGATCTGAATCTGGTGGTACGACTTGTATTTTGTAAAAATTAAGACTTTCTCTATCATGATGCTGATTAAGTTTGATCTTCCCCAGGCGAGTGCTAATCCAGAGGTTTATGGTTATAAATCGCCATACTTCACTACAGATACAAGGTTTGTTCAGCTTCTCCTACCTGTTTCTCCCAACAACCCATCGTTTAGTGAACTGACTATAGTGAAGCTCAATCAGCCGCTCTAATGTGGTGCTTTGTTTCCAGTGACCGTGGAGTATTCATTTGTTGGAGAGGCTGGTAGCTACAGCGCTGACATAATCTATATGGTGAGTGGACATTAGTTTTGTAGTTAAGTTTGCTGGTCTATTTGTTCCGTAACTTGCACACCTATGTCTTCTGTCAGGTCTTATCCAAAGGAGTGATCGTCCTCCATGGATTTCAGACGGTTAAAGCAAAGGCTGGTAATGCAGACACAAGTGGCTCTGTGACGTTCCAGTTGTCTGTCAGCGTCGATATGACTCCAGCAGTGCAGATTCTGGTCTTCAGCGTTCTGCCCAGAGAGAATGAAGTTGCTGCTAGTGTGCCGTTTGACACCGATATGTATTTCCAGAAGCAGGTACTGTATGATGTGGCTGTTTTTCAATTTGGGAATGTTGGTGTGTGTCCTACAGCGTGTTGGTCCTTGTTCCAGGTGTCTCTGCTGTTTTCTCCAGCTACGGCTGTTCCTGCGGAGGGAAACGTTCTGATGGTTTCTGCTCAAGCAGGATCTCTGTGTGGCCTCAGTACTGTTGATCAGAGTGTCCGGATCATGGAGCCAGGAAGACGTCTGAGTGCTGAAGGGGTGTCTGTGCCTCAATCAGGTTTTTTGTTTGGGCTTTTAATCTGATTATTTCAGTGTGTGGCTCTTCTGATTAGAGTGTCACTTTAGTTTACCCCAGTGTCTGAAGTACAAGGGCCTGAATTTTTATCGCAACTTCAGTGTCGGTATTTCTGTTAGTTTAATTCTTGCTCTAGAAATTGGTACATGACTTAAAGATAAAATGAAAAATGTAGGCTTGTGTTGTAATAGTCTATACTAGCTTTTGTTACTGAATGTGAACTTTTAATATGACGGTCGGAAGGACGTCCGTCCGTGCTTGCGTCTGCCCGTGCTTGCGTCCGTCCGTCCGTGCTTCACAAAGACCAAGCCGTCACAGAATGGAGCAGCAATGGAGTGAAGAGCCCCAACACTAGTCTCCAAAGTTTTTGAGGTGGAAAAAATACGGTAAGTTGTGTAAGGGAAGTTCAATGACAGATCTGAGGCCTTAATCTAAAGCGCTTTGTTTCTGGTTCAGTTTTGCCCAAGTTTGACGTGACCGTAAACGCACTGCAGACCTACAGCGTTGGAGTTATGGGACTGAAAGTTGAGTCTTGTGCCAAGTGAGTGACGCTTTATTTTCTTGTCTAGTGGTTGGTCAGTTCTTTAATTATTCTTTTTATCCTTTTGCCTGTGCTTGACTTAATTGTGTGTTTGTTCTCCTACCAGATGAATGCCACGGGCTGTGCCTCTCTTACTGTTGATACGTCAGTGTTTTTCTACACCAAATTTGAAGACCAAATGCAAGACTCATTTCTTGTAAATGTTACTGAGGAGGGAACAGGTGAGCTATTGGCTGATCTGAACCATATACTCTTTATCATCTTTACAAGATATAAACTTTAAGCTACAAAGTTGATATTCTTCACTGTTTGTTTGGACTTTCTCTCGCAGATGTAATGGTGTCAATCTGCAATGGTGTCCTTTACCAACAAAGCTGTATATCTCTTGGAGGGGAGCAACTGGCCCAACAAACTGCTGTTGAATCTAACCACAAACAAGAATGGACGGGCTGCGTTCTCCCTAAACACTGCTAATCTTAAGGCTGATCTGAATCTGGTGGTACGACTTGTATTTTGTAAAAATTAAGACTTTCTCTATCATGATGCTGATGAAGTTTGATCTTCCCCAGGCGAGTGCTGATCCAGAGGTTTATCATTGGTTATGAATCATCATACTTCACTACAGATACAAGGTTTGTTCAGCTTCTCCTACCTGTTTCTCACGACAACCCATCGTTTAGTGAACTGACTATAGTGAAGCTCAATCAGCTGCTCAATGTGGTGCTTTGTTTCCAGTGACCGTGGAGTATTCATTTGTTGGAGAGGCTGGTAGCTACAGCGCTGACATAATCTATATGGTGAGTGGACATTAGTTTTGTATTTAAGTTTGCTGGTCTATTTGTTCCGTAACTTGCACACCTATGTCTTCTGTCAGGTCTTATCCAAAGGAGTGATCGTCCTCCATGGATTTCAGACGGTTAAAGCAAAGGCTGGTGATGCAGACACAAGTGGCTCTGTGACGTTCCAGTTGTCTGTCAGCGTCGATATGACTCCAGCAGTGCAGATTCTGGTCTACAGCGTTCCTCCCAGTAAGAATGTAGTTGCTGCTAGTGTGCCGTTTGACACCGATATGTGTTTCCAGAGCCAGGTACTGTATGATGTGGCTATTTTTCAATTTGGGAATGTTGGTGTGTGTCCTACAGCGTGTTGGTCCTTGTTCCAGGTGTCTCTGCTGTTTTCTCCAGCTAAAACCGCCTGTCCAAACCGTCCGCCCGCCCAAACCGTCCGTCCGTCCAAACCGTCCGTCCGTCCGCCCGTCCAAACCGTCCGTCCGTCCAAACCGTCCGTCCGTCCAAACCGTCCGCCCGCCCAAACCGTCCGCCCGCCCAAACCGTCCGCCCGTCCAAACCGTCCGTCCGTCCAAACCGTCCGCCCGCCCAAACCGTCCGTCCGTCCGTCCGCCCAAACCGTCAGTCCGCCCGCCCAAACCGTCCGTCCGTCCAAACCGTCCGCCCGTCCTTCCAAGGCCTTGAGCAGAGAAGAACAGACGAACACTCAGTCCACAGTCAGGATTGCATCCCACGGCGGCCGTCCATCCGTAGCTGGACGTGACTGTAAACGCACCGCAGACCTACAGCGTTGCAGTTATGGGACTGTAAGTTGAGTCTTGTGCCAAGTGAGTGATGCTTTATTTTCTTGTCTTGTGGTTGGTCAGTTCTTTATCTTATGATGTTTCCCAGATGTACATATGGCCAACCTGTACCTGGTCAAGCCTTGGTGGAAGTGTGCCCTGATCCATTTCCATACAGTCTGCTTCATAATTTGACCGGACAGTGCCTGACTCAAACCGCAAAGGTGTGTGACTCCTGCCTTACTGCTGAGGGTTTTCCTTTTGCCTGTGCTTGACTTAATTGTGTGTTTGTTCTCCTACCAGATGAATGCCACGGGCTGTGCGTCCCTTTCTGTTGATACGTCAGTGTTTTTCTACACCAAATTTGAAGACCAAATGCAAGACACATTTCTTGTGAATGTTACTGAGGAGGGAACAGGTGAGCTATTGGCTGATCTGAACCATATACTCTTTATCGTCTTTACAAGACATGCACTTTAAGACACAAAGTTGATACTCTTCACTGTTTGTTTGGACTTTCTCTTGCAGATGTAATGGTGTCAAAATCTGCAATGGTGTCCTTTACCAACAAAGCTGAATATCTCTTGGAGGGGAGCAACTGGCCCAACAAACCGCCGCGGCCAATGCCCCGTACTCGGACTTCTCCAAGGCGAATAATTTATGCAGATCAGAGAGTTCTCTCCTCAAGTCCATATACAGCAGCCAGTGAGGGCAGGCCAGTTCTGCCTAGAGATCAAGATGATCCTCCTCAGCCCATGAGGGCACTGCCTGTAGATTCACGAGGTGACCTTCTGCATTCTCATTCTGTGAGTCACAAAGAGATTGATTATCTCACTGACAACCTAGGAGACCTGAGACTACCAGGCTCTGCAACTCTGCTAACTTCAAGTCATCCTTTCTCTTCTTATGAACCAACTCAATCCCAACACAAGCTAGCCCATCAAGAAGATTCTACATATCCTCAACCTGGTATTAGGCACAGAGATAGATCACGTGGTTACTACAACACAGACCACAGAGGCCATAACTATATGTCCACTGACCAAAGAGATCGCAACCAATATCCCGCAGCTGTTCAGTTTATGCCTCAGGACTACAGTCAAGAGACGGCAGCTACGTATGGGACTTATAAAGATCATATTCTGAACTGCAAACCTGTCCGCTATTTCCCTTCCACTGAACCATATGGTTATCAGCAACCTTATCATGGGATTCCAGCTTCAAGTCCAGTCTATCGAGATGAGAGACTTAATCAAAGGGATACATTAGCTCACCATGCACATGAGCGACACTCAGACTGCTATGGTCAATCAGCTCCTAATCCTGCAGACAAATCAAGCTTCTTGACCCCACGACAGTACGCAGATTACTCTCGGTCTGAGACATATCAGCCATACCACCCAGTGTGCCCTCCTTCTCTTCCATATCCTCATGTTTAGCCCACCTACAGAGGTCCTATTCCCACCATTCCTCATTTTTGCAGTGAGGATCCCTGAGAGATTGTACGACTTAAAATTGCACTGGAGAATTTGCTACCTGCTGAGGCTACAGAACTTTACAAGTACCAAATACTCGTTGATCATCTGAAACAGGAGAATGCCTTGCTCATTGCAGACTCGTACGTCAACAGCAGATACCCACACACCAACCCCATGAGGTCTCTAACTGCACTTTATGATCAACCACATCAACTCGCACTACAAAGAATTGGAGAATTAATGGATGGCCCAAAAATCAGGACTGGTGACACTAAATCTTTTAGAGTGTTTGCCCTCAAAGTGCGTGCATGAGTTGGAATGCTGGACCAACTTGGAGCTAAAGGATGGACAGAGCTCAAATGTGGGTCACATGTTTCACGTCTCCTTGCCAAATTGCCTCATGATCTTAAAGCAAACTTCAGAGGGTTTGTTAACCCCATTCAGAACCCAGTTCCAACACTGATAGAACTCAGCGATTGGCAAGAATATGAGCTCAGAGTACAAGAGCATGAGTCACAGTACGTTAGTAATGTAAGCAGAGCCTACTGTCAGTCACAGAGAGAACAGCAAAGGAATTGCAAGCCGGTTCAACGATTTGCTACTGTCTTGCATGGTGGCGAACAGAGTAAACCAGCAAGTGTTACAGCAGTCAAGAAGGAGAAACCAACAAAGTACTACCCCTTCTGCAACACTGTGCAGCATTACTAATGTCAAACTGCTGAATCAAGATCAAGTGGCGTCTTGGCTGAAGTCAAATCAGAAGTGCTTTAGGTGTGGCCGTGATCACCAGATCTCACAATGTAATCTTAAAGCCAAATGTGAAAAGAGACATTTAGAAGTACTGCATGATTTCAATGCCAAAGGTAAACATGAAACACAAGCTTCAGCAGAAAACAGTTGTCTTGTGAACTCAGAAGTAGAGACTTTGTATATGGACAGACCAACTGCAAAGTTCTTCTGAAGGTCAGCCGAGTGATCTTGAGAAATGGAGAGAAGGAACTCGACACATACTCTACATTGGATGAGGGATCAGAGAGGACAATGTTACTGTATGAAGCAGCTCAGCAACTTGATCTTCAAGGACTTCCTGAAGATATAGCCCTCCGTACTGTGTGACGAGACATAAGGGTTGTTCATGAGGCGGCCGTTTCATTCTCAGTAGCTTCTGCATTTCAGCCAAACAAATCCTTCACCATCACTGTGAAGCTGCTTTGATACAATCTGTATTGTGAAAAGTGCTATATAAATAAATGTGACTTGACTTGACCATTGAAAGAGCTTTTACAGCCAAAGAACTGAGCCTTGATAACACACCTACCCTGTTAAGTTGCTGCAGAAGAAATACAGATATCTGCAAGGTCTGCCCATTCCCTCATTGCAGCAGGCTCAACCACTCTTACTCATTGGCTCAGATTATCCACATTTAATCACAGCTACAGAGCCAGTTCGTCTCCTGGCGGTCCTGCCGCTGTGAAAACCAGACTCGGGTGGACTCTGCAGGGCCCCTCAAAATTCCTTGCCAGTCATCTCTTACCACAACACTGTCTATTAACCTCCACTTTGTCAGCAGACGCCGAACTGTTCAACAATGTACAGAAATTGTGGCAAATGGACACACTTCTGTATAGGAGTGAGAAACTGATCAAGGCAAGACACAGAAGTGGTGCAAATCCTTGAGGAGAAAACAATCAGGATGGCAGACATTCAAAGGTATGCAACACCTCTCCTCTGGAAAATAAGTCTTCCACCTTTCCATCAGCTAAAGAAGCACAGAAAAAAACGCCTTTTGCAGAACACAGATCTTGCTTCAGTGTATGTAAAAGAAGTGGACTATTTTCGTCAACGCATATTTTTCACCGAATGAAAACTAGACGAGACTAAAATCCCCACTAATAAACAATAACTGGGAGTAAATCTGAAATAATTTTCGTAGACTAATAAAGACGAGACGAAAATGCAGTTCGGTAAATAAAGACTGGGCTAAAATCTATGGACATTTTAGTTCACGGACAAAGACGAGACGAGAATTACATATTATATGATATGGTTTTGTCAAATCCTGTCTCCTCCTCCGCCTCCTCCTCGTCAGCTCTTCTGCCACACACCCACTTTCAAACCTGGAGCGGGTTTGGAGCTGTGTGAACACAACACATGGAGCAGACAGCAGCTGTGTGAACACAACAAACCTGAAGAGACACGTCGCAGTTCACCAAAGACATTGTGGTAAGTCAACAGAAAGATTGGTGGTGGTTGTTTATAATGTAACATTAAATCAACAGCTATAATGTCCCAATGATAAACTAACTAATGTTGGCTAACTTTCATAACATTTAGTATCCAGGCTGGCTAAGTTAGCTTCTTAGCAAGTAGCGACCGTAGCCACTTGTTGATAGAATTGCATGTGAAGTTAAATTTATGCTAACTTAGATATGTTATACTGGCCAGGCAACTATAGTTACAGTTTGATTAAAGCAGACAGACGCTTTGGGTAATCCAGGAGCTGCAAGTGAACTATAGTTAACACAAAACACCCCGGCAGCTACACATGTATGCTAACTGCTAAAACGAACTGAAACCATTTATCAGGATAAGACAAAATAAAAATAATACACCACACATAATTCAGAACAACTTTAACCTAGATTTTCATACACAAAATAGCCATTGCTAGGGGAACCACTGCAAGGATTGGGATGCTAACTCCCAATGTCTTTATTTGGTGACATAAAATGCTGCTCTGTTAATCTGCACATTTACGATTACACGGACATTTGATTTGAGTTGGCATCAATATTAATACAACCAAAATGCATGCACACATACAACATTTGTCTGCAATTTATTCCTGCATAAAAGATAGTTAGGTTGTTTGAATGAGTTTGAAATGGATTGTCAAATGTAGTTTTTACAGAGACTTAGTTTTGTTAAGGGAAAAAACAGACCTATATGCTACAGCTACTTATACACTTGGAATTCCTGTTTTGGTGTGCATCTATCCTGACATTGTATTTCTGTTCCAGATTGAAGATACACCACCAACAACAACCTACCAGCCATCCAGCATTTGTGTTTGTGTCTTGAACCTTAACAATGTTCAAAATAAATATGCAAATATTGTCAGAACATCTTGTCTGCATGTGTTCCTTAAAATTGTGTTTTTTATCAAAAAGATGAGAGAAAATGTTGAAAGGTGAAATAATTTTAAGAAATGTTAAATATTATCTGCTGACAAAAAAGTAAAAGGTTAAAATTATGTCCTGACTAAAACTAGACAAAAATGTTAACAGTTTCTGTTGACTAAAACTAAATGAATAAAATTATGTTTTCTTGGACTAAAATAAAGACTAAAATGCTCGACTTATAGTCGACTAAAACTAGACTAAATAAAAAAGGGGTGATGTCGACTAAATGTGATAAACTAAAAAGCGATGCTGAAACTGGACTAAAACTGAAACTAAAATTAAAAATGGCTGGTAAAATTAACACTATATCTCAGATATCTCTCGATACAATTCACTTCAAGATCTGATTAAGGCTACTGCTGTTTCCCTTCATGGGGCGGCAGACGAAAGTGAACTCTCAGCTGACGACTATATACAAGCTGAACAGGAACTTGTGAGACGTGCTCAAGTTGAAAGCTTCCCAGAAGAAATAGCCCAACTCCAGTTTGGTAAACCTGTATCTCACTGTAGTCGTCTTCTAACTCTAGCCCCAGAGAGGGTTGAAATGGGTTTTTTCTGGTCAAAATTTTGAGTTTCAATATCTCAGCTCTGGAAGGGTCTAGAGCCTCCATTTTTGCACCCAGGTCTAAGTGTCGTGGCCTTTTATCTGAATTTAATAGCAGGAAGTTACGCGTCATCCAGCATTTTACATCTTTGAGACACTCTGTCAATTTAGAGGAGTTAGTGTTTTCGTCTGGTCGTGATGAAATATATAATTGAGTGTCGTCAGCATAACAGTGGAAATTAATTCCATGTTTTCTTATAATATTACCAAGTGGCAGCATACATATTGAGAATAGCAGAGGGCCTAAAACTGATCCTTGCGGTACTCCATAGTCTACTGACGTTATCTTTGATTTTTCCCCGTTTAAACAGACAAAATGATAACGGTCCGATAAATATGATCTGAACCAGCTTAATGCCTGTCCTTGTACACCAGTGTAGTTTTGTAGTCGATCCAAGAGTATTTTATGATCTATAGTGTCGAACGCAGCGCTGAGATCAAGTAGGACTAGTATTGAGATACAGCCTTGGTCAGAAGCTAAAAGTAAATCATTTGTAATTTTAACTAGCGCAGTTTCAGTGCTATGATGCGGTCTGAATCCTGACTGGAATTTTTCATAGATATCATTTTCTTGCAAAAAAGAGCATAGTTGAGCAGACACAACTTTTTCTAGTATTTTGGACATAAATGGAAGATTTGAAATGGGTCAGTAATTCGCTAACTTAGTGATGCTGTGAAAGCTAAATTCATCTCAATTCTTCAGGACGATGAGCTTTACCACTTTTGACCAATTTGGGAAACAAATGGGTTTATCAGAAGTTATGGGAATATTCTTCTGAAGGGGTGGATTGGAATCCACTGCTGAGTCAATGTGTATGGAATAATGAGTTATTATAATCAAGGTATTATTCAATTATTATACATGCAATTTAAGGTATTATATATGTTTCCTTAATATCAAATGAGTTGAATGACCTCTCTGGAGTTTTTACTTGGTTATAGTAGTTATAGTAGTTCACTGACGTCGTCATACTCAATGTGAGATACGGCTCCATTGGGCTGTGATTATGGGGCGTTTCAACCGAACCAGGAAACAAATTCCCATTTGTTTAGGGTTAGGGTTAGGTTTGCTTCAACCTGAAGTGTTAGACCTTACTCTTACCCCGGATTTCCACCAAGTGCAGAACGGCCGCGGATCGGCTCCGCTGCGTGTCGGATCCGTGCTTCGCCGTCCTTCAATACCTACCAGATACGGATTTGTTGCGGAACGGCTGCGGCCATGACTAACAGCTGAAGTCACGAGCCTCACGAGGACACACGATATCTCGCGAATTTACGTTTGATATATCAGGATTTAGTTTCTATAAACAGAACCACAAAACCAGCAACAGTCTGTTTCCATCCAGAGGAGTACAGGGGAAACAATTATGTGCTGACATGCTGATCTCCCTTTTTTGGGAGATTATAGTGATTCTAGTACAATATTTATAATTAAATATAATCAACTTATAAAATGCTTAATGTTTATTTGGGTTCATTTTTGAGTGTAGTGGGAAAGTAGTAGGCTGTTTAAATAAAGTAACCATTTTTCTTGTTGGAAAAGGCAAAACTATATTTTTATTTTGGAAATTACCGGATGTTTTATTTAGTTTCTGTGCTCGATTTCCTGCGGCGCTCTCCGGCATACGGCAAAAATAGAAACTCTGCGTATCTTCTCCGGAGGGCTGTGCGTCACCGGAGCTGGGACGGAGTCGGAATGCAGCCGTTCCGCAGTCAGTGAAAATGCACACATTGACTTTAATGGAAACCTATTGACTCCGCCGCCGTTCCTGAGCGGATCCGCAACCGTTCCGCAGTTGGTGGAAATTGGGGGTAAGACCTTGGTGAAGCTGACTTCTGCTGATGAAACTGCAAACTAATCGTAATATATATATATATATATATGAAGAGTTCAGATGCAAAAGCCTCTAAGTGCCATTTGAAATTTTCTTGTAGAATGATCATTTTTATCAAGCTTGTATATTAAAGTTCAGTAATTTCACTTAAATGACTATTAATAGGTAATCTTCATTGCCATTTAAGTGAAATTACTGAACTTAAATATACAAGCTTGATAAAAATGATCATTCTAGAAGAAAATTTCAAATGGCACTTAGAGGCTTTTGCATCTGAACTCTTCATATATATATATATATATATATATACTGTATATATATATATACACACACACACCAGCATTTTTGTTTATCTAATAAAATCTGTTTGTTTTCTAACTTTTTTTTGTAGTGTGAAAACTTAACGTGATATTTAAGTGCATGGACATTCTGAATAATGTGCTGTAAAGTCAGACTATCATGCGGTAATGCACAAAAAACTTTTTTTTTTTTTTAAATTCTCCAGTGAGAACACGCTTTCCCCCTAATGTTGGGTAAGTTGAGCCACTTCTGTGTCTCTAGCTCTATTTCTGTGTCCTTATGACCCGTGCCTTTATTTGTCCTGATGAAGACAGCTGAATATGATTAGTTATATAATAATGCTGAAGCACAGATATTTGGCAGTGAAGAATATGTCCTCTACAACAGTCTCAGAGGTCCTCCGACGGCAGGACGAAGCCTAGACTAAATCTGTCTGATTGGACATTATTCAGCTGGAGTGTGTGAATCATCTCAACACAGAGCAGATAATAAGAGTCCAGAGATGCTCTATCATGAAAGCTGTCGAGCTCTAGAAGCAGAACGTCACACTCGTCTCATAGAGCTGGTGTTAAAGGGATTGCTCACTTTGAAATTAATTTTTAATACGTTTTAGTTTTTACATGTTTGATAGTATTTATTTAATTTAATTCACTACTTTAATGGGCACAGAATAATTTATTGCATGGACACCTGGAGAATCAGAAATGCAAGTATTTACTGTTACGTACGCATGGCTAGTATAAATAAAGGGTATTAAATAAATGATCAAAGTCTGGAAATGCCAGTAATTGCACTGAGAAAAGAAACATTGAAATGAATCAATAGATTACGTGATTTTTTTATTTTTAAACAGTAAAGAAATATGTTTAACAGCTTTATATGAAGAACTGTACATAAAGAATACATTTCGTTGTTTTATAAATTCTCTGTGATAATTGTTTAAAAAAGTTCAATCAAAACATCCGTCTTTTTTTTATTTAGTCGACTAAGGATTTCTGTGGTACTCTCCACTTCCACATGTGTGATGAAGACCTTTGGGCCAGGCCTACTCCATCATCATCATCATCATCCAGCCAGTCCAGGTCCAGGCCCTCTCCACAGAAGGACTTCCTGTTCCCCCCGTGGTCAAACCGTAGTTCCACACCCACACTGATGTGAGGAGGATGGCGTCCTTGTCCTCTCCGTAGCCTGCAGTGAAAGGGCTTCTTCAGGTTAGGTGCTCTTGTGGAGTGGTTTATCCTCCTGCCAAGGAAAGGTCTGGGCTCTCTCTGTCCGGCTCTGAAGAAGAACATGTGCCCTCCCTCGTGCCGCTGGGATGACCTTGCCGTGGTAGTTGCAGACAATGTTGTTCTTGGAAAAAGTCAGAGTCGCCACGACTCCTAAAATGAAGAGAACACATTACATGTTAGAGGTAATGAATAAACATTACAGTTCAGAATGTAAATGTCCATTTTACACTATTACATTATGCCTTCGAAGCTGGTGTCCACATCCGCTCGATGTCCTCCGGCTTGGGACAGTTGACCTTCCACCCCTCCTGCTCGATAAGCTGCGCCACCTTAGCGGCCGAAGGCTTGTGGACGGTGAAACGTGCTGAAGGACGGAATGTAATAACGTGAGTCACTGTGAATGAATGGCCCAGTTAATGAGTGTCTGCTCTGAGACTCACACAGCAGATATTGCTCTCGCTGGGCACGCTGGGTAATCCGCCACTTGTCGTAAAAAACGCGGTCGTCTGGAAAGCCTGATTCGACGCGCTGCTTCTTGGATGGCGGCTGACCCTCCGGCGAAACAGGAAATCTCTCCACGAACTCAGCGAAGCTCTTCCCAGACGGTTCAGCGGCACCGTTCGTGGCCGAGGACGTCTCGTCCGCAGAAGTGCTGTATAAGAGAGGAATACGAGGATTATAATAGACCAAACCATGATGTTTATGTTTTGTGATGAGTAATGGATGAAGAGATGTGTACCCGACTAATGATTCCAGCAGCAGAGCGGCGTCGAGGACGTCCTGTGGCCGGACCGCACCAGCGCTGATGGACAGATACTGCTGCAGCGCCTCCTGTTGGTGCGCCGGGAGCTTTCCTGCAGCCTCCTCAACAGCCCTCCGCACACACTGGGCAGAGAAAGGAGCCAGCTTGTACCTGCAGAAACAAAAGGAAATGTTAATGTGATGAGGCGAGATGCAAAGAAGCGTATCCGTTCACACACATACAGTTTATGGAGCCGATTCATGTCCCGAGAGACGCTGTGAACCTCCACGCCGGACGACGAGACGAAGAAGCTCTTGCAGAGTTTATCCGGCTCAATGTTCTGGGGCCTGATGCGGCTGAAGTACAGCTCCAAACACTGCGGAGAAAACACCAATGAGTTACTCCATCTAAAACAATGGAGGAGCGCAATCAGTCAAACGTACCACTTCCTCCTCCTGGGTCAGAGCGATCCTCATACTGGAGGTGTTCTCCCTCTGTACGCCGATCACAAACCTGTCACCCAGCTTGGTCTTGTTCATCCACTCTGCATCCTGTAAAATATGGAGGTGTTATTCACAAGAGTGGCGATATAAAGCACATCGGAAGAGTAAACTGGTGGAGTAGATGAACTGACGGTCAAGGCTTCCACAGCTCTGGGACGCTGCATGTGGACAAACACCAAGAGCGCCTCGCAGTAGTAGCGGTAGAGCGTCTGGTCCGTGTTGGAGAGCTCTCTGCCCGCCTGCAGGTCCCTCTGGATCCTGAGCACGTCCGGCTTCGCCACTCTCACGATCTTCTGGCAGTGTTTAATGCCCGGAGCCGTCTGAACCAACCGGCTGATTGGATCCAACATAACAGACTATTAAAGTTATCCATAGAAATAAAGTAAGAAAAGCATTTAAGGATTGCCCTTACGTTTGAAGAAGATCAGACGGAGCATCATCATCATCTTCTTCATCACTGTCAGACTCTTGAGGCTGGTTCGTGATAAAAAACCCCCGCCGTAGAAGCTCCTTGACCATGCTGACCCGAGAGCGCCGGTCAGGCAGGAGCGCACAGATCTGGTTGTAGTCCCAGGTCCTGTTGGTCCGAATCCACTCTCGGCCCGAAGCCTTGGCTTTCTGAACCTCGGCCGCTCTCTCCTCGGCCGTGCGTTTCTTCATGCACACTCTGGCCAGGTGAACAGGAAGGTTGTCCTGGGGTTTGTGGCACTGCAAGCAGTGGACTATGGTGCGATCAGCGGACCTTAAAAACAAAATCACATGATACAGAATCAATTATTAAACAATGATCTGAAAGAATGAGACATGATTAAAAAAAGAGATAAAACACTCTTAAATATGCAGCAGGACAGGGTAACCCTATCACCATCTATCTATCTATCTATCTCAGGAGTTTTAAAATGAGTAAATGTCACCAAATATTTGTAAACTGAACATAAAGAGCTTCATTTTGATAGGAAACACATTAAAAAAAATCTTGAGATTTGAAAAGAAAAAGAGCAGCATCCCAGAAGAGGAAGATAATGAGAGCAATCACTGGCCTGTAATATAATTATATAATATAATGTAATGATGTATTTCTGGTCAAGTAAATACAGGCTTGATGGTCAAAAGAGTTCTTTTAAGGTAAAATTAATAAATTCTGCATGTTTATATGCTCACCAGGCCTGCATTGTTTTCGTTCAGTGATTGCTCTCATTATCTTCCTCTTCTGGGATGCTGCTCTTTCTCAATGTTTTTTTAATGTGTTTATAGTAATGTGTAATACCCCATTTTGAAGGTGGCGCTACTGAGCCCTCACCACGCCCGTTTCTGAAACTTTGCACATGGCTAATAAATGTGATGTCTGTCGAATTTCAAGCATGCTAAGAGTCTCAAAAGCATCAAAAAAGAATTTCAAAGTTTGATGTGTCGCCATGGCAACTATATCTTAGATATTAAATAATCATTTCACAGGTCTACATCTGCCGTATGTTTACATTATACAGATGAGTTTGAAGCAAATCGGGTTAAAATAACAGGGGGATTTCAAAGCATTTTGGAAGTGACACACTTCCTGCTGCCAGTTGGTGGCGCTATAACTTTAATTCACAATAGTCACATCCATGTGATCGGCCCCTTAGAGCGAATACACTGCTGAAGTTTTTTATCAAGATTAGTTAATGTATGCTGAAGTTATAACACACTTCCTGTTTCACGTTTCTCACCATGAACTAGTTTCCTCCTCGCCACGGCCAAACCGTTCGAGATATCAAAAATCCCCTCGCAATTTATCATCCTCAATGTCTTGATTTCACACTGCGTTTCGTGGGATTTCTTTGAATTCTCTAGGAGACGTACTAGGGTTAGGGTCAAACCCATCCACATATTTGACAATCGGAAAATCAGTGTTTCATGCTATAACTAATACATTTGTGAACATTTTTAATAAAACGGAAAAATGACATAAAAGCAGATCCTCGTTCATTCAGCGCTGTGTTGCGGTTGTGCTGTGTCACGTGACAAGCAATGACGCGTCACCATGGAAACATTAAAGTGGCAAGTTCTAAAACTCCCGCTGGGGGGTCAGTTAGAGTATTTTAAACTTACGTGTGAAAGGGTTAATAATGAACACTCACCGAGCTTTACTGCAGTTGACCACCGCTGGTATCAGTCTTCTTCTGCCCTCATCTGATGTGTTGTATTTCGTGGTGTCCAGCGGCTCCTCTGAGATCTGAAGCATGTAGGAGATTGTTGAGCAGTGAGACGGAGAGAGTTTGTTCTGTGAGTGTTGGTCTGATTTCACAAACTCCTGAATCTCTCTGGACAGAGTCTGATCTTTCACTTCCAGCAGACAGAGGAACAGATTGATGGATTGATCATCTGAGAGTTCAGCTAGTTTTTTATTTTCTTTGTATCGCATATCAAGTTCATCTACATAAATGTCATCGTGATCATAATTGCGTGTCTTGATCATCTGCTGAATGTGCTGTGTGATTCTCCTGATGCTCTCTGAGCTGTTCTGTGTGTGTGTCAGTAGATCCTGTAAGAGTCTCTGATTGGACTCCAGTGAGACGCCCAGCAGGAACCGCAGAAACAGATCCAGACGTCCATTATCACTCCTGAGGGCTTTATTTACTGCTGATCTGAGTAGATCATACAGAGAGACTTTATCAGATCTGAAAAGTCTGAATTCATACAGCAGTTCCTCGTTCTTGATCATATACGAGTAAAACACAAAGAAAGCAGCGAGAAACTCCTGGACGCTCAGATGAATGAAGCTGTAGACTTTCCTCTGATGAATCACAGATTCCTCCTTAAAGATCTCAGTGCAAATCCCAGAATGCACTGCGGCGTCAGTGACGTCTATGCCGCTCTCAATCAGGTCCTCCTCGTAGAACATCACATTGCCCTTCATCAGCTGATGGAAAGCCACTTCAGCAAGTTTCACGATCACTTCTCTGTTGGACTGCAGGAGTTTCTCTGGATCTCTCTCTTCATACTTCTGATTCCTCATGTGGATCTGAATCAGCAGGAAGTGGATGTACATTTCAGTCAGAGTTTGAGGGATTTCTGCACTCAGATCTTCTTCCAGGAGCTTCTGAAGCACAGTGGAGGAGATCCAGCAGAAGACGGGTATGTGGCACATGATGTGGAGGCTTCTTGCTCTTCTGATGTGAGAGATGATTCTGCTGGCTTGATGCTCGTCACTGATTCTCTTCCTGAAATATTCCTCCTTCTGAGGCTCATTGAATCCCTGAATCTCTGTCAGACGGTGGATGTATTTGGAGGGGATCTGATTGGCTGCTGCTGGTCTGGAGGTGATCCAGACGAGAGCCGAGGGAAGCAGATCTCCTTTAATGAGGTTTGACATCAACACACCCACTGATGAAGTCTCAGTCACATCAGAAACTTCCTGAGCGTCTGAAAACATCAGTGGGATTCTGCTTTCATCCAGACCATCAAAGATGAACACAACTCTACACTCCTCATACATCTTTGAGTCCAGATCTTGAAGTTCAGGATGAAAGTCCAGCAGAAGTGTGTGAAGACTGTACTGATGATCTCGGATCAAGTTCAGCTCTCGAAATGGAAGCACAAACATGAAATCCACATCCTGATGGTCTTTCCCCTCGGCCCAGTCCAGAATGAACTTCTGCACAGAGACGGTTTTCCCGATTCCAGCGATGCCTTTAGTAAGAACAGTCTTGATCTGCTGTTTCTCCTGGCGTCCTGGTTCAGGAGAGGCTTTAAAGATGTCATTGCAGTGGATTGGAGTGTCTTGTGTTCTGGCTGATTTCTCCATCTGTAAAACCTCATGTTCTTCATTCACTCCTCCTCTCTCTCCCTCTATGATGTAGAGCTGTGTGTAGATCCTGTTCAGGAGGGTTTCATTCTCTTGGAGTTTCATTCCCTCAAATAATCTCTCATACCTGCTCTTCATGCTGGTTTTGTGTCGGTCTTTGACTCTCTGTACTTCATCATTCACTGGTTGAGGAGAATCTCCAGTCTGATCATTTCTATCCACTCTGCTCAAACAACACAAATGGGACAAAAAGAAGAGGATTTGATTACAATAAATGATTTAAATCTATAGTCAATTAATGAAGATGTCAATCTTGTGTTTCCTTCATAATTGTCTTACATTTCAGTTTCAGTTCAAAAGTTAATTTCCCATCACAGAGACCAGGAACAAACTCACTAACAGATTAAAGAAATGATGAAGACACCAAATCCTCATCCTCAATCTGACACCAGAGATTCTGTTGGACGATACGTTTCTTATATCTGGACATTGAGGTCACAGTTCATTCTCCATCACTGAACGTTTGTCAAACTGAACTCATCTCTCTCTGTGCATTGAGTGCAATATATATATCATATATTAAAGAGAATATTATTAATGATCTGGCTAATCTGGAAGTTGGCATCTGCTTGGTGTGTTACAGGCTTAAAACTGGATTATATCTCACCTGGGGTCAGAGGTCACTGGAGATGACGATCTCTCACTGTTCTCCATCATGAGAAACTGACTTCAGACCTGCAAATGGAAACACAAGAGAACAAACACATAACTATTATTTCTAGAGATGCACAGATTGGAATATTCTCTTCATCACCGAATCCAGATTACGTTAACGCAATACAATACTTCAGTTTTCCACATGATCCACTCCGGCCCGCTTCCCTTCAGGACTCAGAAGTGCCGTGGCTACAGTAAGAAACTTTTCTTTCCTTGTAGAAAGGTTAGCAACTCACCAGGAGACTTTTGAGGTATCTTTCACGCAGAAGCTATTTATTGCGTCACTGTAGGCATCTCAGAGATAGTCTAACTAAGGGAAAACATTCCCTCACAATTTATACATTTAGAGGGGGGGAGTTTACATTGAGGGGGGAGAAACTGAAACAAAGCAATGTGAATGATTTAACAAGTGTCTCAGTTCATCAGCATAGCAGTTTTCTGTGCCTTGAGATGCTAATCTGGAGGAGTTACGTTGAGGAGGAGACTCTTGTACAAACAAAGCAAATGTAAATGATTCAGCAGATTACCAGAGACGCTAATCTAATCAGTCGGACCAGTGTGGTCACACTTTTACCATCACAAAAGCAAAGCTGAATCTTGAACTTAATGGCCAGGAAGTGCACAAAGACAAAAGCTGTAATGCTTGGCTTAATCTTATTGGCCTCAAAATGGTAAACACTGTGTGTACCTATTTCAGTTAAAATACTGTTAAACCTTTATGAAACATTTAATATATTTGTATTCCTGCACTACTGTACTGTCCTCGCGAGGGGTACCGATTTGCGTCATCAGGGAGCCGTTATCAATATGCGGGAGACTCCCATAACGTCTGACAGCGAGGGGATTGATGAAGAAAAGCTAAAAAACGTACATTTTGATTTCAGGAGGCCTTTATCATGCGCATCAGTCATATAAACCTCAATAACTGGTCAAATAAGGCTTTGCCGGGACAAATATTAGTTTTGGCCGTCGCCAGAAACGTTTCAATGAAGGAAAACCCTGCAATAATACAATTAATATACGGCCTGACTGTGTCAGAACAGTACGGCTCTGATGTGAGACACTTATTACTTCATAATAAATTGATTTTATAAAAGTGTATGAAAGTAAAGTGTGTGTAAAGTCTACTTGATCTTTGCAAACACAGGAGTGAGCGGGACACAAACTAACACGGGCTCGTTGAAACACACACACAGTTTACAGCTTTACACACATGCCAGCATGAATACACTAACTGTACTAGCTGACATATCAACACTACATATTCTAGATTACTTTTTGCCCAAATTAAAAAAAATCTTTGGAAGATTAACTATTAGCAAAAGTATATTTTCAAAACTAACTTTATCTGGACAATAACTATATTCTAGATCTGCTGTAAAGCCTAAACAATCTCTGTTACTGTAATCTCCTGTTATTACTGTAAAGCTGCTGTGAAACATCTATATTGTTAAAAGTGCTATATAAATGAAGGTGGATATTTACACACTTCTGTATATTTTCAGTAAAGAATCCATAAATGAGTCTCAACTATGAGCAGAATCATAGATCTCGACATGATTATAACTCCTGTCTCCAGATGCAGAAACTGCTTCTAGTTTTACAGTCAGTCTAGTTTCTTCTTCAAGAATGATCATAACATTTCAGTCAGTTTCATAAAAGGTGGATTGGTCTCATTAGAGTCTGAAAAGTAAGACTGTTAGCCCTAAGTTACTGATAGTTGGTCTCTTTAAACAGCTGTTTATGAAACTGGCCTCGTCACTTTACACGCGTCACAACTCCTAAAATGACCGATAACATTTAAACATTGCGTCTGATAAACAAACAGAAAACCGTGTGCAATAATATGACATGATGATATCAGAATCAGATAAATGAACTTACCGGCACATCGGCTTCTTCTTCTTTTTATTTGGCGGTTAGCAACTATTTCTTGTGCATTACCGCCACCACAGGACTGGAGTGAGAAGAACTAATAAGCGTGTGGAAATTAACATCTAAAATAAATAAATAAACAAATAAATAATACAAATAAAAATAAGAATAATACCTTCAACGCAATTAACTCAAATTCTCCAGCCTGTTCCTATTGCTTTTACAAATTTTAGCTCTAAATATTTTATCTTGATCTTTATGTACTTTAAAAATGCTTCCCATATTAGAATATTCAACAATTAACCTCTTTTTTACTCAAAGGCAATTTAATATTTCTGTCTGTGAGTTTTACAGCTTGCTTAGCTAATTTATCCATCTCTTCATTATCCTCCACTCCCACATGCAGGAACCCACAAGAACACGATTAAACTAACTTTGCTCATTCTTAATAAATGAGTAAGAATCTCATATACTACATCTTGTCTTGCTGATTTATTTCCACTATAAGGCTTGTTATTGAGCATTAAAATCAGAACAACAACCAATCTTGGTTTTACCAGTGCTATCATCATCAGCTAACTCTGCAGCAAACGCAGATCCATGATCAGTAATTCTTCTCTTAATTCTTATTTGAAATTGTGGGATATATCCAGCAGCTGCTGATCTTCCAGATATGGGATCCTTATTTCGACCTTATCCTTAAGGTCCTTATCCTTATCCACTCTATTATGGCGATAAAAGTCCTTTAAATTCCAATATATAATTTAATCTACGTATAATCATTTTTTCCATCAGTTTACATAAATTTGATGTTAATGCAATGGGCTTATAATTAATTAGATTGGATTTGTAATTTTCAGGTTTTCCTATTGGTATTATTATTCCATGTTTCCATGAAGAAGGAAGCTTTCCTATATCTTGTTAAACAAATTTAAAATAACTTTCGATGATCTATCTGATAAATGTTGTAACATATATCATCTTTCCAGGAGATGTGTGTTTAACTCCCCCTAGAGCCATCTTTAATTCATACACTATATATTAAAATCTGCGTCTAAAGTGTCTCCAGAAGGATTCCTTTTCCTCATCACATCTGGATGCTGACTCTTATTCTGATTTATATTCTTTTTAATATCCTCTGAAACATTATCATCACTATGAACTTTTACAAATACTTTAGCCAGCATTTAGCCAGCCTTTTCTTTATCTCCCACTGCCATTTTCCTACTTCATTTTTTTAAAGCGGTAAAGTTTGATTTCTATATATTCCACCCATTTTTTAATTGCTCCCCATACTTCACTTATGTCAATATCTTCTCCTGTAGAACTCTTACTTCAGCTTGTGCTTTCTTGTAATTAATGAAGTCTTCAAATTAATTAGAATTTTTTATTTTTCCTAAATGCTTTATTCCTATTTTTTACAGCATCACTACATTTTACACTCAATGTTCCTTCCCTTCTTCCACATTGCACCGTCATCCGCAAATTACGCTACTCCATCTAGGCCAATCGAGTCTTAAATATCTGGTCTATAATAAAGGACTCACAATCTTCTTCGAGGGGTCCCATCTTCTACTCTAAAACTCGGACTTTGTTCCCCATCAATTTTAACTCTCAATCTTCTTTCAGATAGGAAATCTCTGATGCACTGATGCATCCCATCTGATTTAATTTAATTAATAGTCCTTCTGACCACATCATGTCAAATTGCTTTCTCTATGTCCAAAAACACTGCCACTACAGTCTCTTTATTCACCTCAGCCTTTCTTATGGTTTCCTCCAGGCATACCACTGGGTCCATATTTCCCCTTCTGAAGCCACTCTGGTATTATTTCAACCATCCTTTTGACTCTACCCCATACATCATTTATCATTTTCTCCATTGTCTTACCCATCTGCGATGTCAATGCTGTAGGTCTATAACAGCTTGGACTATGAGGGTCTTTCCCCAGCTTCTTAAATGGAACAATGCTCTTTCCACTCTTTAGGGATAACTCCCTCCATCCATATCTTATTGTACAACTTCAACAGGAGATCCTTTCCACTATCACTCAGATTCTCTAACATTGAGTAGCATATATTGTCTTTTCCTGGAGCCGACTTTCCTAACTTCTTCAGTGCTTTATTCAATTCTGAACTTCTCATTCCCTTTCCCATTCTCAAACACTCTTTGATATTTAGACACAGTTTCTTCTCTCCCTTTTCTTTCTTCATAACTAAGGTTTTCTGAACTATGTATTTTGGCTAGTGTTTTTCCTATAACTTCTTCTTTCCCCTTACTAGAGGTTATACTGTCATCTCCACCAATTATCACAGGATATCCATATTCCCTACCATTTCCTTTCATTTCCCATATCATCCCCCAAACCTTCTCTATTGGAGTAGTTCAACCTAGAGAATCACTTCTTCCAGAACTCCCTTTTTGCTTTCCTGACATTTTGCTTTACCATTGCCTGTGCTCTCTTGTATTCAACAAATGCTGGAAAGTGTGTGTCCTCTTAAGTGATCTAAATGCCTTGTTTCTTTCTTTTACAGCTTCCTTACACTCTCTTGACCACCATGGCACTGTTTTATTCAGATGTTTGGGTTTTGATGTTGTAATAGTGACATCCGCTGCTGCTATTATGCCTGACCTAATTTCTCTAGTTAATACATCAATACTTTCACTACCATCGACACATGATAGCCAGTCCTCACTTAGCGCTTCAAACTTATCCCAATCAGCTTCCTCTACTTTCACTTATTCTCTTTCTCTATCTCCACACCTATGTGTACCTAGTGATCACTACCCACTGTGTTTCCCATTCACATTTGTCCGCCACATTTCTTGTGTCAAAGGTTAAGTCTATTGCTGACTCTTTCCCCCTAGATACATCTATCCTTGTACAAGTTCCATCATTAAGACATACTAGTTCTTCCTCTTCTATAAATTCTTCCAACATATTCCCATTCACGTCATCTTTATCACCCCATAAAGTGCATCAAAATCTCCACACCAAATAACTCTACCCTCCAAATCTTTCCAAATTTCCTCAAGCTGACTGCTGTTTGACTGATTACATGGGTTGTAAAAATGTATAATTTTAATATTACCCTCTTTTACCCACACTTCCACTTCTTCTCCTTTCTTAATTTCCTTGTACTGCAACCCTTTCTGTATAAAAGTCAATCCCTCCACCTTTCCCATTCTCTCGATCCCTTCTTACTGCATTATACCCTTTTATGTTAAAATCTAGCCTAGGGATTAACCACGCTTCTTGAACACATATAACGTTGGGTTTCTCCTTAACATCTTCCACATACTTCTTAAACTCCTGACCATTCGTAATTAAGCTCCTGGCATTCCATTGGAGTATTATTAACACCATTAAGAGGAACCAACCCATGACTGTGATTGTTGAGTTTCCTCAAGGGTTTCTCTAATCTTTTCCCACTGTAAGCCTCCAAATATAACATCCAAATAAAATCCAAGCCTCTAAATATAACATCCAAATACTTCTGAGCAGTTTTTACTATAATCTTGATCCTTTCAGTCCTGCTAGTCGTCTGGGCTGTGCAGTTATTGATGTCTGCCATGAAGAGCGCCGACTTTGCTAACTATCAACGTTTCTTCCTGAATCCTGTCACACTTTACACATCCGTCATTGTCTTCAATGTTGTTCACTGCATTTGGTGTTCTCTTTGGTACTCTCCTTGCTGCTTCAGCTTAAGTGATTTCCTGATTCACTTTAACCTTCTTGCATTCGGTTGAACACTTCACACACACCATATGCAGCACTATGTTTTCTTTCCCCTTCCTCACACTCATCATAGTTGTGTTCACCTCCACATTTGCTGCTTCTTATTTCCCCTTTACATGCTGCTGCCACATGCCCATACATGATAAGCAGTACTGAGAGACTATCACACACCGCATCTCTTTTTGTTTTTAATCTTTTTGTCTCACTCACCTTTACATTTTTTTATATTTGTACACATTCCTTCCATTGATTCCTTCTCAGGGATTCTTGATGGTCAGTGATGTGGTGTATTTCTGTGCTTTTGTAAATTCACTAAATTCAGTTGATCAAGTAATAACAGCCAGCAATTTAACACTGCCACGCTGTAAAAAAGGTGCACCATGTGTCGACACACACCCGTCCTTCTTCACGCTGGAGGAAGATGTTGAAGAGGAGAGCGAGGACAACAGCAGTCCAGTACTTTCTGAAGATGACTCTTAAAGTTTTACCACTAACATTGGAAGCATTGCATCTTCCCAAAATCAGACTCTTGAGTTTGGAGTCTGGAAATGAAATATTTTTCAGATGAACTAAATGAATAATAAATAAGTAAACTACAATCTTCAGATCAGTGTAATGATGAGAATAAGCACACACACTGTTTTCACCTCGACGGGCTTGAGCTCTCAGTGTGGCGTTGTGAATGTGCTGTCAATGTCAAATATTGATTTTAAAAGAGCCGTCTAGAGACGCAACGGTCGGATCCTTTCATTTGCGGCCCGTCTGACTTACTCTCTCTCTAGAGTTCATGTGTCCTGTGTGTTTCTTTCCTATCAGAAACTCTCACAACTACAACAGTCAAAGATGTCTACTGGACACATTTCTCTACAGTTGTTTAGACTCGTCCAGACTTTAAAGTTAGGCATCTTTACAGATGATCATTTTAATAAATAGAAAACACACTTGCAGTGCTGTGGATGTTTTCCAGGAGCTGCTGGAGGAGAAACGTGTGCAAAAGCAGAACAAAACACTCTGTTGTGATGCAACTGTGTCCTCAGAGCGCATCCTCCCGGGGGGACTCCTAAGCACCCATCCAAGGCCTGTAGGTTCTCGTCATGGATGGTGGCGAGGTCCTATAGAGCTGCAGGACGGGCAGCCGCTGCCGCATCAACCGTCAGGGTGGTCTACTCTCACGTTGGATGTCACAACTCGCACGCCACCTCCTATTATGGAGTCAGAAGCACCTGAGGTCCCTTCGTGCTGTTTACATTCCAGGAGAGCGGAACCTGACAGCCGACGAGCTGTCACGGATCTGTCCAGTCTCTGGCGAATGGCGACTCCATCCCCAGTCGGTCCAGCTGATATGGGACCAGTCGGGGAGGCACAGATATATCTGTTCGCTTCCCATGACTCATCCCATTGCGCCCTGTTTTACTCTCTGACCAGGGGCATGCTCAGCACAGACGCCTTGGCGCACAGCTGGCCGCAGGGTCTACGCAAGTATGCGTTTCCCCCAGTGAGCCTTCTTGCACGAACTTGCAAGATCAAGGAGGACAAGGAGCAGGTCTTGTTGGTAGCCCCATATTGGCCCACCAAGACTTGGTTCTCCGAACTGATATTCCTCGTGACAGCACCTCCTTGACCAATTCCTCTGAGGAAGGACCTCCTCTCTCACAGACGGAGGACCCTGTGGGTTCCTCGTCCCGATCTGTGGAGACTACACGTGTGGCTCCTGGATGGGATGAGGCAGGTTTGAGTACCCTGCCACCTGCGGTGGCGGAACCATCACTTCCGCTAGAGCGTCATCCACTAGACACATCTATGCATTGAAGTGGAACCTCATCGTCAACTGGTGCTCTTCTCACGGAGAAGACCCCCGGAGATGCTCGATCAGAGTCGTGCTTTCCTTCCTGCAAGAAGGGTTGGAGCGAAGTCTTCCTCTGTCTCCCTCCACCCTTAAAGTCTATATGGCTGCTATTGCCACATTTCATGAAGCAGTTGAAGTTAAGTCTTTGGGGAAGCACCTGAGGGGAGCGAGGAGACTGAATCCTCCTCGTCCTCCCCTCGTACCCTCTTGGGACCTCTCAGTAGTTCTAAGTGCTCTGCAGAGGCCTCCCTTTGAGCCTCTGCAATCAGTTAAGATTAAGTTCCTGTCAATGAAGACAGCGCTCCTGGTTGCATTGGCCTCCATCAAGAGGGTAGGGGACCTGCACGCATTCTCCGTTTAATGAAGCATGCCTGGAATTTGGGCCGGCTTACTCTCACGTGATCCTGAGACCCTGGCCTGGATATGCGCCCAAGGTACAACCACTCCCTTCCGGGACCAGGTGGTGAACCTGCAAGTGCTGCCCCTGGAGGAGGCATACCCAGCCTTGGCACTGCTCTGTCCAGTACACGCAAGCCACCTTGCCACCCCTGGAGTTAAGGTTCTAACCACCCTACGGGTTGGTGACTCCAGTGTTCCTCCATATGAAGCCCCATTGTGTATTCTTAAGTCCTCCCAACAGGTAGGCATACTGCAGAATGTTCCTCTGGGATATGCTCCCCAGTGTAACTTGGTATTCCTGTGTTAAGTAGGACTCCTTGTCTGTCCTAAGTTCTACAGGGGTTCAGACTTGCGCAGGGCACTGGAAGACAGCTGTGAATGTGGCGTGATTACACGGGGGACCCCCATCCTCCGTCATCTGACGTAACTCGGAGTGACTACGAAAGGGAACGTCTCGGTTACGTATGTAACGCTCGATCCCTGAGTAGGGAACGGAGACGTTACGTCTCCCTGCCACTTCCGCTGTACCGCTGGGTAGACGCCTGAGTTCAGTCTCGGCTCCTCAGCGAAGACATACTGCGGTTGTGTCCGCTTCCTCCTTTTATACTCACGGGGTGAGGCGGAGATACGCTATGCAAATTCCGCAGACCCATGGCATTTCTTTGCCATTGGCTCTCTTTTTAATACTCAAAGAGGATTGGCTTTCTATGCGAAACCCCCATTCTTCGTCATTCCATCGTAACGTCTCCATTCCCTACTCAGGGAACAAGGGTTACATATCGTCGCTGTCCGATAAAAACCGCGTATGTCCATTTTTGGCGATTTTGAGATTTTTTGACGGATAGAATGTCCAGGTTCATTTCCGTGTACAGCATGCGTCACATGATCTAAATGACCAATGAAAAGTTGTGAAATCATGTCATCTGATTTCCACGTATTTCCATTTGCTGTCAAAGCTGTCCATCACGCAGCGTATCTCCCATAGGCAGTATAGTATCTCCCCGCCCTGTGGAGGCATTCCGCCGGTCTCGTGAAGTTTCTCGCCGGTCTCGTCTCTGACCCTTACACCTGGTATTAAAATGCGATCTGTATCCAGATAAGTTATCCGGATAATAAAAAAGGCATGTTAATGCAAGGTATAAATAAGTTATGATCGAATTGTGATCGGATCTGCCTGACCATCTGGAGGTAGTCTGGCTCACATTGTGTTCGGATCTTTACTAGTAAACGCAATCTGGTTATTGAAACCACATATGTAGGCCTATATTTTACTTTTCCCAAAAATGCTAAAAAAAAATAAACGAGTGAGAGCGTGTTATATAGGCTATATGACACATTATAGTCAGATATGACGGCGCTACTGCGACACGCATCACCGCAGCTGAGCGAAACTGAAAGTAAGTCACAGACGCAATCATCTTCACAATCACACAATCATCTCACACACACAATCATCTTCAAGTAAAGAAACGAAGTGATCTTACCAGGGCAGGCTGTTGCCGAGCTCGTATTGATGTATGTCTTTGATTTTGAAATTAGCTGATGATAAAATTCAGCTCATATCTGTAATAAAATGCTGTTCATATCCGACAAAATTACAGTAAGATTGTGTAAATAAAGTATCAGTCTAGCATCGCCATGTCAGTGTATGATTCATTGTCTCTCTTCATAGTTTGCAAGAGACATTTAATAAACTGAGCGCCGCCTATTCATCTGTCAATATGAAACGCGATTTGGTCATTCTAATTAATGATCGGAAGAACACGTATCGACCACCGTTACTATACAATATGCACGTATGTCCATTTAAACTCGATTTTGGGTCAAATATGGATTATATCATGACACTGGCAAGAATATGGTTACATTTAAAGATGTTGTGCCAAGCATGAAAAAACTGCGTTCAGCTGTTTTTGAGATAACATGTTTTTTTCACTTACTGAAAAGTAACCGTTTTGGACATACGTGAGTTTCATCGGGCAGCGACGATATGTAACCGAGACGTTTTTTGTGCATTACCCCATGACAGTCTTAATTTACAGCACATTATTCAGAATATCCACCATTCAAACACAATATCACAATGTTAAATTATGACACAACAAAATACAGTTAGAAAAAAGCTAATTTTATTAGATAAAGAAAACAGTAAATGTTCCACATTGCAGTTCACCAATCTTTGTTTATTTGCAGAGGAATGTAATCACATAAAAAAAGCTTTTTAGTAAATTCAACATTGCATAGTTTATGGCTAATCTATAAAAATGTCCATCAGCAATTCACCAACAAGTATGAAATACACAGTTAGAAAAATATAAATCTGGCTGTACATTTACTTTAACATTAAACTTGATTTCCCTTCCCTGTAGAACATTAACTTAGATATGCAAAAACAGTTGTGAGATTAATTGATAATGTTAGTATGAATTAATATTTTTAAAGAAGAATATTTAGATAACTTCTGATAAGTTAGATAAGTAGAAAGACTATAACAGTATTTTCTTGTTAAACATTATTAGAAAGTAGAATATCTGTTGTTTTAGTTTTTCACCATAACTATGTTTTGACATTCATACATACATATATATATATATATATATATATATATATATATATATATATATATATATATATATATATATATATTTCACATGACAGAAATCCCATTAAAAACATTTCTTTTTAAAACACAATTTCTTTTTTGTGTCAGGCAGTTTAACAGAGAGAAAGTGTAAAGCTAGTATATAATGTTTCGACTGACACCTGTGATGTCACTCGCTAATAACACACATCTATAAACAATCATGCATTTTAAAGATAAAAACTATATAGTTCGCAAATATACGGTATGTTAATCAGGGTTGAATTTGCACATAATTGTCCAGTTATTTTTCTGCCGGCTCTATGTTTAACAAGCCTTCATGAACTCTATATTCTTCATCAATAAACTCAAGTTGAAGAATGTGTCGAGTCATGGGACGCTTAGGACACTGTTTAATGTCACACAGAGACACTGATGAGTCAAGATAAACCCAAAATCCAGCATAGAGGGGTTCAGTGAATGTGGTGTAGAGTGTGTGTAAGTGTGTGAGTGTGTGTGTGTAAGAGACGATGTAGAAGGACAGAGTGCCGGCAGACACGTCCACATACACTCCTATTCTCTTAGAGGATGAAGAGATGTCAATATTAGTGCTGATCTTATTGTGACGGACAAAGAATCTGTTATTAGAGCAGACCAGACTCCAGGATTTATCATTGGATCCAAACTTACAGTCATCAATCCCTCCTTTCCTGCCGATTCCTTTATATGTCACTGATATACCAGCAACTGACCCTCTCCATTCAGCCTCCCAGTAACAGCGTCCAGTCAGACTCTCTACACACACAACCTGACGATACGCATCAAATCTCTCTGGATGATCAGGATACGACTGACGGTTATACCCATCCCTCACTGTCCTGTTCTCATTAGACAGAATGAGTTCCGTGTGTGCTGTGTTTGGATCCAGTGTGAGATCACAGGCATCTGAACACAAGAAGAGAGAAACATTTCACTAAATGACACAAATCAACAACAAATCACTGAATGTGTATGTGTGTGTGTGTGTGTGTGTAGACCTACATTTGTGTAATCCTGCTGTCATCATGAACTCTCCACAATGATCCACACTATAACACACAAACATGATTCAGATTCATTTACTAAAGGAAACACACATACTCATATAAGTGTGGCGTGGCTTGATGAGCATATGGGTGAAATGTGTGATATTTTGATATGTGATGAATATAAATGTGAACTACTGTATCTACTACTTACTATTGACCCAAATGTTTATAAAGTGATAAAGCTAATATTCCAGCCTTTAACCCATTTTTAAGAAACAGGATGAGTCAACATGATTAAAAGTATTTGATCAGATGAATGAATAATTCTAGATATCTTTTTATCAGAGTTGTTTACCTGAAACATGATCTTATTTTTCATGAACTGACTAAACCCCGCAGACTGTCAGAAGGTGGCGCTCATGAACAGCAGAAACATCTTTTCCCCAATATAACCCTAATACACACTTTACACAGAGGAAGATGAGGAGAGCTTATACACACTTTACACAGAGGAAGATGAGGAGAGCTTATACACACTTTACACAGAGGAAGATGAGGAGAGCTTATACACACTTTACACAGAGGAAGATGAGGAGAGCTTATACACACTTTACACAGAGGAAGATGAGGAGAGCTTATACACACTTTACACAGAGGAAGATGAGGAGAGCTTATACACACTTTACACAGAGGAAGATGAGGAGAGCTTACACACACTTTACACAGAGGAAGATGAGATTAGCCTATACACACTTTACACAGAGGAAGATGAGGAGAGCTTATACACTTTACACTCCTCCCACTTGGGGCTTTTTGGCGGCCCTTAGGGACCGTGAACCAAAATTTCAACTTTTTTTGATAATTATTGACATTCGGACTCCATAGAATCTCGCCGCATTGGTTTGGTTCTGGCCGGGCCAAAAACCTAGGACTAGTTCGCAAAAGTAGGTTTTACGAAAAACACAAAATACCCGAAAATCTACCCAGGGTGACGAGCCAATCCGAGGCATGCATCTTGTCCGGCCGGAGCAAAGGATTCCAACGTTGTAAGACACTTGAGCCTACGCCCGACGGTTGAGGAGTTATGAGCCATTTCGTACTTTTGCCCGCTGTAGCGCCCCCGTCACGCCGACGGGGCGTGCCTTTGTGACGCTGTCGGCGGATATGAGTACTACCAGCCCACAAAGTTTCAAGTCTCTAGGACTTACGGTTCGTCCTGCACGATCAGTTTTACATGGAGAATGTTGCATTATGGGTAAATTCACAATAACAATAGGGTTTCAGCACTTCGTGCTTGAACCCCTATTAATAAAATCAGTACAAAAACAATAGGTTTTCAGCACTTCGTGCTTGAACACCTAATGAGGAAGTCTTAGCCTACTTACAGGTTGTGGCCCAACAACTGCTGCCTCTGGTTTTAAAGTTGGAACTGCTTCATGTTTCAGTAACAATTTCGTGTTGAATCTGGTGTTGAATTCGTGGAGATTCATGAAGCTGTCTTCCGTAAAATGCGCAGCACAGAGAGCTAGATTACGAACATAACGAACATTTTCAGGAACATAATCAAACATAAATTGTATCCATTGTTGAGGAAGTACAGTGTCCATGGGAAGCTCGAACACAGAAGGCCTGACAGCTGCGTGAACACAACACACTCGAAGTGTCGCAGAAATATGGCCATGCCTTTTTTTGCATTTTCCGGAGGGAGGGGTTGATGCAAACGTGTGGGTTAATGACGTACCATAACCCAGCTGTAGTCCCAATCCAGTCGTTTTTGTAGGCATTCAACTTCCTGGTTTTTAAAAGACGATATCTCTGCTTACATTGAACTTTCAGTGCTGCAACTTTGCAGATACTGTTCATGCACCATCAGCAACATTACACACTATTTAAAATCAAAAAAGTGAACCTGGAATCAACCACCCCTTTAAGATCTAGTGACGGACTACTTTGGAAGGTTCCAAAGATGAAGACAAAAGCAGGAAAGAGGAGTCTGTCTTACCACGGCCCTTTGTCCTGGAATGAACTCCAGTCTAGGCTTAAGATTGGTTCGCTAATTTGCCTAGCTGCTTTATAAAAAATAATATCTGACATGCTGACGGACATATGCACTTATTTTTATTAATGGTAGGTAGATCTCAGTTTTTAGTCTGTATTTGGTTTGTTTATACATTTTGTTGAAAATGTTGCTATACAGGACTCCCTTGTAAAAGAGACTGTGTCTCAATGCGATATTTCCTGTTTAAATAAAGGTTATATATATTGTCCCACATACTTGAGTATCTCCAATGAGTAGTTTGGTTTCTTCAGTTTGTCAGAGAGCAGCTTCACTCCTGAGTCTCCTGGGTGATTGTAGCTCAGATCCAGCTCTCTCAGGTGTGATGGGTTTGAACTCAGAGCTGAAGACACATAACCACAGCCTTCCTCTGTCACCATACAGCCAGACAACCTACACACACACACACACACAGTCAGACCATCTACAAACACACACATCAACATTATAACTGGCAGACTGTAAATAATCTCTCATATGTTCTTAAAGCACACTTTACCCATTTGCATTAAGCTTTGTATCTTAGGAAACACAGTCATATTTTTGAATGGTCATGGTTTATTCCCTTATTTTCCCCTGAGATGGGAGAAATAAGGATTTAAGTGTTTAACTTCCTGCTTATCGTGACGTAAAAATCGTAATTTTGCGTCATAATAAGCAGGAAATCACATTTCATATAAATTTGTAGAGACTACAAACATTAGCTCCTCATTATTCAAGGGTGTGGGACCCACTCACCCTACAGGCCTATTACAGATCAGTGGGTGGGACTTCACTTGCAGATACTGAATCAATATCAGCCATTTTGATTGAAAGCTAAGCTAACAAGCGCTGTGGAGATAGGAAGTATGACAATGACAGAAGAAACTATAATATGGAAGAAGAGGATTTTAAAAGTCTGCTGCTCGAATCTGTTGTTCGTGGCTATCTTTACGAGCCGCAATATAGTGAAGAGCAGCTGAGGCTGATGGAGGAACCGGAGGCGGCTACCTGTCACGGTCGAGGACCCGGACTGACTCGAGCTGAGGCGGACTGCAGGTGCATATGCTCTCGGTTGAGGAGCCCGAATTGACTTGACCTGAGGCGGACTGCTGTGCATGTGCTCTCGGTCGAGGAGCCCGGACTGGCTCGAGCTGAGGTGGACTACTGTGCATGTGCTCTCGCCGGGCGCTAAGGCCTAAGGACACAGACAGAGTCCGTCTGCTGCAGAGAATTTCAACAATGACAATTTCTCCTGGAGAAAATCTCTGAATCAGGTGAGTACACGGACGTTTGTGTTGTGAACCATTTTAGTTTCGCCTGACTGAACATCCAGGTATCATGCAGTAATTCACCATATTGAACGAAATACAAACGAGGACTAATTCATTAACGAGTTTGCCAATGTAACGTTAACAGAGTTTGTTGTTGTGGGAAGACGGAGGCTGAAACATTTAAACATTTTAATAGTAAAATGAACAAATTCAAAACTAAAGTATAAGCCATGAGCCCTTCATTGACGACTGCTATAACGTTACTAACTAGAAATTTTGTGTGAAATGAATTTCAAACTCTGGTGACAGCTAACGTTAGCCTTGTAGAGAGAAGAGTGATTTCACTGATGTTTGCGTTGTTCTGGATTAGTGGGTGTGACTTGTGAAGCTTTGCAATGTGGTGCATTGTGGGAGTTGTTGTCTTACATACAAATGCGCCCTCAAGTTATTTTCTGTCTTTTCTCGGTCAAGAGGGCACCAAATTCAAAATTTCTTTTACATTTCGACTACATACATGATCCACTTTCAATAAAGATTAATGTTGAAATGGGTGAAACACTCCTTTAAATACCTCAGTATCTGCAGCCGACAGTTTGGGCTTTTCAGTCCATCAGAAATAATCTTCACTCCTGAATCCCACAGGTCATTGTTACTCAGATCCAGCTCTCTCAGGTGTGATGGGTTTGAACTCAGAGCTGAAGACACATAACCACAGCCTTCCTCTGTCACCATACAGCCACACAACCTACAGACACACACACAGTCAGACCATCAACAAACACACACATCAACATTATGACCGGCAGACTGTAAATAATCTCTCATATGTTCTTAAATACCTCAGTATCTGCAGCCGACAGTTTGGGCTTTTCAGTCCATCAGAAATAATCTTCACTCCTGAATCCTGCAGGTCATTGTAACTCAGATCCAGCTCTCTCAGGACAGAGTTTGAGGATTGTAGAGCTGATGACACAATTTCACATTCCTGGCCAGTGAGATTACAGCGAACAAGACTAGAAGAGAGTAAACACTGCACAATAAGTTGGGGTTCAGGGTGCTTTTCTTTAAAGAGCATATTGCAGGTAAAAACAAAATCGAAATTTATAGATAACCTTGTATGAAAATCCCATATGAAAAGTTAATCCAGGATTTAAAATGTTTTAAAACAACATAAGGGCACTAATTTAGAAGATAAAGTGAGCATTTCCTGGACTGCTAGTAAAAATGGCTTTTTTTCAACATCGCGTCATTTGGCGTAATTTTAGGGAGCCGCAGCCTCAGTGAAGAGTAGGCTGGTATTCAGTGAGAGCGGCCGTCAGTCGGTGTGCTTTCGGTACTTTTTGCATTTTAATTTATCATTGTCATAGTAAATTATTGTGTTTGTGGAGATTGCAAAAACTCCAGGCTGTCAGGACTTCAAGATCGAGTCACAAGTTTCCATTACAATAAAAGGGACGGTGGTATAGCCTATCTTTTGTTCCTGGTGTGGTTTGAGCAGGTGAAGAGACGGGATTTCTCTTCTGCATTGGCTCGGAAAACGCGGTCGTGTGTAGCGTTCCCTTCAGATCAAATGATTATCATCCCGGTGATATGATGGAGTTCAACATGGGATGCTGAAGCAAGAATATTGATCGTCATATACTATACCAATGGCATGAAATAGTGTGATAACTTAGTCTTGTCATGCCATAAATAGAACTTGTAATTGAGAAACAAAATTGGTTGTTTAAATACTCATATCTTTAATTTTCTGTTTATATTATAACCTAGGTGAAAAATGTGTATTAAAAATTTACCTGAGTAGCCTATGCTTTTAGTATAGAAATATACTCAAGTAAAGTTTTTATACATTTAATAGTATATAAATCTACCCTAAACATACTAATGTCTGCTGGCCTGTTATAGGATCATAATAATCTGTGCAATATTGTGAGCACAGTGTATATCGTTAGAGAGCGTATATATCTATAAGCATGTCTCTCACCTTAAGGCACCTGTCCTGTTCTCCTCACACAACAACTCAATCTGTCTCTGACCTTTCTGTCTGACATTATCCTGGCCTGTCCCTGCTCTCTTTAGCATAGCAGGCTCATAACTTTATGGCTTGATCCGTCATACGAGTATTTCCTCAGCATCCGAAATGTCATTGCGATCCATTGTTTTCCTGTTGTGTGAATCGACGGCTCTCCCGCTCATTGCGTCACGCCCGCCATGCCCATTTTCAAGTTTTTCTATACATTGACTCATTAGGTCCTCTAACCTGCAATATGCCCTTTAAAGGAGCAGCAGAAGCATCTTAAAAAAAACAGAAAAAAATTGATGGAATAAATAATTGGCAATACAAAGATAAAATAAAGGCAAATATTGTAAATTATGTGGTCGTTGTGGAGAAGTAGTCCACATTGGTGGATGAACAGCTTGACACTCATTGTCCATAGGGTTCCCTTGTCCATAGCATAGTTTTTCCAAACTGAAGTAGTATTTATCACAAAAAAGGAAAATTGAGACGGCAAATTGAGACCACATGGAGTTGGGCCGTGAGGTCAAAGACTCTTTCGCCTCTGGCCACACCCCCAGGTGAGGTCACAGGTCCATTATCCCCAGAGGCCTCGAGTCTCCAACTTCAACCCCTAGATGGGCTCAACTCACAGTAACATTATATGAGATACTGAATTATAACATGCATAAAGTAATCCTATTTTAACTCCTATAGTGGTCAAAGAAAAAAGACAATTTGAAAACAGCATTTACATTTCAAAATGCTCTACACACAACACTAGTGGTTTCCAAACATTATCTGTCTACACTAAATCATCTAAAAATGCTTAAACCCTTTACAGCACCAGCATAACATGGCATAAAAGCTCAATAATATGGTGCCAGGTCAAAATTAAGTTATTACCATATTTCCTGGGATTTCCCTGTTATCAAGAATCATATGTACATTGCCCTACAATAGAACTGCTCAATGTTCTCAATAGTGTTCAGCACACACTCTAAATTTAAAGGGTAATTCCACCGGTGGAGACATGAATATGTATTGAAACATGCATGGCGGAGCAGGCTGAAGGCATGGCTAGGGCAGAGCAGGTTGAGGGCGTGGCAGAGCAGGCTTAGGGCATGGCGGAGCAGGCTGAGGGCGTGGCAGAGCAGGTTGAGGCTGAGCCAATTCAACAACAAATACGTCTAAAGTTTTTGTCGTCGTCGTAGGATGTCTGTGTACATAATTTAAACCTTGTTTGTAGTGTGTAACCACACGTTTATATAAATATATATTGTGCCAACGTTAGTGTTTGTGTATGTCTGTGTGTGTTGCACATCCATAGTTTCAAAGGGGACACGATTACAACTCTATGTACAAAGTACATAAATGTATCAAATTACCATACCGAGACATACTGGTCCACTCTCTCTCAACCATTCTGCTTAGACCAACAGCCATAGGTCTGCAAGTGACGCCCTCATCCAAAGGCAGGGCGGGGATATGCAGCTCATTGGCATTTAAGGTGTTACACACCAAAACAGCTCTTTTTAAAACAGGCCCCAAATATGACATTTTCAAATGGTTATAATGAATTAACTGTGGGGTATTTTGTGCTGAAAGTTCACAAATACATTCTGGGGACACCCGAGACCAATATTGCATCTTAAAAAAGGGGCATAATAGGTGCCCTTTAATAATGAACACTCACAGAGCTTTTCTGTAGTTGACCACCGCTGGTATCAGTCTTCTTCTGCCCTCATCTGATGTGTTGTATTTCATGGTGTTCAGCTCATCCAGCAGCTCCTCTGAGATCTGAAGCATGTAGGAGATTGTTGAGCAGTGAGACGGAGAGAGTTTGTTCTGTGAGTGTTGGTCTGATTTCACAAACTCCTGAATCTCTCTGGACAGAGTCTGATCTTTCACTTCCAGCAGACAGAGGAACAGATTGATGGATTGATCCGCAGAGAGATGTTTATCACTCTCCTCATCTTTGATCATCTGCTGAATGTGCTGTGTGATTCTCCTGATGGCGTTTGAGCTGTTCTCTGTGTGTGTCAGTAGATCCTGTAAGAGTCTCTGATTGGACTCCAGTGAGACGCCCAGCAGGAACCGCAGGAACAGATCCAGACGTCCATTATCACTCCTGAGGGCTTTATTTACTGCTGATGTCAGTAGATCATACAGAGGGTCTTTATATTCTGCTGGTGTTCGTAGATCATAAAAATTGTCGGATCTGCACAATCTGAATTTATGCAGCGGTTCCTTGTTCTTGATCATATACGAGTAAAACATAAAGAAAGCAGCGAGAAACTCCTGGACGCTCAGATGAATGAAGCTGTAGACTTTCCTCTGATGAATCACAGATTCCTCCTTAAAGATCTCAGTGCAAATCCCAGAATGCACTGAGGCGTCAGTGACGTCTATGCCGCTCTCAATCAGGTCCTCCTCATAGAACATCACATTGCCCTTCATCAGCTGATAGAAAGCCACTTCAGCAAGTTTCACGATCACTTCTCTGTTGGACTGCAGGAGTTTCTCTGGATCTCTCTCTTCATACTTCTGATTCCTCATGTGGATCTGAATCAGCAGGAAGTGGATGTACATTTCAGTCAGAGTTTGAGGGATTTCTGCACTCAGATCTTCTTCCAGGAGCTTCTGAAGCACAGTGGAGGAGATCCAGCAGAAGACGGGTATGTGGCACATGATGTGGAGGCTTCTTGCTCTTCTGATGTGAGAGATGATTCTGCTGGCTTGATGCTCGTCACTGATTCTCTTCCTGAAATATTCCTCCTTCTGAGGATCACTGAATCCCTGAATCTCTGTCAGACGGTGGATGTATTTGGAGGGGATCTGATTGGCTGCTGCTGGTCTGGAGGTGATCCAGACGAGAGCCGAGGGAAGCAGATCTCCTTTAATGAGGTTTGACATCAACACACCCACTGATGAAGTCTCAGTCACATCAGAAACTTCCTGAGCGTCTGAAAACATCAGTGTGATTCTGCTTTCATCCAGACCATCAAAGATCAACACAACTCTACACTCCTCATACATCTTTGAGTCCAGATCTTGAAGTTCAGGATGAAGGTCCAGCAGAAGTGTGTGAAGACTGTACCGATGATCTCGGATCAAGTTCAGCTCTCGAAATGGAAGCACAAACATGAAATCTACATCCTGATTGTCTTTCCCCTCGGCCCAGTCCAGAATGAACTTCTGCACAGAGACGGTTTTCCCGATTCCAGCGATGCCTTTAGTAAGAACAGTCTTGATCTGCTGTTTCTCCTGGCGTCCTGGTTCAGGAGAGGCTTTAAAGATGTCATTGCAGTGGATCGGAGTGTCTTGTGTTCTGGCTGATTTCTCCATCTGTAAAACCTCATGTTCTTCATTCACTCCTCCTCTCTCTCCCTCTATGATGTAGAGCTGTGTGTAGATCCTGTTCAGGAGGGTTTCATTCTCTTGGAGTTTCATTCCCTCAAATAATCTCTCATACCTGCTCTTCATGCTGGTTTTGTGTCGGTCTTTGACTCTCTGTACTTCATCATTCACTGGTTGAGGAGAATCTCCAGTCTGATCATTTCTATCCACTCTGCTCAAACAACACAAATGGGACAATAAGAAGAGGATTTGATTACAATAAATAATTTAAATCTATAAATAAAATATAGTAATCAATGCTAGGGATGTCCCAATCCGATCCAAGTCATCGGTATCGTGCCGATAAAGCCTCAGAACGCTAGATCGGAGATGGGAGGGGGAAAAAAATATGATCTGATACCTATCCAACAAAAACCATGGGAAAATCTAGCTTAAACATGCGTAAATGCTGGAATATGAACTTTTCCCTTGCTGCGACATCCAGTTAAGTGGCACAGCCTGTCAGGTGATAACTGTAGGGTTGCTATGGCAAAAAATGGGTTTGGGTGGATAGAAATAGTCTAAAACAAAAACATTTCAAAAACTGTAAAATGTTAGGTTATATAAAAATAAAACAATAAATTATTTATGATATATATATATATATATATATATATATATATATATATATATATATATATATATATCACAGTCTTAAGAGAACACATTTATAGTTAAAAACGCAAATAATAATTGTCATCATTATTAGCCTACATTTAGGTTAGAAAACACTTTTATCCAAAAAAGGAACAATTTGTTAAATGTCAGTCATAATACAGGTTGGAAACTGTCTGATTAAAGCTAGGGTATACAATTTCAAAGATTGTTCATTATTAATATCCTCGTTTTTATGCTGGTTATGGTTATATAGTACAATCCTAACAATATGAATGAATGAAAAAAATCCATTCACTCAATTGGCTGTAGAGCCGCAGATAAGTTGACCAATGTGAGCTGTCCGGCCGGTCAACTGCTCTCATCCAATCACCAGCTCCACTTGAAACTCCGCCTGGCGCTCACGTCTCCAACCCTACTGCACCCGACCCCGCCCCCCTCCTAGCGCGAGCTAGCAGCTGATAGACAGTCTATGGTAGCTAGCTAAGTAGCGTCATATCAGCACTGGATAAAGCAATGGATAAAGATATAAACGACAGCAGCGAGCGGCTCCTGCTTGCCCCTACTGTAAAGTTTGGACGAAAGAGGAACATATATGGAGGAAAGAGCGGAGATTAAAGAAAAACAAAATGTGATGCCGGACTCTAAGTAGGATAACACTGACCTGAAGCTTCAGGGAGATCTGGCACTGAAAACCGACGCTGACACGGCTGACTTTTTGTTGAGCAGGTAAACATTTTATTTATACTTTTATGATGTGACGTGTGTTACATAAATAGCTGATGAATATCTTTTCTTAATTTGCAGCTGTTTTTTCTATGTGTGTTTTCTTCAGTTGCAGTGTGTTGAGCTCTCTCAGCCACCGTATCATTCCCCATTTGATCATTTACAGCACATTCTGCTCACTTTAGTTCTGCCTGGCCTTTTATTTATTATGAGTCAGTCTGATGTCTCTAAATCTGGATTATATCTCACCTGGGGTCAGAGGTCACCGCTTGATCACTGATATTAGGAGGAGGACTTATGGATCTGTTACTCTTCGTAGACACACGGCTGGGGTCAAAGGTCACTGCTTCACCACTGAATACAGGAGGAGGACCCATGGATCTGTTACTCTTCATAGACACACGGCTGGGGTCAAAGGTCACCGCTTGATCACTGATATTAGGAGGAGGACTTATGGATCTGTTACTCTTCGTAGACACACGGCTGGGGTCAAAGGTCACTGCTTCACCACTGAATACAGGAGGAGGACCCATGGATCTGTTACTCTTCATCGACACACGGCTGGGGTCAAAGGTCACTGCTTCATCACTGAATACAGGAGGAGGACCCATGAATCTGTTACTCTTCATAGACACACGGCTGGGGTCAAAGGTCACTGCTTCACCACTGAATACAGGAGGAGGACCCATGAATCTGTTACTCTTCATAGACACACGGCTGGGGTCTGGAGATGAAGATCTCTCTCTGTTCTCCATCACGAGAAACTGACTTCAGACCTGCATAAACACAAGAGAACAAACACATAACTATATATACTCTCACCTAAAGGATTATTAGGAACACCTGTTCAATTTCTCTTTAATACAATTATCTAATCAACCAATCACTTCGCAAATCGATTTTTTTGACATTTGTGAATCGATTCAGAATCATCCACATCACGATGGATCTAAGAATCGATTTTTCCCCCATCCCACACTAATACTGTGATTGACCCCCATTCCCCTTCAGAACTGCCTTAATTCTCCGTGGCATTGATTCATCAAGGTCCTGAAAGCACTCTTTAGAAATGTTGGCCCATATTGATAGGACAGCATCTTCAGTTGATGGAGATTAGGGTTAGGGTTAGGCTCCCGTTCCACCACATCCCAAAGATGCTCTATTGGGTTGAGATCTGGTGACTGTGGCGGTCATTTTAGTACAGTCAACTCATTGACATGTTCAAGAAACCAATTTGAAATGATTCCAGCTTTGTGACATGGTGCATTATCCTGCTGGAAGTAGCCATCAGAGGATGGGGACATGGTGGCCATAAAGGGATGGACATGGTCAGAAACAATGCTCAGGTAGGCTGTGGCATTTAAACGATGCCCAATTGGCACTAAGGGGCCTAAAGTGTGCCAAGAAAACATCCCCCTGTACACCATTACACCACCACCACCAGCCTGCACAGTGGGAACAAGGCATGATGGATCCATGTTCTCATTCATTTTACACCAAATTCTGACTCTACCATCTGAATGTCTCAACAGAAATCAAGACAAGTAGTTGATTGTCAAGTTTTCGCACGCCATCAATGGTAACTAAGCAATCAATGATAACTCGACAATCAACTACTGTGGGATCGACTGAAAATAATAGCTGAGTTAAATATGGGTATGTGAGCTGATCAGATTGACGGTGAATGACAGCCTGAAAACTTATAAACCCCTCAGGAACTGTGGACACTTGTGGAAGAGTTCAACATGATGATGAGATGATCAGTGTGACTCCATAACAACTACACAAATGTTAGGGATGGGAATTGGCAAAAATGTGACGATTTGATAGTATTGCGATATTTGGACCACAATTCAATATTGTGATTCTTATATTGCGATATAGCAAGTATTGCGATTCGATTCTTATATTCTTATATATTATTCTTAGGCATTAGGCCTAGATGTCATTATTCTCCGAATAGGAGGCTTCTCAGCACATAGCCTAACTTAAAATTATTGAAATACAATGGAGAAAGATAAACCTGAGAATAATCATATAAATAATGTCAATAATCTATAGGAGGTCGCACCGGACGAGAAGCTCATGTATACTGCAGCACAGGGTGAAGTTATAATGAAGATTTGAGACAAATAAATGTACATTTATATAAAAGTGTGTAAATGGCCCTCTGTGGCGGCAGGATTTTGAACAAGGTCCTGAGCCGTTGCTGTCGCTGCGCTTCTCGTCCGGTGTGCGACCCTGTTGTAGTTCTGCAAAAACTCAGAGACTTGCGTTTTGCACCTTTAAGTCTGTTTCATAAAATTGCTCTCATTTGAGTCCGAAAAGTAACAATTGAAATTGTTAATTTTTCAAATAAGGATTTCGGGAATTAATTTTCTGTATCATGGATCAATCTGTAGATAGCGCTTGTTCAGAGCTTGTAGTTCTGGCACGATTTGATGCGAGTTAAATTGCTAGCTAGTCAATGTCTAACAGCTGAGCTAGCCGCTAACAGCTGAGGTGTATCGCTACTCACCTTCAAAGTTGTGGATGTAAGTCGATATGTACAATTTAAATCCTTTTTCACGTGGCGCTCCGTGGCGACAATATTTATATGATTATTCTCAGGTTTATAGGGCAAAACATATTTAGACAGGAAATTCATTATTATCAAAAGACCTTTACCATTAACTAAAATGTTTTGTTGGGAAAGGGACACATTATCTTTCTGCAGATCTACATTTTATATTTACTATGCAATGAAAATGTATTTATTCTACTTCTAATTTGTCCATGACAGGGTGGACATATTTAATGGTTTGCTCGTATAATGTCAGCAGGGCCACCCCGAGACATAAGCAAACTAAGCAGCTACTTAATCAGGTCGAAAATATATATATTTTTAGATAACTTTAACAAATGACACGAATGAATGAATTAATACGAATGAATGAATAACTACAGACAAGAAAATAATTTTTTCATGATCAATATACCTTCCTACAACTGCAGCTGTGTCTGCCAGCGTTTAAGTCTGCCATGCACATAATCTTGACTCCTCCCGCGTGCATAGACAATTCGTGGACTCACGGTAATGTTAAGCCATGTCACAAAAAAGGACGTATCCCTCTGGAACCGAAAATAGAATGAAGAAAATGACAGAGGGGAAAAAAGAGCAAGATAAAAGTATGTTTGCCTGATTATTTACGGTTTATTTTTTGTGCAACAATTGAAAAATTACTTTCTACGGCAAGCCCAGAGGGGAAAAATACATTGCATACACAACCATATTCAACGAGCGCCAGTACATCATTAACGGTATTATAGTAACAGACTTTGTTGGATTCTGTCATGTGCAATCTAACAAAGTCTGGTACAATAATAATAAATAATAATAAATACGATTTAAAAGTTAAAAAAGTTACACTGTTTTGAGACAGTTGAGAAATAATAATATTTTTACAGTTTTCAACAATAATTGTCATTGTTGAACCCTTGCTCTTATTATGTTTTTGATTTCCCAGTTATCTTTTTTTTTTAGCAAATAATTTATTTGATATGTTTTGAGACAGTTTGTTTTAAGAAGTTTCAAAGAGTTAGTAAAAGAGTAAAGTAAAAGTAAAAAATATTCTAGTTGTCAAGTGTTTACTTTTTGTATTTATACATAAACTCACCGTATTAATTTATAATGTATCATTATTGTGTGACATTTGAGTCCATAATCGTTAAGCACAGGTGACTTCGCGTAGTGGGAGGGGCCTCCAAATCAAATTCTGCTTAGGGCCCCCAAAAAGCTGGGGGCGGCTCTGATTGTCAGCTTGCAGTTAATTTAGAAAAATTGCTGGAGCTTGACCAATCTGCATTTCTCACAGCCTAAAGTCTCCTTAATACAAAACATGTAAAGTTAAATGGAAAATCTCAGATTTTTCTGTGGAAATTGTGAAGTCTCAAAGGCACTTTATTGTGATTCTGACCCGGCTGTGTTGTGCTCGGTCCCGTTCCTCCGTGGCACTGACGATAACAAACGAATTTGAAAAGAAAATTTTGAAAAGTGGGGGGACATGTTCCTGTCCCCATAGGAAATTACACCCGTGCTATGAACATTATATTCCTGAAGAATTGGTCGTCACGTAATTTTACAGGCATCACAACTCAGTAATGGGCAGTTTATTTAGATGATAGCAAACACTGTACAATGTGACACGATATCAAAAGCTGATACTTGAACTCACCGTGATATGTCAGTTTTTTTAAGTCCCCGAAATGCAAATTTACCTTTCATCTGAATCAATCGTCGCTCTCATTGGGGCCAAATCCACACGGAAGTGAGCATCCCTGTGCCCTTCGGACTTTGGACATAATGTGTGTGCCATTATGTAACTTGGACCTTTGGAACGCACAGCTAAAGCGAAGCCATATAGAGATAAGACGGAATGTTCCCATGACAAAGCAGCACAATCTGTCTGTTGATTAGCTGTTCTTGAAACAGATTTATTATTGCTGAATATAACTGTAAGATATATATATATATATATATATATATATATATATATATATATATATATATATATAAAGTCTGCATGTGTGTATGTATTTCTCTGCTTTCAACTTAAAAACTTGCCGTCTCATACTTGGACCCTGCATTACAAAATTAGTAAGATATAGCTAACAAAACAAATTGAATTTCTGTTAGCTCAATCTCTCCCACCATCTTGCTTTAAAGGCCCCCTGAAAGCAAAATTTAATTTAAGTTTTTAACTTTTAGTATTAATATGTAAGTCTTAAAGGGCATATTGCAGGTTAAAACATCTAAATTAAAGGGATAGTTTACTTTGAAATTAATTTTTGGTATGTTTTATCTTACCTCAAGGGCATCCAAGATCTAGGTGTCTTTGTTTCCACAATATTTTCAATTTTGGTAAAACCGTTGTTGTCTATCAGTCATATAATGCAGTTTTAGGGGGTCCGCCTCAAAGAGCATGCACAGAGAAGTCCAGATTAAACATGATTTAATGACTCGTGAATGGAAGTACACATTGATGGCCTAAGACACGAAACGAGCGGTTTGTGTGAGAAAACCAACAGTATTTATATCGTTTTTACCTCTTGTTAACAGCCGTCGAACTGATCTGAATCAGATGTCCAACTGAACCGAACTGAACCATGTCAGAGCGTTACGCCGGAAGTGATCTCTAGTGCGTCTACGTCATGCAATGTTTACACTAAGATTTGAGAAGTTTTACCTTTCACTAAACATATTTAGATATATATCGAAATCGTCTTCCATTGCTATTTCCCATATTTAACCGCTGGTTTCGTGTCTTAGGGCATCAATGTGTACTTACATTTACGAGTCATTAAATCATGTTTAATCTGGACTTCTCTGTGCATGCTCTTTGAGGTGGTGACCATAGACCTCCATTATATGACTGACAGACAACAACGGTTTGACCAAAAAATGTCAAAATTGAAAATGCTGTGGAAACAAAGACACCTACTTCTTGGATGCCCTTGAGGTAAGATAAAACATATCAAAAATTAATTTCAAAGTGAACTATCCCTTTAATATATAACCTTGTATGAAAATACCATATGAAAAGTTAATGCAGGATTTAAAATGTTTTAAAATGACATAAGGGCACTAATTTAGTAGATAAAGTGAGCGTTTCTTGGACTGCTCGTAAACACGGCTTATTTTATTTTATCGTGTCATTTTACGGCTCAGTGTAGAGTACACTGGTGTTCAGTGAGAGCTGTCGCGAGTCAGCGTGTTTTCGGTAGATTTTGTATTTTGTCATCGTCATGGTTAATTATTAGCTATGTTTCCATCCACACGTTTTTATCCGAATTAAGTGATATCAAAAGAAAAATGCTTGAAGTAAACAATAAAATTCAATTGAATTTCATGAATATCAACTCAAATGAAGTGAAGTTTCTCTGAACCACGATCTCCCAGAACTGATGGAGCGCTGTTGTTCCCACACCACTGGCGCCTCCGCTGACGTCATGCGTTACGTGCATCTACATCATCATAGCAATGTGGTGATAGCGTAGTTGTTTTCTTATTATAGCTTGTTATTACATGGCTTGGTTGAATTCTAAAGTAGAATGCATTTATATTGTGTTTACAGCTTTATTATGAAGATCACATCACATTTCAACAGAAGATCATGCAGAAATCTGAAGGGCTCAGCGTCTTCCACACTTAAGATCACAAATTACCAGGAAATAATCGCAAGAGTTGAGGAACGAGACACACTGTGAAGTGATAGGATTAGATATTTCTAAGTAGTAAGTCACAATACCAGCTCCTGATAAATGAGGAGAGAGTATGATAGGAGCCGAATTACAGAATATAAGACGCCTTTCCTCTGTTACGTATCAAAACTGACAGACATATCAGGCTATAAACAGAGAGGTAAACACACACTTAAATAAGAGATCAACAGAGTCATACATATACACAGATAGAGTTATTTTAACACTTCTAAGTGCTTTTAAGCATCGCAGTTGATGTTTATTAGGAAATGTTTCCTGAAGTGTCCCAGATCTGTGTAGAGAGAAAGGCCTAGTCCAGCAACCGGCTGTGTGTGTCCAGATCCGCTCTCAGCGTCCTGGGAGAAAACACACAGAAACATCTATAAACATCTCACACATCTTAAAACACCCTGAAATAGGAAATTTGAGTACTTTAAGATCTTGTAAGTAAATCCTGTGTTTAAGGACACACCCCTCGTCACTGCGGCAGAACCCTTACACTACAACTCTGCTCAGCTTATGAACATTAATATGAGCTTTTAGGGGTGAACACTGACGGAGTAATGTGTGTATAGACACACAGATGGTGAATGTATGAAGGCTGATGTATAGACAGATGGTGAATGAGGCCATCAGGACAGGTGAGTTGGAGATGCTCTTCTACGGGGATTATGCTGAGATTAACTCTGATCAGATTAACTGCTCTCCAAACCTCCGCTTCAGTCATGCAACACTCAGAGAAACATGTGAGAAGTGCTTTACACTTTCTTTAGGAACTTCCCCAGCTACTGTCTTCATCGTGTCATCTGTGTGTGTGTGTTTCAGAATGTGCCACCATTAGAGTTTCCCAGTTCTTCTGGTTTTCTGCAGGGTTTCCCCTGGACTGACATCTCATCTCAATGAAGATGAAACGTTTATGTGATGCAAGATCATTTCTTTTTTATGTGTCAGAGACCTTTGAAATATTGAGGTTTACAAAGAAAAGCCTCTGGTGCTGTAAAATGATAAAAGACACCAATGTTCAATAAATAAATGCATTTGCAAACGGTATTAGCGGGAGTCTCCGCCAGGAAGTGGCTTTGTTTAACTTACCACTATAAATATACTGTATATTTTATGTTCATATATATTTTTTGTCCATAGAAAACCAGAAATCACTGTGAATCACACTGTATAAAGTACTTTTTTCCACGTAAATTTATCACGTGGTTACAGCAAATTCTTGTCTTGCATTGCAGGCAGGACTGGGTGATGAAATCAGGACAGTAGGAATCTGTACAATCACAAACCAGTTCTTTCATTCTGGGTCAAACTCGTTCAACAAAAAAATCATGAGGAAGAAAGAAGAAAATGAGGGAGGGAGATGAGCGTTTGTTCACTGGCTGTAAACAATGGGGTGGCATTCCAGTTCAAACTGGCTCGATTTTTTTAAGGAAATTAACAGGATTTCTATATTTTATTCACTTATTCCTATGAAAGTGATACGAACTCAGCCTAAAAACATAGCGAAGTAAAAAATATATAATAAATGCAGCGGTCGATGTATTATACATTTGGTGGCGCAATCGACTTTTGTGATTGGCCATCACATCTGCAGGTTGCAGCCGATGACCATGAATCAAAGCATGTCACGTCAGGTAAATTAAGTTGGATAAACCGAAATTGTTACTTTAATAGACTTAATAATAAACCGCATTTACATAGGCTATCTGAAATTATCAGCGCAGTCTCATCCCAATTTATCATATAACTGACGTTTTGGGACGTCTTTTGACCATTCGTCAATATACGACTTTTTAGGGTCCCCTTAAACGTCGGTAGATGACGATATGGCATCCTAACTCTACCCCAGACCTAAACCTAACCCTAAACCCAACTCGTCACCTAACTGACGTTAAAGGTAAAGCGTCAGTTGTATGACGACCCGGGATCGCCATCTACCGACGTTTAAGGGGGCCCTAAAAAGTCGTATATTGACGAATGGTCAAAAGACGTCCCAAAACGTCAGTTACATGACGAATTGGGATGAGACTGTGTTAAAATTATCCAGGAGTAATCAGATTTAGTGCAAACTCTGCCTAATAATGAGTTCTTGCTGAAAAGAGACTGTTTCCGTGACAGTAGAGCTGCACGATTAATCATTAAACCATCAAACACCCACATAATCTCATTCCTGAACGACAATGATTCATCTACTAAATCTTTGGAAAGTACGATCACGGCGAACATTCAGAAGTGTGTTGGCACTGACCCACAGAGAGCAGTTAGACTGTTGATATGAAACAGCTTCACAAACAGCCTTTTCGACTGGATCGATATTTCTTACAATGATTCAGATTATCACAGAGGTACTGGAATGAAAGTTTAAAGTTTTGAACACTGATGAATACGGTAGCGATTAAAATAGAGCAAATCTTAAAATATTAACTTGATGCTTCAAATAAAGATAGTTTCAGTTATATAGTTACACCAGTAAGTGGCGACAAGTGACTGTAAAAATGAAATTGTCATTGAATCATTCATCCAATAGATTTTTAAAATCACTTATTTATCCAGTATTAAAACAAGGGATCATTGAACAATTTAAACAGTGATTAAAAAAATAATAATTAATTTTATTCATTCATTAATTTTACTGCAGCACTTCACATTTTGTCAGAACCTTTAGTAAATTGTATCGTATTATGTTTAGTTGTCTATTCAGAATCGTGATCTCAGTTTTAAAACAGAAATATTGTGGATTGTGCACTAAATTGAGTAAAAGCGGTATCATAACCTCATGTGATGAAGCAGGTTGAGAGAAGGGAGGGGAGATCAGTTCATTAATACTCTTTACATTTTTCTTCAAAATATTTTTGACAAGCAGTTGAAATTATTTCAGAGAATTCTTATATTATATTACCAATGTCTATGGTAACAAACAAATATTTATCAAAAATATTATTATGTATTCTAGAAGCATTATTTAAATTATTTAATTTTTAATATTTTAAATAATATTTTAATAATTTTATAATGCACATTAACTCCCCTTTCCCTTAAAACAGGATTAATCTTTAAAAGTGTTTAATAATTGTTTATATTCAAACCACTAAACTGAGAATTCACCATCCAAAACATTCTACACCTTTTCTACTTTATTCTGAAGAGAAATGTTTTTAAAATGTTTGTGTCACCTGTTTAATTCTGCATATACATATGCAGATTCTGACACACTGTTGTGGTTTCAAAGATTAGGCCTTAATTCAATTTGGGCATTTAAGAAGCTTGTATAAACATGCCTTGAAAAAAAAAACATGACCGTTGTGCATCTTGAGACAAAACATTGGCACTGTTATATTTTAAGATTTATCAGTGCAAGTTGCTTTCAGTTCAGACACCTCAAACTTTCATTTTAGTCTTAGACTAGTTTACGCCATGTCTATGAAACCGAAGGAATGTTTCTTTAATTTGGCCAGATTAAATAGGTAATTATCTCCAAGCAGAGATACTCTTAAACGAAGAAGAGTTTGTGCCATACACAATTCATAAATGCTGTTTATTGACCTTTCATATAGCTGTCTTGATGGACAATAAAACAATATTTGGAGGAAACATGAACTTTTATATTTAAATACATCAAAAAAAGTAACCCTGGTTATAAAGATTGCCAAAATCTGATTCAACAGGCTCAATCATGTTCTGTTTTGTCTTTTTGTATTCAGACCTTTGTTGTGTCATAGATTTGCTACATATTGCATCCCAAGGAATGAGGCTGGAAGGTTCTTACCCCTCACTACTGGTCGAAGGTGAGTCATCACTGCCCAGACCCTGTTGCTGTTTGGCATCGGGCAATGACTGTGGCGGCTCACTGTGGGATGACCTATGACCTGACGGACGGCGTCCCACGAAAGAGTTTTGAAGGCGAGGTCTGGCAGGTTCACCCCAAGGCCGAGGCAATGTAGATGTACTTGAAGGTGTCCATGTGGAAGGGAGTGGCGGGTTCTCCTGAGAGAACACAGCCCGGGCTTCGAAATAGGCTTGAGAGCCAGAAACACTGGAGGTGTTTGATGGAGTCCACTTCCTAGTAGGGGGCCAGTTCGTGGATGGAGGGCTTGGCACTGGGTGGTGCAGAGTGGGACAGGAGGGTGGAAGCCGTGTCCTTGAGACGGGGGGAGTCGTTGGGGGGAAAACTTTCGAGTGCGTAGTTGTGGTCTCAGCCTCATCTTGCCTCAGTGGCTGAGTAGTTGCTCTCTGTATTGTACCCCTGTTGGGGGGAGCAGTCTCTCTTTGTGTTAAAGTGCGCAGTCGCTGCCCTCTGGACTCTGAATCACGAGCTCGGTCCTCAGTGGGAAACCCTACGCTGCTTTCAAATGTGTTGTCCATGAGCATTTCTGGCGGTGGAGGTGGGAGGCTGTCTATATCCAGGTGCTCAGGTTTGTCAGCCGGTCTGGGCTCAAGCGAACGGATGCTACTCTTGACGTTCCTACTGGTGGTCAGTGCTTCTCCGCTGGTCTGCAGCAGTGGTAGAGAGCATTTCTTGTTGCCTCTAACTCTCACTGTTTTTTGGTCTACAGGACTTGAATTATCCTCCACCCCTCTGCTAAACGTATTGATGAGCCTCTTGACAGCATGTCGGCCCGGTGGTTCTGGAGTAAACTTTGGAGGAGAGCTAGATTGGACTGCCCTGAAAGGCCCTTTGCTGCCATACTGGAGGCCGTAGTACCTTGCTGAGCACTGTCCTACAGATGAGCCTCTTCCCGTCTTGGTCCGGACGCGGCCTCCATGATCTTCAGGGAGATTATGTTTTCTCCTCCAGTGCATGTTCCTCGGATTACCCTGTTCCTCATTAGGATCTGATTCGTCCGCTTTGCTACACAAGCACTCTGCCGATTGCGAGCGCTTTGGTCGTCTTAAATGGCGGTGTTTTAGTTTCATCTGAAAGTGATTGTCTGCGGTTTTTGGCCGTCTGATTTTCCTTTTCAAGTTACTGGTCTTGACTTGATCTTGGTTTTGATCTGGGGGAAAGCTGGAGTTTGCTTCAGAATAACCACTCACTGTTCCCCTTGTCTTGTCAGTCAACTTCCCCTGCTCATCTTTTTCACTGACATCATCATCAAGTTCTGCATCCTCATCTTCATCATCATCATCATCATCATCTGTGCCTTCCTCATGGTCATTAAGGAGCTGCTGATCTGGAGAGCAGCCGGTGGTAAAGACCATTCCAGCGTTTGCTCCTGATCCCGAGCTCCCTCTATTCCGACGGAAGCCATTCTGGCACTCGTTGTCCGCCCCTATGCCGCTGTCCTCACTGTGCAGCGCAGAGTCCTCTGGGCCGGGCTTCCTAAGGGCCGCAGCTTCCACGCGGGACAGAACCTGCTTCAGGCGCTCCTCGGCCGCATGCTTAGCCATTAGCTTCTCTCCTACGACCTCAGACAGGGACCCGACGTAGTCAGCTAGCTCCTGTAAGGCTGCGTCACCTAGGCACTTCACGGAGTCTCCCACTGAGATCATCTGAACTGTGGAGCGAAGGAGCATGTGCTGCAGCAATTCGGAGGGAAGCTCGTTCAGGTCGTTGCTTGGTTTGGTCGTAGAGGGATAGTCTTTAAGTAAAGCAGGCCACTTCATGTTGTGTCCATGTTCCCTAAGCAGCTGCTCGCCCTCAGCGGCCATTTCCTCCAAAGCCTGGTTGATCTCTTCGTAGTGCACAACTGCTGCAGCTACTGCGGTCTGTACGGAGAGATGGGTCTGAGCAGCCTGGCTCACGAGCCCTAAAAGAGACTCGTATTTGGAAATGCTGGGGTTCAGGTACGCATAGGCTGCCTGGTGGGCTTTCAGTATGAACTCTGCCTTTGACTGCGCATAGGAATTTTTCCTCAGTCTCTGTTTCCTCTGCCTCCTCCGCTTTTCTTGCTTATCTTTTGTTCGTATCTCTTCTATTCCTTCTTTCTGGTTTTCTAAGAGGGTCTGTTGTGCACTCGGTTCATCCTGAGAGCGGGTCACATCTAGTATCTTCTCAGAAGCATCTTCTTCGACTGTCACAGTGGCATCACAAACTACACCATCGACTGAGGATCTCTTACCTTGAATGTGTTTTTCTTTTTCTTGTATCTCTAGACCTTCTGAAGCAGTGTTTATCTCTGATTTGATTTGCAGTCGTGCCCCATCAGAGGGCAGGTCAGCAGTTTTCTGGCTTTCCGATGATCCAGGCAGCAATGCTTTTTTAATGAAGAGTTGACCTTTAGATGGAGAGCACCCCATGTTGATGGGAGAATCCTGTTGCTTTAGATTGACGGCAGATTTGAAGTCAGAAAACCTCAACTTGGTTTTTGTTTACGTATCATACCAATTGTGTCCCGTTGTCCTTTACTGCCCCTGTCCACAATCCCTGTCTTTCTCTACTTATTACTGCTGGCCAGTTGGTTTTGTGTGCCATAGAGAGCCCAGGATTGAAGCTTCTAGTCTGTCCCACACACACTCACACACCCACACGATCACGCTACAGGAATAAAGCGCATGCTTAAGACTATAAGCTCATCTCACTAATCAGATACCCTGCTGGCTACCTTTTCTTATTTTCTTTTTACCACTTGTTAACTCTGACTTAATTAACATTATATTTGCATTAGAATCAGGATATATAGTAAAAATCTCCAGGGATTTCAGTTTTCTACAGTTGAAACAGTTTTTATAAAAAGTGACTGTATCAATTTCGTTTCTGTGAAATTGAACAACAACCAGCAGACGAATTAAGTTCAGTGTGGCTTGAGGTTGCAGTATTTATAGATGTTTACTTCTGACTTAAATCCTCCCTGGATTAATGCCAGTGTTGTCTGCAATCTGCTGGCAAAAGATTTAAACGGGGCAAAATGATCCACAAGAATCACAAGCAGTGGGAGTCTATGATAATGGCATTAAAGTCCAAAGCTCAAATCAGTTTTTATAGTTTATTAAACGCACAGTTTTACATATACAATATGCAAGAAGAAACAGTACAGAAAGAGGTGTGTGATTTCTGTGCCATGGGTCAGATGTAGCACCAGTTTGGTTCGTTATTTTTAGGATAACACACATCACCATTTAATTTAGTACATTAATATGTAAATGCAGACTCCCTGTTTAGTTAAATATATTAAAAAAAACATACAGCAAAAATCATCAAATCACCGTTTTAGCAACTTTCATCATAGGTTACATACAGTATCGATATATGTACAATATATATCACTGCAAAAAATGCTTTTCTAACTTAGTATTTTTTGTCTTGTTTCCAGTACAATTATCTAATCTTAAACAAGATTATTTTGCTTACCCCATTGGCAGATCACTTTGTTTGTTTTAAGCAGAAACTCTCTTACTTTTGATTTATTTTCCCAGAAAACAAGACATCGAGAATTTTTAGATAGCTGGACTGGAAGACAAAAATACTAAGTAAGAAAAGCATTTTTGCATGAAAAATCCAGATTATTTATTCTGAAAGATTCAGTGTTCTGGCCAAGGAAGTGTTTGTTTGTTGATGGAATTGCTAGAAGAATACAGGACAACGCTTTTATTTTTATTTCGTAGTGTGTCGTTGTGTCAACCTGAAATGGCGGAACACTGTACTTTCTATACCGCCTCTATCCACATTAAAATCATCCTCAGTCTTGAGAGTACTGAAAACATCTTTAGTAATGGCGTTGATCTCGATTACGGATGGTGCTACTCGATCACAGATGGTGGGTACACCAGGGCTGGTGACGTCTGGATTGGTCTGGCCTGCTTCATGTGGTACGGTAATGTCCAGGGTAGCTGTGTCCTCTCTAATGCGTCTAGCCAACCTCGCCATGATCGATGCCCTCGAGTTCTCCGACAGCTCCCACAGGACTATGTAGCACTTTGGGATAAAATGACAAAAGATGATGCCAAAATTGGATGCCAGGATGGCCGAGGCCTGGACAATGTTCCGCTGTTCGGTCTTATTTCTTTCAATATAAATGGGAATAAAGCAAAGCCAGACAAACAGATGAATCAACATGCTGAAGATGATGACGCCAGTCTCGTTGAAATCATGTGGCACTTTCCTACCCTTGAATGCAACAAAGAAACAAATGAAGGCCAATAGAGCTATGTAGCCATGCATCACCACAAAACCTACGATGGAGCCTTCGTCGCAGACAACATATTGTTTTAGGCCAGTCTCAGGCCACTTTAAATCTGGTCGAGGAGAATTTCCCAGAGTCATCCAGAACAACAGGATGATTCCTTGAGCACCGGTAAGCAGGACCAAATTGATAACAGGCTTGTAGAGCTTTTTAAGCTGGTGCTGCTTGGCCGGATCAAAGGCCAGGAAAGCCAGGAAGGAGCGGTAGGCTTTAACCAGGATGCAGGAAACACAGAGGGTGAACCCGAGGCCGTACAAGGCATGCTGAGCCCTGCACTGGTGCTCGTTCGGCCGGCCGATGAACATGACTACGCTGGCGAAGCTGACCGTCAGCCCCAGGAACATGAAACAAGACATCGTGTTGTCAGCCGCTTTGATGACTGTGGTGTCTCTGTGCACATTGAAAATGATGAAGGAGATGAACACTAGAATCAAGCCTATCGCTGTGGCCGCTAACAGAGCTATGGGATAACTGTCGTTCCAAACCAGGTAAATCTCCTGGAAATACTCGCATTCACTTGCTCCCGTAGTAGACCATTTTCCTTCAGGACATTTCAGGCATTCAGGAAAATCTGAAAAGGAAAACACACTTATTTAATCATCAATGTTGAAGTAGGAAAGCACAATATACAGTCAAACCAAAAAGTAGTCAGACATTAGATATATTTTTTTATTAAAAACTGACATATTACACCAAATATTGTTCATACAGCGACTACCAGTAACATTTATACAAATTTGGGACCAAAAATGATTCCTCCACTTTGAGCTGATCATGTTCTCTTGGTCACTGGTTGAGCTAAACTGGTATTATCTAATTGTGTAGTTAAATTTAACAGCTGACAGATATTCAACACAATTCATATGTGAGAGTCTAACAGAAGGATGGACAAAACCAGTTATGTGTCCACTGATCTGAGAACTGAGTTCTGCTCATAATAATAAACATTTTCTAAACTATAGGGAATAAACTGTGATAATGAGAGAAATGTTGAAGGTGTCTGAATACATTTTGGTTTGACTGTAGCTCGCTATCAGCCCTAATAAGCTTGTTTCTGTATTATTGGTATATTGGAAGTAGCCAAATACCAAACTCTGTACCTCGCTTCGTAGACAGAGTCTAGCATGGCATAATTGAAAAGTGTTTTGTTTCTCGCAGGGGCGCTTGTCTGAAGTATAAAATCATTGGTTACCCGTAAGCCAATCACATAACGTCTCGATATGACGTGTGTTATTCGCCAGCTCAGCTGCTTCGAACTTCGACTGGATTTGACTGGATTTCAACAGCATGTTATGTACATGTACTAACATGTCTAACATAGTCAGGCTATATTGGCTAAATGTAAATGTGTAAGTATTACAGTACTACATATTTTGTCACAAGTTTTTTACAATCTGAAGTCAGTTCCAGTGTGAATTCTGTGAATGAATTCTGATTTACCGTATCCATCAGCATATTTTCCTTCAGAACATTCAACGCAGTTGTAGCAGCAGGCGATCTTGGACTGGTTCTTCGCAGTGCCAGGTGTGCAAGAGTTTGAGCACCTGGCCATGGGTAGCTGGAGGACGAGAGAGACACATGTCAGTGATGGATGTTTCTTCTAGTGATGGTCGAGATAATAGCAAAAGTAGAGACGGCTCAACTCACGCTGTCATTTAGCGACTGGAATTCACTAAAGATCTCCACATCTGCTTTTTTCAAGAGGAATTTCCCCACAATTTCAATAACTCGTTCGTCATCTTTTTCCTTCCACATTAAGAGGTCGTAACCATCCACAAAGTCACCGTTTTCGTCAAAGAAATATCTAGTGTCATCGAGCGTGAAATTCACTCTGTGCATACTTTCCAATAGCTGTCAAAGAGTACAAGTGTTCTTGATATTAAACAATTCATCACACTGTTGTTCGTGGTAATTAAAACACTGGAGAATGCAATGTTTGATCTTGGTAACACTTTATACAATGCATTAAAATGTAAACAATAGATTTTTTTTCAATTAGTGCAATTTAATATGTTTTATGAGTTAACAATGAGCATTAACCATCATGTTCACCAACTGAAGCTCACAGTTCTAAGTGCGGTGGGCTTGAGAGATCTCACCTTCCATGGAGGGAAGTTGTTGTCTCCGGAGCAGGCGGTGTCGTTGCAGTCCAGCAGTTTCCTGAGCCCGTGTGCTATAGAATATATGGCCAGCCTCTCCATGTAGGCCTCTCTCAGGTCCACGGCGTACAGCACGTCATCTGTGGAGCAGTTCCCGGGTGAAAGTGAGCAGTTCAGTCTCAGCTGCTTGTACTCTTCTATGAAGGCATTTCTTGCTCCTGGCATCGGCCTGAGGTTTCTCAAGTAGTCTTCAAACCCTGGTATGTTTCCCATGGTAAAGGAAAAGCCAAAGATTTGACCCACTTTGTTTATGTCCTTTATCTTTGTCAAGGGCCGGTAAAGGGCCCAGACATCGCTCGCGATCCAGACTCTGCTTGTGTTGGTTTGAATCATCTCCTTGAAAAGCTTCTCCACCAGCTGTGGCTTCAGGATGAGCAGCACCACCTTGGCACGAGACTCTCTAATGCTCTTGGCAGCATCTTTGATGAACTTCTCCACATCGACGTGGTCCAAGTAGTGCGTTACCACTTTCTCAAAATCAACACATATCGTTCCAGCTGACTGTTGGACGAAGCTTTGGTAGGCCGCTCTCCCGTAGTCATCATCTCCATACACGACACCGACCCAGTTCCATGAGAAATGAGACATTAGCTTGACCAGCGCCTGAGCCTGGTAGATGTCACTGGGGATCACACGCATGAAGGACGGGTACCGCAGTTTGTCGCTCAGGACTGGAGCAGAGGATGATGTACTGACCTGTTGGCAGAAAAACATTATGTCTTAACGCCGTGTGCTAAACAGATCAAAGTCAAAGCATATTTTATTTGTCTACCCAAGGAGAAATTAGTTGGCTGTAAAGAGATTGCTACAAACAATTTACAACATAGAACATTAAGGTTACTCAAATAGCTGTGCAAATCACCATATCTGCTTGTGTAAAAGTAACATCATATCATGTCCATACATCATATTCAATCACAGATACCCAGTATACACAGGGTTAAAACAGTTAAGCAACAAAAAGTAAATAAAACATTAAGGGGGCTTTCACACTTGGTTCGATTGCCTGTTCCGAACCCAAGTTCGATTGTTCGTACCAAGATTGTTGGTGGTACTTTTGTTGGGTGTATACTCCGTCATAAGCGAATTAATCACACAGCGACATGACAAAGATGGTTTGTTGCCCGGAATGGGTACTTCTTTTGTGACTATCGAAGTAGTTTTATTTAAGCCATGCGGGTCACTAGCCCTAAACAGCCGATCGCATTTTTTCCGTCAAGAGCATGATTATTGACTATCGGGGGCTGAACAAAATTACGGTAAAGAATACTTACCCTTTGCCGTTGATGTCTTTAGCTTTAGAGCGGTTGCAGGGAGCGACTCTTTTCACGAAATATGATCTGCGCAACGCTTACCATTTGGTCCAGAAAGAAGGGGGGATGAGTGGAAGATGGCAAGGCGGAGAAGTGCGCGTTTCATGCACAGTCTGTTCTATTCTTGGGGTATATCGTCTCGGCCGAGGGAATGCTCATGGATCCTGACAAGGTTGTGGTGGATTGGCCAATTCCAAACTCCCGCAAGGCCCTGCAGAGGTTTCTGGGATTCATCATTTTTTACCGACGATTCATTCCAAATTTCAGCCAACTAGCCCCTTGACGTTCAGCCAAAAAACGTTACCTTCCTAGGTCGTGTAACTGCATTTAAATAGGGAAAATGTGGAGGTGTGATTGAGTGCACGCACTGACACGAGATGTATGTATCAACTCGTCTTAGTTAAGGGAATAACATAGTTTAATATGAAACAAGGGTGGAGTATCCCTTTAACCTCCAACAGGACGACGTTTAGGTGGTCTAATGCTGCAGAAGCGGCATTTACCAACCTCAAGAGCTGCTTTGTTTCAGCTCCCATTCTCGTAGCCCCTGATCCTTCACATCAGTTTGTGGTGGAGGTTGACAGGTCCGAGGTGGGGGTAGGTGCAGTTCTAGCCCAGCGTTCTTCCTCGGACGATAAGATGCACTCTTGCACGTTTTTTCTCATCACTTATCGAAAGTAATTATGATATTGGTAACAGACAGTTGTTGACATTCAAGTTAGCATTGGAGGAATAGCGCCACTGGGAACCTTTTATTATTTGGACCGATCACAAGAACCTTGAATACTCGGGTCCGCTAAATGACTGATCTCCAGGCAGGCTCGGTGGGCATTTTATTTCAGTCGTTTAGAGAGTGAGGAGATTACCAGTGGACACAGGTAGAGAGTGGATAGATTACCAGTGGACACAGGTAGAGAGTGAGGAGATTACCAGTGGACACAGGTAGAGAGTGAGGAGATTACCAGTGGACACAGGTAGAGAGTGAGGAGATTACCAGTGGACACAGGTAGAGAGTGAGGAGATTACCTGGGGACACAGGTAGAGAGAGGATAGATTACCAGCGGACACAGGTAGAGAGTGGAGAGATTACCTGCGGACACAGGTAGAGAGTGGAGAGATTACCTGCGGACACAGGTAGAGAGGGAGGAGATTACCTGCGGACACAGGTAGCGAGTGGATAGATTACCTGGGGACACAGGTAGAGGCTGAGGAGTTTGGCGATGGCGATGGACAGCTCGGAGTACCTCTCTCCCAGAAGAGCTTTCACTGGCGGACGGAAGTCGGAGTAGTCTGAGAGCGACGGCAGTGACCCGTTGACGGCCAACAGATGCTCCACGCACTGCAGAGCTTTGGTGGGAGAAGCACACGAATCACACACTTCATATCCCAGCTTAATCCCCGGAAGTAACGAAGAGTTGTTGATTTCTTCGATTGTGTAGATGGCACCCAGCAATTGTAGAAATGGGATCAGATCAAAACTATAGAAAACATAGCGAAAGACACTTAGTATTCATGTCTTAGCTGACCTGCTGTAAGATTATTTGCTATTAAAGGATTAGTTTACTTCAGAATTCAAATTTCCTGATCATTTACTCTCCCCCACATCATCCAAGATGTTCATGTCTTTGTTTTTTCAGTTGAAAAGAAATTTAACATTCCAGGATTTTTCTCCATATGGTGACTTCAATGGGGTCAAATTGGTTGAAGGTCCAAATTGCAGTTTCAGAGCAGCTTCAAATGCTCTACACGATCCCAGCCGAGGAATAAGAGTCTGATCTAGCCAACAATTGCTCATTGTATAAAATCACCACAAGCCTAAATTAACAACATCACCACATAATCATATTTGCAACATCACCGACACGTGCGTAAAGCTGTTTTTAAAGCAGCTCACGCTGAAAATAACAGCAACATTTTGTCACATTTAGCTTCAAACAATGTTTAAATACTGGTATAATTTTTAAGTGCAACTTTTTTTCTGTGGTGCTTTTTTTATTTAAAATTGTATATATATATATTACTGTTTGGACACAGCTTCCCTGTCAAACAAATACATTTATTGAATAGTGTATCTAAATATCAGGTCAGGAGTTTTTGAAAATTTGACTATTTCAAAGTGTGCTTGTTTTTTGTTTTTGATATAGGTAAAGTCAGATTAAAATATGTAACAATGTATACAGATTCGTAAATATGAGAATGAGGATATATGTTGAAAAGAATGATCCACACTTGGAAATGCTGAATGTTTCTGCTTGTTGTTGACAATACACACTCACATATTCAAACAGGATTGGCCTTCAATGAGAAATCTTTCAAGGATTATTTTGCATAGATGTTATATTTCAATCAAACACCAGTGCAATATTTTTGTGTCCAGAGGCAAATGAGCAATTTATATATTAGCATTAGAGATTAGTTTCAGCAACTAGTTTCTTTGTTAATCGTTGTTTTTGGCACTAATCAGTTCAATTAAAGTTCAGTTGTGCACTCATAAAGAGCTTGTCACCACCTACTGGCTTAATGATGCAAGTTGTCAATAAATTTAATTTTTTGAGATCCGGGGTTATAAAAAAAAACCACTGAAGCATTTGGTCAGCGTGACATTACTTTGTGACAGCGTTGTGAGGACATCGTCGTGTTAAGTTCCATTTTTTAGAATCTTGGCTAACATCGTGGACACGTCCTCAGAATACATTGCTAGTTCATCCCAAGGAGACCGTTGTAGAGACGTGGTCCAGTGATCTAATGATAACTTTCAAGAAAATCACATTGCAAGCATTATCCTTGCCTTCCTCCTCCTCATCATCTTCCTCTTTCTTGCCCCCCCATCCTCCTCCTCTTCTTCCTCTTCCTCCTCCTCCTCATCGCCCACCTTGCATATGTCCTCGTCCTCTCACATTGTTTCTTCTATCTATTCTGAGACTTTCTTCTTTCCACCTTCAACAACCTCTCAGTTCAGTTTTGCTCTCTGAACTGGCTAATATTGGTTGTGTCACATCATTTGAAACAGGTTGAATCAGTTTTGAGTGGTTGTGTTCAATCAAATGATGTGTGTTCTCTATTTGTATGTATTTGATTGTTGCCACTTGTGTTTACCAGTATGGTTGACATGTGCATTAGAGTGCAGAATGTGTTTTGAGAATGAGAATGTGTTCGGAGTTTTGCTGAAAAGTCTAAGTGAGATCTGCAAATTGTGTTTTACCATGAGAAATTGTTTACGGTATTGACCCCACAAGTAGCTAAATGAGTTCAGGCAACTGAGAACTTTGTTCAGCTGATGGATTTTAGTGTTTTAGCAATTGAGAAAAGCTGTAATAAACAAAAATGCTTTAGCATGTGTTTTACTGTAATACTCAGATGATAACAAGTGAGATTTGAGAGAACTGAAGTTGTAAACCGTAAACATGTGGATGAAGGTGATGTAGAGGTAGAGGACACTCACTCGGTGCAGACGAAGGGCTGAGGTCTGGTCCTCTTGTGGAGGTCGGTCACTTTAGCGTGGATGGAGCTCAGGATGGCGATGTTGACGTCTCCTGGCATGTACGCACCGCTCAGAGAGCTGGGAAGATCACAGCGGACCCAGAGACCCGAGCTCAGCGTCAGCAGGGCCAGCACACGCAGATCCATGCGGGACAGCATCGCCAAACAACATGAGCGCACACATCAACTCTAGCATCTATTTATTGTAGAACTGGTTCTGCTTTTCATGTGACGTGAGCCCGAGGGCCGGCAGAGTCTGAACGATACCGGTTTCCCAGAGAAATCCACCCGCTCCGGCACATTTCTGCACAGCTGGAGGAATGTGGACTTACTGTAACTTACCGTTGTTTACAATTTGCTGGAGATGATGTCATAGCTGCTGTCAAACCTGACCAACGAAACAGATCTGATGAGAGAGGGATCGGGGAAATGACACGCCAACCAACTGGAGCTACAGCTGTAAACGTTAAAGAAGTGCTGAGAGTGAAACGTGAAGAGGTTTGAGACACACACACACACACTGAGTGTATCGTATAATCATCCCACTGAATGTCTCCTGTATAGTGAGATGTTTAATCTGCTAAACCAGCGATGATGAAGAATGATGAAGAAGAGGACTCCTGTGTTATACATTATCAAGCTTGATAAGACCCTTATTCATCGTCTGGTGTCGTTTAAAGCCCTTTGAACAGTTTGCACTGAAACTGTCTTTTGGACCTTGAACCGTTTGGACCCCATTGAAGTCCATTATATGGAGAAAATCCTGGAATGTTTTCATCAAAAACCTTCATTTCTTTTCCACTGAAGAAAGAAAGACATGGATATGGCAGTATGGTCATTGCCATACCCTAGCAGTCAGAGTTCAGATAAAACATCAGCTGATGATGATGCTCGTTAAAGACTCTGTTTGGTGCTCATTTTATTGTATCTGGTTTTGTTTGTTTGATAACGATGTGGACGGAGCGTGGTACAGATAGTTACCCCGAATTTGATTGGTGAACAAAACTCAAGTTGTTGTGATGCCAATCGCCTCCGTCATTCTGTCTGGCCTAATAAGCTGTGAGCTATCCCTATTTTCATTCCCTCCTGACACAATGCGTTACAAGCTAACAGCGCATTGTGCATTTTGTTAATGTGAGGTATATCGTTTCGGTAATGTCATTGTTCTAGGCTATGTAACGTTATGCCAGAGGGAATGCCATACTCTAGGCTTTTGAGAAACGCCACCACTGATCTTGGATGACATGGGGGTGAGTAAATCATCAGCTAAAGTTGTTTTTTTTTAAGTGAACTACTCCTTTAATAATGATAAATGAGTTTACAGCGACAGAGGGAGATTTACAATGACAGATTCAACTCATGTGTGCAATATGATATTATGCTGACAGAACCTGAACTCAGGTATGCTGTACATAGTAGAGTATTCAACATGAATATGAAAACACAATAAAGAATAAGACAGACACCTGAAAGATGTTTCAGAGCTTGTGTCCATCAGTGTATTTATCAAAAGATTCTAGTTCATCTTTATGATGGATTTTTGTCACTGAAATTGATTTCTACAGATATATTTTACAAATCTATTTCAAAACTGTATTTTGTCATTGATATTCTCATGAACGTATAGTACTGTAATAAAAACATTAATATTTCATTAGGAGACTTTGTGTTCTGGCTTCAGAATTGGGATTTTTTTGCTCCAGGTTCTGAAAACCCCGAAACGGAGAATGCGGTGAAACGGGCCGAACGAGATTCTCCAGTAAACACTGAACGTGAGATTAAGCAGAATGCGTCACGGACCTGGATTTACTGTCAGATCGTTATCTTGATCTGGCCTCCAGTCAGGACTGCCCTAAAACACTTTCACTATAGCTGACAAATTCATACACACACACACACCCGCACCTGTTCCCCCTCACAGATCTGGCACGGTGCCGGAATATTTTAGCTAGTGATGGGCAGATCGAGGCTTCCTGAAGCAATGAAACAGTTGAAGTAAACCTGCCATATTGTGTCGAGGCTTCGGATCAATCCGACACTGTGACATCTATTGGTCACTCGCATGAGTTGATCTGATTTTTATTATTAAAACTAAAAATTAAAACTAAAAATCTGTTGTAAAGCAAGCCTTACCGAACATGTAACAATTTAAATATAACATTGATTAGTAATGCCTTACACTACTGCGTTACAGCAAAAAGTAATATGTTACTGTAATGTATTATTTTTGTAACGTGTTACTCCCAACACTGGTCATGAAGTTAGGAAGAGTTCGGCACGTATTTAACGTTAGTGAACCCTTTGAAGATTAGTGTGATCATTCGGGAATATACCACTCTGTGTTAAGTTGTGTGAACATTGGATATTAAAAAGATCAGGGAGAATTGAAATGCAGGAAGGCAGCCTTGCATTTCTTTCTTATGGACAAACGTTTTCATTGTGATGGTGAGCCAGTTTCCTTTTTCGGCAGGGTCGTTTGATAATCAGTGAGAGTGAATGAACAAGTCTGATAGGGAGGAATTATTTATAGTGTAGAAAGTGTGGTGACTTCCCTTTTTTGTCTTATAATTATTTAACCTAATTAGTAAATCTGCAGACAGACTGTGTGCAGACTGTGATTTTTGTGAACTTCCTATCTTTTGTTGTAGGAGAGAAAAGTGTTCCCTGCAATTTGCAAAATGAATTTGTGATCAAATACCAGCCAGCAGTTGTAATGTCCTCTTCGCCCCACACAGTAAGATCTATTGATGTGGTCTTATCGGTATTCACATATCTGATGTTAGTAGGGAAGGTCCCATCCAGGATGAAGTTGTGGCTCTGGCTCTTTTGCTGGATTATCTTTGCCTTGACATTTACCTGAATTTAGGATTGAGAAAGGAAATAAACAGAACCATTAACTCTTATTAATGGTAACTCACATTATTCATTCTAAAACAATGCTAGGCTGTTTCAAACCATGTTTGGGTCAAATATGAAAAGGATACCGTGTTTGTTTAGCCCTCACGGTAGCCTCATCGTAATCATCATCTCACCACGAAACCTGATCGGTCCATGGTGTCAAATCGGCTGCACTGGTCACTTGTTCAGCTGCTTAGAATGAGAAATAATGTCAAATTAACAATAGCCAGACGTATGAATAGAATGACCATAATTAATAAACCATAAAAATTATATTAATGATAAATTTAGATTTACCATTATTTTGATGATGAGGGCTGTGGGTTGCAGACAAAATTGGCTGGTTTCGGAAGGGTTCGCGAAAACTTGGTCCTGGTGAACGTCGGAATCGTCAGAACTCGTGGAGGCGGTGGAAAAAGGGGTAGCGATTCTAACCGGATAAATGGTTACCACAGGGTTGTTTTCGGGCTCGTCCTGGGTTAAATCCACAATACCTGACAGCTGTACCAAATCTGTAGAAATAAAAAGATGAAAAAGTGTTTGAATATTTTTTTAAAATGTTAAAACAATTACATAAGATGTGATAACTAACGGATGTTGACACATGATGAATGGAGTATCTGTCGAAACATCTGCAAGTTGGGGAATGGGTAAAAAGAAACTTAAATTAAAAACGTCAGGCGTAAAACACACTGGGGTATGAATAGAATAACCATCAATGATAAAACACAATTATGATAATGATATTAATAATAAAATATATGTGACACTCACAAAATAAGTTTTGTGAACATTAATGAGAGGGTACGGAAAATGCACAATGACATGTATTTCCTAAAATGGACACAGGGTGGCAGTAATCGCGAGTAGCGAGTCAATGGAGAATGAGCAACTGTGTTCCTGCGTCTCTGATTTCTCTTGAATATTCAATATATTTACAGGTCAGTTACACACCTTTGATGTGACACCAGATGTGTATAAGCTTATATGAACCCCCAGTGAAGTGTCCTTTGTAAGAGGAAAACATGTGAAATGTGTAAACAGTTAAAATTGTCATTATGCATTGGAGAAAATGGCGGCCGATGCCCGCAGATTGTTTTTATTTCTTTCTTATGTCTCCGGGTATTTGTGGGTTATTTCAATGTGTGTAAAACAGCTATATGTGTTAAAAGGGTAAGAGTAACGGGTAATGTTGATGTGAACGTACAGAATAGGCCCAGTTATGCCCGCGGCCGCACGTGTGTTAAGATTACAATAATGCAGAGTTAGTGCATAGAGCTGAGTGCCAAAGTTATGGGACACAAATGTTTATTTTGGACATGTGAGTTCTTATACTGTAAATGTGATTAAACTTAACTGCAAATGAGAGTTATTCTGTTGTATAAAGTGAACACTTATAAAATGTACATTTATTACATGAGTAAAATGCTCTTTTGATAAGAGGACAGAGATGACAGATATTAAAGAGAAAAGTGCAGATGATTGATGATAGAACAAATGTAATTTAAGTGGAAAATGTTTATTTTTGGTTTCATACAAATTTTGATAAGCTAATATTTGTAAAATAAGTGAGCATAAATTCATGTGAAAGCAAACCTTCCAACATATATTATTCCATATTATCCACATGTGGATATGACCTGTGCTTAAATGCAAAGCAGACAAAATAACAGAAAATAACTCATGATTGCAGATACAAAGTTAAATTGAGGTTGAAAATAAAGAAAATCCGAGTCAATGGAGAATGAGCAACTGTGTTCCTGCGTCTCTGATTTCTCTTAAATATTTAATTTATTAACAGGATTATATATACATCTGCCAGCGGAGACCTAGCTGGGACCCGCTACATATAGATTAACCAATATTTAACACAGGCTCAGGAGAAGTTGTCAGGCTTTGGCGTTTTCTGAGTGGTGCACTAGTGTCTGACTGAACGCTCGACTTCAATCACATCGACACAATGAGCCCATTCTTCATCAGAAATAGGACTAAAGATTGTTGCAGGATGACTGGCAACAGGGACTTGGACATCTGTGGCATTACTCGTTAAATCAAATCCTGGCTGTGTAATCAGCTGTAACAAATCTGTGAAAAGATGAAAAGTGTTAGAATAATTTGATAAATGTCAAAGCAATTACAGATGTGTATGTATCCCATAAATGCCAATACATGTTCACATGCACCCAGCTATCAACGAATTCATAAACAGCAATAGGACGTGTTAACCTTCAGTCTGTACGCCGGTGCCCTGAAGCGTTTTTTAAATTTTTTTATTTAGTTTAAAGTTACTATCAGATTTAATGTTATACCTTGACAAACTAAACATCACTAAAAAGATATAAGACTCAAGTTTCAGTATTTGAGCACTATTGTATTCTGAGAAACTTATAGTGACAGTTATGTCTTTTTTTTCTTTTTTTTTCACCCGCCACCACCCCCCCTCTTCGGAGGACAACTTTATTATTATTATTTTTTTGATAGAGGAACTTATATCTGGGCTGGTTGTTGGATGCCAGACTGGTCTGCAGATTATGGATTGATTTAGGCTGGTTGTTGAATATCAGACTGGTCCACAGAGTGTGATCTGACTTAGGCTGGTTGTTGGATGCCAGACTGGTCCACAAACTGTGAGCTGATTTAGGCTAGTTATTGGCTACCAGACGGTACTACATATAATGAGCTTACTTGTGTTGGTTGTTGGATGCCAGAGTAGTTCCACAAACTGTGAGCTGGTTTGAGATGGTTATTAGATGTTAAACTGCTCCGTAGTCTGTGAGCTGATTTGGACTGGTTTTTAGATACAGGACTGGTCTACCAGTTGTGACTGGTCCACAGAGTGTGATCTAGTTTGGGCTGGTTCGTTGGATGTCGAATTGGTCCACAGATTATGAGATAGCCTGGACTAGTTGTTGGATGTCAGACTGTGAGCTGGTTTAGGCTGGTTGTTGAATGCCAGGCTGGACCACAGATTGTGTGCTGACTTAAGCTGGTTGTTGGATGCCACATCGGTCCACAGAATAAGAGCTGGTTTAGGTTGGTTGTTGAATGCCAGGCTGGACCACAGATTGTGTGCTGACTTAAGCTGGTTGTTGGATGCCACATCGGTCCACAGAATAAGAGCTGGTTTAGGTTGGTTGTTGAATACCAGACTGGTCCACAGAGTATGATCTGACTTAGGCTGGTTGTTGAATGCCAGACTGGTGACAGTTATGTCTTAATTTGTTTCAGGAGTTATGAAATGAAGAAAATGAGATACATTTTAATATGAATTATGAGCGTCAGCTGGTCCATTCAGAAAACAAACTCCGTGGTTTCGTCATGACAGCGATTCACAAAACAACGTCCCTCACGGCTTTAGCTCAAAAATGTGCAGACTTGGAGAAATATTGATAGGTTCTCATAGATTCACATCTTATTTTCATCACTTCAAAAAACGAAAGTAAGACAAAGTTATGGAAGTTTAAATTTACAGGAAATGAAATATACTGTACTATATATTTAATATAAAATTTAGATTTTACAAAACATTTTTTATTATAAAATTATTATAAAATCAAAGCCATATATCTAACCACGTTATGTTCCAAATTTGTAGTTGATATCACAAAAATTTAAGTTTCCATGAGAGTTTGTTTAGGCGTAGTACCAAAAATAGCCACCATTGAATTAAGTTGTACACATTCTGCCTTATCAAATTAATAAAATTCTGTCCAAATATCAATTCTGTCACAAAATTTGGAACCTTGAGACAAGGGACCTTTCTGAAAAAGTGTTTTGTCAAGATTAGAAAAGGTTTTTTTTTTATCATAAATTTTGAAATATAACCATGCCCAAAAGGGGAGGAGCCTGATAAAAAAATTTAGAGTACAGGTTCTATGGTAACGCAACATTCAATTATAAAATGATTTTCACAGGATGAATTCTGAGTTTATAACCTTTCAAATGATACCTAATTTATGATAACTACTAAAATATGTACGGTGGCCGAGAAGTGCAAAGCAACATAACAAAGAGAAACACTTTTACAAAGCGCGAGACAATGTTACATTGTGGAAAACATTTCTACCTTACTATAAAACATAATTACATGGTCAAAACACTCTTACCAAGGGCAAAACAAATTAACATTTTAGAAAACAAATTAGCAAGACGCAAAACACTTTTACCAGTCCCGAAACAAATATACTAACGATCGATTTCTCACGGAAAGGGAATTACCACATCCTGGAAGTGACGAGTGAACGCGGGTGATGGGTGTTGGTGAGCGCGGTCAATTCGCATTGTCTTGAGGAGAAAACGGCGTGAATATGAAGCATACAGGAGTTTAAGTTTATGGTGACCAAACATGGACCGCGACCGAGGGATGTTTTGCCCGTTTTGTGGTAAACACATGAGCAGCATAACGCGGTTTTGCTTTACGTGTGGTCGGTGTTTAGAGTTTTTAAAGGACGCGAGCCAGACAGGAACACCAGGGACTTCTCGACAGCCGGACAGTGCTAAGCATAGTAAGTGTAGCGTAACGCCAACTATCTGAAGACATATGGACGAAATTGGGTAGTAATGCTTTTGATTTTTCGAGCAGCTTCTAACCTTTTACAGTCTCAATGCTTCTAACTTCCTTTTTTTTAAAAAAACAGAACTCTATCCATTTCAGCAGAACAACCATGTCCATCATATAAACAGTTCATGGAGTATAGAAGCACAAAATCAAAAGAAAGACAGTCTTTTAACTATGGGCCAAAGGGAAGATCCAGGCCTAAAGAAAGAACAAACATCCAGGTAAGCTGTACTAACATTCAGCTGCCGATGACAATGAACTCTCTTCGCATGTATGTTTGAGTTTCAAGTCCAGGAAGAGATTTCTCAAGTTCGTACTCCAGCAATTAAGAGTAAAAAAACAGTGCTGTGCCGTCTATATTGGATATGACAGGAATTGTGCAACACATGGACTCTGGGTCGAACATGTATGGGCGAATCATTCCGGTTGCCATTATTGGAAGTATTCAAAATCAGTTTCCCACATACACCGACGAGGTGTATGTGGGAAATTGAAATAATAACTCATTATAATATACAAAACTGTTATCCACTCACAGAAGTGGGCGTTTACTTCCAAGTCTTCAGTGCGACACGCCCATAAAAATCCAGCGTTTCTGAGCTGGGGTGAAAACTAGGGTAGAAAATAGCTTATTAGTTATTCAATTTGATGTTTTTGAATGCAAAAACTAAGCAAACGTCATAATTTCACCTCAGAAGCAATATAATAAAATTTAAAAAGCCAGTTCATGACCCCTTTAAACTCGTGAGGAAGAGATGTGATGTGATTCACTCAACAAACCAGCTCAACGTTTGTGATGAATGATCTGATACTTCGGTTTGTGTTCATCAAGATGCAAATAAAAATGTGAAAAAAAAGCCAAATACATTTCATTTTTGCAAGATTTAATTCAGCTGATTATCAAAAATAGACATTACCTCATGATTATGTTATATACAATTTTATGCATTGAATTCCCAGCAAAAATATCTAGCATAATAACAGATGTGTTTAATTTATGCCATAACGTGAGATTCTGTTGTAAAGTCACTGTCATCCGCCACGGTTCGGCTCGTAACTGCTGCAGTTGGCAAATCACACGATAGAGACGGCTGCAAAATGAAATCCATTACAAAATAAAAGGGTAATCGGCACACAAACCCATCAGTGTTTGCTGGGATGCTCTTTTAGATTCGTTTAGTTTCTGACTCGGATGACTACAGTGCGATCAGTGGGATGTTTCAGGGTTATTTGTGTTTAATTTCATAAAACTACTAAACTCGATTTCTCTGTTTCTCAGTCAAGCTGGACTCCTGATGTGATCTGGGACGTGTGATGCAGTGTCACTCCTGTTACCCCTTTTCCACCAAAAAAGAACTGGTTCGGAACTGGTGCTGGTTCAAAGTTGGTTCAACCCTTTCGGAGCCTGTTTGTTTTTCCACTGACTAGAGCGCCCAGGGAACTGTGTACTTCTCCATACGTCTAAGCTAGAAACATTTGCAAGTACAACATTACTCTGGGATTATCCCTAACTCGAGTACCAAGATGGCTTTAAAAACAATTGAAATTTTTAAGTCTTTTGGCGCTTTTCCACTGCATAGTACGGTACGGTTCGGTTTGGTACGGCTCACTTGTGGCGCTTTTCCACTGCGTGGTACGGTACAGTACGGTTCGCTTCGGGTCGCTTTAAATGGTACCTGGTCTGTTGAGGTTCCAAGCGTACCGTACCGGTACTAAAATGTGACGTGAAACACTGCAGATCACTGATTGGTCAGACAGAATCGTCACTACCAGCGTCACTATTAGCGTCATTGGATCTGCGACATGAGACACTTTTTTAGCAGTATTTTGTTTTGCTGCCATCAGCCTCATTTTAAACACATTTTTCCGTCTAGCAGTTAAAAACAACCACATACCGAGAATCAGGAACACCATCCCCCCGATAGTCTCCATTGTTCCTGTGTTGTGGGTTTGAAAATGTGGCGCTTTTAAGATGATGTCATGGCAGTAGAGGCGCGCGCAAATAACGATCAGTCCCACACACTTTGAAGGGGTACTACTGCAGGGGAAACGCAACCGAGCTAAGCAAACCGAACCGATCCGTGTCGAGTCGCACCACGCAGTGGAAACTCGAAGCGAGCCGAACAGTTCCGCACCGAGTCGAAGCGTACTGAGCCGAACCGTACCGTACTATGCAGTGGAAAAGCGCCATTTTATATCTTTTCATTTGATATGTAATCTTTTCTGATTAGTTATCTACCCCTGTCTTGTCTTTTTTTTCTTTCTAATTATTTGTTCTATATTGTGACTTTTTTCTTCTTTGCTTATAATGTTTTCAATATTTTTTTTTAAATAGAAACCCTTGTGCCAATTTTAAGCATAACAATTCTAAAGTTGGACTCCATTGTGTTTCTGCATGTGTTTCTCCTGGCTTTGCGATGGTCAGAAAAGATGTTTTGAACACATCCAAACCCGGCCCAGCCCCCGACGTAAGCATGACGTGCTAAAAGAACGGTTCTAGTCCAGCAAAGAGTTGGTGCCGCTTTGGAACCAGTTTTCCTGGCCGAGAACCGTTTCTTTGGCTCAGAACCGGCTCTCAAATTGCTTTGGTGGAAAAGGGGCATGTGTGACTCATGTGAAGCAGAACAGATAACACTGAACCCAGAAGGATGTTTCGATGTCGAAGGCAAATCTGTTTTCTCCAGCAGTGTTGGACGGGATGGCCAGTGGTCCTCGAGGCTGACCAACAGTGTGTGAAGGACCGGGTGCTCTTCATTAAACACATTAGTTAATTGGGAGGTGTTAATTGCATGCATGTTAAATATTTTCATATTTAAAGTGATCCCATGGCACAGTTGGAGGTCAGTGAACTGCAGACCCTGACTCAAAATAACACAACAGGTATGTTTTCAGTCATTTTCATTACTAATGTCTCATGTCATTCCATCACCTTTGTAAGTACATAAATATAGAAAAACATCACATGTAAACAACCAGCTTCAAATATTTGAAGATTCATTGAAATTGCACACATGATTTATCATAAGGAAAAACGAGTAAACGAGAGCTGGAAGAGAGTGAGGATGAGACGAATGCATTTCAGTTCTCTTTCATCAAGAAAGAGGAGCGTTTGACCAACAAGATAAAAAATATAAAACTTTAAAAATCATTACACATTTATACACTGTTGCACAAGAAGATATTCACAGAGTCTTTGTGCTGATCTTCAGGGAGTCCATCGGCATGGCAAATCTATGTTCAGCAGTTCTACCAGCCTAGAGAACGGCAGCAGCACAAGAGTTGATATTCCAACCCATCCCATAGTTTCAGACCCTAATAAGACATAAAGATGACACACACACACACACACTCACACACCAGTGAAACAACACAGCCAGCTGAGGAGGAATTCACCCAGAACGCATGACGCAGGTAACGTAACACTATCTGAGTCCACTCTGAAAGCCCTCAAACGCAGCATCTGTTATAACGCTCTTCTCCATTTGATGAAGAACTGCCGCGATGCAGAATCATCTCTTCTGAATAAACATCTGGACGCAGGAATAGTGCGACGGTAACTTCACCAGGCCAATTTATGATGAAGGCCCGTTCACAATGAGAACGATGACTATGAAGATAATGATAACTATATCAGAGTCCACACTAACTCACGATATCACAACACACAAGTTGCAGTTTGGCGTCTGTCACTTTAAATGCTTGAGCTTGTTAAAGCAGGATGGATTCGGATTGGCTGTCAATGGTTTTATATTGCATCAGGAACAGTAGCGTTATGATGTGGACTCTGCGTATCTTTATATGTAGATCCTTTCTTTAAAATCGTATCATTATAGTGATCCTCCCTGATGAGCACAGGTTTAAAGGCGCAATCTAAAACAAGCGTACTTTACTGAGAAAATAGAAATGTTTCGCTGAAAACTGCATGATTTGCAAGATTTGCATGATGCACTGAAATATGGGACCCTGGACTACAAAACCTTTCCATTGATGTATGGTTTGTTTGGATAGGGCAATGTTTGGCTGAGATAAAACTATTTGAAAATCTGGATTCTGAGGGTGCAATATTGAGAAAATCACCTTTAAAGTTGTCCAAATGAAGTCCTCATTATTGCTACATCCACTCACAAAAATAAGTTTTTTATTTATATTTTTGGTTGGAAATCACATCAGTTTTCACTTAATATCCTAAAGATTTTTTTACATAAAAGAAAAATTGATAATTTGGCTATTGCCAAAAATATACCCGTGCGACTTATGACTGATTTTGTGGTCCAGGGTCACAAATAACGTTCTAGATTATTTGGTGAATTCCCCCTGACTCTTCCCCTGTTCTGGATATGGCAAGGCGAGTAACAGTAATAATTGTGATGTCCTGCAGTGTATGGGGCGTAGGATCAGGCCTACAGTGCTCTCCATTACCCAGTCCGAGCTCAAGGATCAGGCCTATACAGTGCTCTCCAGGACCCAGTCCGAGCTCCCGCTGGAGCCTTTGCTCCCGCTGCTGTCCCCGTCCCCGTCCTCGTCACAGCGCAGCAGCATGCCGTTCACCGAGAGACTGCGTTTGCTCCAGATGTTGCTGATCCGCCGTGGGTACGTGCACAGCTGCTGTGCGCAGGACACAGTGAAGTCACCGGTGTCGAACGAGTGGCTCCTCTGGGGTCTGGAGGCCAGAGGCGAGGTGAGTAACCTGCTGATCCGCGAGTCCAGAGTCCGGCCCAGCAGCGGCTCCCGGTCCGTAGGCTCCGCCGCCGGGAGAGTAGGAGCAGGGCCTCCAGATGGGAGCGGCTCCGTAGACGGGGCCCGCAGATCCACAGATGCGAAGGCCCCCAACAGCTGGTCCAGGTTCTGCCGGGGTCTGGGCGGAGCGGCCCTCAGGATGCTGGCGAGGGCACTGTTGGGGCTGTAGGGAGGAGCGTCTCCTGAACTTGAGGAGGAAGAGGAGGAGGACAGGCTGCTCTGCAGAGAACCAGACTTGAACTGGACCACTCTGTCCTGCAGGGCCACTTTAGGTTTGAACCGCAGCAGAGGAACGCCGTTCTGCCCCAGCCGTCCTCCGTTGGGCTGAGAGTAGGACTCAGTGCTGTCGCTCAGCTTGCTGACCGGACCTTCAGCTTCAGCTTCAGCGCTCCCGCCATCTCCTGCCTTGTAGCGCAGCACGAGGATCCCGATGAACAGCAGCAGCGTGGCCACGATCACTCCTCCCACCACCAGGATCATGGTGCCGCCCAGCAGCTGCCCGTGCAGAGCCTGGCACCGTGGGAGCCCTTCGCTGGTGTGGAAGCGCACGCAGCCCACAACGCTGGTGGCCGTGAGCGTGGAGGTGGTGTCGTCCCAGGCCGCCAGCACACACAGGTCATACCGACACCCCGACACCAGGCTGGACACCTGGAACGCCTGACTGGAGGGAGGAATCATCCTGCGGACACACAAACACACACTCATCACACACAGGTCATCTGCAGACAGGCTTTGATAGAAGCAGACACATCTGACATGTACACTGCCATTTTTGAATGTCTCTAGTCTCTTCTGCTCACCAAGGCTGCATTTATTTGATCGGAAAAACAGTAAAATAGTGAAATATCATTCTAATGTAAAACTGCTGTTTTACGTGTAATTTAGTTCTGTGATCAAAGCTGAATTTTCAGCATCATTACTCCAATGTCATGATTGCATCTTGAAGAAAAAACATTACATTTTTAACTTTGTGTTCCATCTTGTTGCAGCATTGGGAATACGGCCGTGGAATAGCCGTGGCAGAAAAATATTTGCGGCTGGGAATCTCGTAACGCGGATCTACAACTTTGAGCATTCTTTTGAAGCCCTCGTTTTCCACAGTTTTTATGGGGATCATATCCTTGGCCAGGTAAAGTATCACTGCTTACTTGTCCTGTCATACAGAGTTCCCTTCTCGAGTACCTCCTTCGTTAGAGTTGTTTGTTTAAGCTGTGTAACGTTAGCCTCTGGCTGCTGCGTGGATGTATCGTTGCCTGATGAACTCGCGTGGGGTCCCTTCATAGTTTGACTGTCAGTCAGTATATTCTTTATGGTGTTTTCTCTTGAGGTGGTTAAAAAGATTAGTTGTGTTGCTGTCTGACGTGCCATTCTCATTGCACTACTAGCAAATAACGGCCGTTTGCACCGTGTCATTTACTGAAAAACCAAACCATTTCCATATTATCGATGTGGAATTTTTTTTAGGGATCAACTCCTCTGTGTTTTCCATCGTCCTTGCGTTGTTTAAAGGTTCTATAAGCGATGTCGGGGCAAAACATTTTTTGTCACGTACAGCAAACGTCTCCTCACTATCGGCTAGCTGCCTGTCCCCTAAACACACTGTAAAAAAACGCGGTCTCTGTAGACACCACAGGCTCCACAAACGGCAACAAAAACAATCATGTCTTACCCGGACCACGAAACCTAACAAACAGTGTTCCAGCCAATCACTGGCCAGAAGTATTTGAGGGTGGGTCTGGGGGTTGGTGCGCGTGCACATGAAGGGGGTGTGTGTGTGAAGGAGAGACAAGCGTCAGAGGGAAGTTTGAAAAATGCCCGAGACACGACCAAAGAGACGTCGTTCTGAAGAACAAATTAAAAAGAAGAAGGAGTCGGATAAAGAACGTGCGAAGTTCCGAATTTACATCGGTAGCAAAGCTTTTGAACGATGGCGAGAACTCCGGCGGCAGAAGGGCTTCCAGTCCGACGGTTACAATTATTCCAGGAAGGGAGGGGGAGGAGATGAGATGCGGAGGAGGGAGGGTCTAGCTAGCCTCCGATTTGTTTGAAAATATTGCGAATGTCAACACCACCAGGATCGCTTATAGGACCTTTAATCTCACAACAAGCAGTTTAAGATTCTGTTAACAAGGTGACATCTGAAAAAAGACCATAGATCTGCATCTGATAGAATGAGCGTCGGAGCGCGATTCTACGATATTTCCGAAAAAGTGAATCGTGGAGACATTTTAATCATCCACGATTATATAATATCATATCGCACACCCCTAGACCCCATAGCACATAGCATTTGATGATAGAATCTTTTGTAACAATAAACACTACCGATCAAAAGTTTGGGGTTAGTGATATATATATTTCATGTGACACTGAAGACTGGAATAATGATGCTGAAAATTCAGCTTTAATCACAGGAATAAATTACACTTTGCTATATATTCATATAGAAAACAGATGATTTGAATTATTATTATATATTTCACTATACTTCTTTTCTATTGGTATTTTTAATCAAAAGCCTTTGGGCAGAAGAGACTTCTTGAACCTCAGGCATTCGTTATTTATTACGATACGTCACACACTGATGTTGGAAATGCAATGTGGAAGTAGCATTAACAAAACAAAAGTATTGTTGAACATAACCCAAATAACTACATCCAGTGCTTTAAGTGGGCCGGTACTCAGTACCGCCACTTCCAAATATAGCTCTTGGGCGTACCACCACCTCTCCGTTAGCGTACCGGTACGCTCATTTGCACATCTGTTTTAATCCTTTGGCTGCGCTGCCGCTTTTCTGAGCGCCCTTCACAATGCACGCTTCCTAATTCGTCACACCGAGAGCAGAGACTACATTACCCATACACCCTTGAGTTTTACAAGTGAAAAGAGCATGCGCCGCTTTTGCCACTGTCTGTAGCTACGTTTAAATCCACAAAATCAGAATGAAATCAATACGATTGACGAATCCGAAAAAGGCGTTTACATCAATGATAATTATAGTAATGGGGTTGATGTGCATGTTTATATGTCACAAGTTTCAAATCGGATCAGATTGACAACTGCACGAATATACAGAGTTTCCCACTGTTCACACATCAATATTCTCCTCTATTGGTCCTTTATTTGTTTTAAACAGCAGAAGTAATATTAATTCGTCTCTGGTCATAATTTAGAGCATATTGCCGTGCTGATCACGCAGTAGAAATACCCCTCCCCACGGCCAAAACCAGACGCCAGTGGATGAGGATCTAAAACAAGGACTGGTGGGATGTTGTCCTGCTTCACTTCACATACGCGCGAGTAAAATGAGAATATCCAGAATATCCGTGTCATACATCACTACATTTATTTAACGTCATTGCACAGTTCTTTCAGTTTTGGTTTTCAATCCGATCAAGTGTGCACATGTTCTCTCGGTCGGATTACAAAAGGGATGAACCTCCCCTTTCAATCCGATCGAAATCTCAATCGGATCGATTTAGGTGTTTACGTGAAGGTTTTTTAGTCCGATCTTGGAGTCAATCCGATTAAAATTGTTCATGTGTCAACATGGTGTTAACCGAACAGTCCGGAGAGGGTTGTGAAACGGGTAAAGAAATTAACCATAGCAAGACTCATATTTATGTTCTACTGTTCTATGGTTATTATGTTTTATCATTTATGTACATTTTGTTCAAAATATTTCAATACCCTTTTGCACATTTTTTTACAGTACAATTAGGCTAAATATCAAAAAACTGTTAGATTAGAGAAATCTAAGTATCTCTCCAACGTTATCTGTAACAATTCCCATAAGCCATCGGTGCTGTTCAGTACTATTGATGCTATTCTGAACACTCCACAAGCTACTTGTTTAGAGCCTTCTGTTGAATTATGTGAACATTTCTTGCACTTTTTTATTGATAAGATTGAGGCTATTAGATCTAATATATCCCCCCCTCTGTCTTTTTTATCTGTTTCTTCTGAGTGCTCTGCTGTTTTTGATCAGTTTGTGCCGGTGTCTCTTGTCTCACTGAGGGAGATCTTTGGCGAAATGAAATTATCTTCATGTTTTTTGGACATTGTTCCTCCACGTCTTCTAAAAGACTCGTTTGAAGCTATTGGTCCTACCATACTCACAATTATTAATAGCAGCTTGGCCTCGGGAGTTGTACCCAAGTCTTTTAAACAGGCATCGGTGGAACCAGTAATTAAGAGACCTAACCTGGACCCCACAGTTTTTGCTAATTTTAGACCTATCTCGAAACTTCCGTTCCTATCTAAATTACTGGAGAAGGTTGTATTTGGACAATTGAATGCTTTCCTAGGTCTACATGGTATCCATGAAGTGTTTCCAGGGGCGGAGTGGGACCAAAAAATCTACCGGGAAATTTCGTAGACCACCGGCCCTCGTCGCCGGCACGATTTTAATAGCCGGTAGCACTGTTTTACTGTTTTAAAAGGAACTAGTGTTGTACTATGCTAGAGTAACATTCATAAATGGTCGTTCTTTCCCATAGAAGGCAAATTTCTAAAACTATGTTGGGAGGACTCTGTGCCTCTAGGGGGGTTCGGGGGCATGCTCCCCCGTAAGAAAATTTTGGACATTTTAAGGTTAAATGCATCAATCTCGTGCTCTCTGAGAGATCAAAATTAAGAGCTTCAACCCATGAACTGCTCGTTGAACAAAGAAAAAACATTAATTTGAACCAGGACAATAAAGAGGGCTCAACATCTTTTTAGTTAGCATTACATTATCAATGGTGTTTTAGGATGCCAAACAATTATTATAATAATGTAATAATGATTTATAATTATTCCTATGACGTACTGTAAAATCCATTTAGCCTATAAATGTATGTAAATGAAAATGACTATTTCAAAAGTATATTTTAACCCACATTACACTAATATAGGAAAATTAAAATATTTTTGTCCTAATTTTTTCACTTGCAAGAAATAAACCCTTGAGCTTTTATTTAGGAGAAAACACCAGCAGCCTGACCATGATGATCGCGTGAGCAAAGTAATCACGCAGCACAAACTGGATGCTATTCTAATGTCAGTTATTATAATGGCACAACGCAATATCATGGTTTCAATTTTAGGTAGTTGGCAAAATATAATGTTAGAGACCTTAATGTTAGGTTTTACATTTTACATCTTTACATATCTGTGTTGGGAAAAGGGAGAAGAGAGAGTTCGGCAAGGCGGATTCGAACTCGCGTTCAGCGCATCAAAAAATGCATTCATGTATATCAAGCCTAACGACCTAACGTTACGCCACTGCGGCTGTTTGATGACGGGTGTCGTTTTGCTGTAAAGACAGGCACATAGTGCAAATATATACTCCGTTATAGAAAATGTAAAAAAAAAATGGTTTCTTCCCATAGCTTGGGCCATGGCGAACTTCCAATAAATACATTTTATCAGACCGGGCCGGCCCTCGCGGCCTCGAAACACTACCGGCCCACCGGGAAAACTCCCGACTCTCCCGATTGCCACTCCGCTACTGAATGTTTCAATCTGGTTTTAAAGCCAAGCATAGTACTGAAACTGCACTGCTGAAGGTATCTAACGATTTTTTACTTGCTGCTGACTCGGGGAACTGTGCGATACTAATTCTATTAGATCTTTCCGCTGCATTTGATACCATAGACCATAAGATCTTATTTACACGCCTAGAGAAAAGTGTTGGTATTGAGGGTACTGCGTTGGCATGGTTTAAATCATATCTGTCTCAAAGAACTATCTCAGTTCGCCTTGGAGAATTTGCCTCCTCAACGGCTTCTGTTACGTGCGGGGTCCCCCAGGGCTCTATTTTAGGGCCTATTTTATTTGCCTTATATCTGCTCCCTCTGGGACAGATTTTTAGGAAGTTTGGTATCTCTTTTCATTGTTATGCGGATGACACGCAAATTTATATGCCTTTGAAAAGAGGAGATACTTCTTCGTTAGCTCCTTTAGTACAGTGTCTTGAGGAAATTAAGAACTGGATGGCACTAAATTTCCTAAGTTTTAATAAAAGTAAAACAGAAGTCATGTTTTTCACGCCAGGTGGCACTTGTGAATCCTTACAATTGGATCTTGGGGAATTGAATCCACTAGTGAAACCATATGCTAAGAACTTAGGTGTTATTTTGGACTGTGATTTTAAAATGGATAAACAGATTAACCAAGTAGTTAAGTCAAGTTTTTTCCAATTGAGACAACTCGCCAAGGTCAAATCCTTCCTGTCTTCTATAGACTTCTCCATATTTTTATTTCATCGCGTCTGGACTATTGTAATGGCCTCTATGTTGGCATTAGTCAGGCCTCTCTCTCCAGACTGCAGAGGGTCCAGAATGCAGCAGCTCGTCTGTTGACGGGTACACGAAAGCGTGAACACATTACCCCTGTTCTCTCCTCTCTTCATTGGTTGCCTGTCCATTTCAGGATTAATTTTAAAATTTTGATGTTTGTTTTCAAATCTCTTAATGCTCTTGCACCGAAGTATCTGTCAGACCTGCTCAAGCTGTATGCTCCATCAAGAGCGCTTAGGTCTGCTGATCATTTGCTCTTAGTTGTCCCTCGGGTGAAGTTGAAAAGCAGAGGCGAAAGAGCATTTGTGGTAACAGGACCAAAGCTCTGGAACAATCTGCCTCTGTACATCAGACAGGCTCAAACTCTTGCGGCTTTTAAATCCAGTCTTAAAACCTACTATTACTGCTTGGCTTTTGAAGCTAGATGAGAGTTGTTGTTTTTTGTCTGATTTTACTGTGTATTGTTGATTGGTTGTTTTTGGCTTTTATTTTTGTGTCGTTGACTGTATGGAGATGTGATAGAGGATACAAGTGTACAGCACTTTGTCAAACACTTGTTGTTCTTAAAAGTGCTTTATAAATAAACTTTGACTTGATTTGACGTTTTATTTATGTTCAGTAGCTCTTTCTAGTTCAAAAAAATCCACAATTATATTATTTTTTATAAGTTGTCTGATGATTGCAGTGTATAAAACTCCTTCAATATAGCTGATGTTACCTCAACGGAGGGGGGAAGTTAATAATAATAATAGAGTTGGGCCAATTAAAGCACCGACAGAATGATGACAAACATTGCTTTCACGGTCTCTCTCTAGATTACTGTCCCATCCCATAGTGTCCACCAGAGGGTGCTCTCTACATCTGCTGTATCTACAGCACAGCTCCCAGATTACTGCTATTCTCTCCTTTACTCTTGCCTCTTTAAACCCTGTGTATTAACTCTTACTTTATAAAGTCTTGTGCCATTCTGAGCGTTATCCGGGTTTTCTGACTCTCTGCCAGTTTTCTGGATTACCCTTTCGTCTGTGCTTTCTGCCCAGTTGTTCATAGTTGGACTGTGTGTTTGACCTTTGGCCTGTTTTATGGATTACGATTCTGGATTGTCCCAATAAAGCTGCATTTGGATCTTCCGCTGAAGTCTAGGAGCACTTATACACGTTATCTGTATTAATGATCAGTGTTTCTGCCTCGTTCCGGCTCTTCTGACGTCACTTGGCCACTCGTGTTTCAGCTAATATGAAGAGATTCCCTCTGGAAAACACAGCTTCTCCAGTGTTTCATGTGTTGAACTGGTAATCCCAACACTATTATTCATCAAGCAGATGCTTTGTTATGCAAATCAGGGAAAGAGAAGACAAATTCAGACACCAGTAGACACTTCAGCACAGTTTGCACTTTACAAAGTGTAGAAAAGTAAAACTACTTGAAGCTTAACATCACAGACACGTGGAAACCCCCAGAGGACTGGGCATCCTAATCAAACTAGTTTGTTTTTGTTTGCTTGAGTTTGGAGTATCAGAGGATATTTCAGGACTTTTGTTGTGACAGCCGGGCAAACTGTTTGCAATACAGGAGTGTATGATGAACATTATGATGTTATGATGAACTATATGTCTTTCTCCACTGACGTTCAAAGCGTTTCTGATGACGGCAGCTGGCTCTGAGGAGCAACATTAACATTATTATAACAACATTATTAGCTGTGTGATAGATAGCAGTCAAGCAAAAGGCAGATTCATTACCGACATACGTCCGATGTTGTAAAGAGCGATATCATTGGGCAATCAGTGAGTGAGTGGAGGCGGGGAGAATTAGCATATTCGCGTATACAAAATGAAACAAGGGTGTAGAGTTACATTCAAGATATTTTAAGGAATGAAGAATATGTATATTTTCATGTTTAAATATGTATTTTTGGTGATCAAAATGAGTTTTAAGGGGATAAAATTGTTTACTACAATTGACTTTACAATCTTTGCAAAAATGAAACTCTTCCTTTGGCATCCACAATCAGCCCTGTGTATTCTGACGTCGATCCCAAAGTCTACGCATGTTATTGCTCTTTTCTTTAGTGTTTTCCGGTCTAATTATTCTCAGACAAACACAGATCCCAGATATTCAGACACTCTGTTCCTGTTCTTCACCAGAATAAGCCTCAAACGAGACAGGTTGTATGCCATTAGTAGTCAAACATCTGAAAGTATTGCTCGGCTGTCCACTAGATCGGACGCCTCTTATCTGAGGGTGAACTTCCCTGGAGTCGGTCCACGCCGAGCTGACAGCCGACAGTAATTGGCTTCACTTCTTCAACCCATCTGTGCAGCTGCCGTGAGCAGATGGCCAGCCTCATATCACTGACATATATTAATAAAGAAATGAGTGCAGGAAAGGAAAAACACAGCGAGAATGACAGTGAAAGGTTTGATCTGTGGTTGCCAGTGAAAGGACAGTGGTAAGGCTCTTCTGGATCCGGATCAGTTCCTGACGTCAGCATGAGCAGGTCCACTGTGATTCATTAGATCATTACGGTGAACGGTGATAACACACACACACACACGCGCTCTTCTCAGGGTTCCTGCAAGCAATCAGCATGAGCTCATTAAATCATTAAATAAAGCCTCTGATCCAGGCATCGCTGTCCTCCGCTCAGCTCATCTCGTCCGCTTTTGTCTTTTCTTATTTTTTAACTCGCAAAAGAGCTCAGGTTTCTATAACATATCTACCACTCAAGTCTGCGTTGGACACTATAATGTTTGTATTAAGTTTCATCGTTTATTTTATTTATATATATATTTTCTGTTCTTATTCCAGGACCAAACTTGTACTCTTAATATATGGTTGATCATATTTTAAATATGATCATCTAAATTCATGTCAATATTTATTGTGAGCCAATCATTCATATATATTTTAACAAAAATTAGGACTCATTTCGACCAAGACCAAAAATGTTCCCAGTCCAAACATTTTATCGAAGGCTCCTGTACTAGTGTACCAATGAGATGATGTCAGTAAAGAACTTGAGAAAACAAAGACAAATTAAGGTATATATTTCAATTAACAGGGTTATGACTGTCACAAATCAAGCCTGCGATCCCCACCAGAGGACTCTGTAATCTTGACGACTCTGCCTTGCCTCGGAGAGTTTAATAGCCCTGCTAACAACAAAACTGGACCAAAGTTCTGCTCCTCATACTAGCGTGAAGTCTTGATGATAGTATATATGATTTCCACTGGTAAAGGCATTGAAAAAGAGAAGCATCACAGAAGTCATCAAACACGAGGTGTGTGTGTTAGTTTCCCTGGTCTGAGTGTGAGAGAGTGCATGCAAACAGAGAGATCGCACCCTCTCGCCTCTAGAGGCCGTGACTGTTTATCAGCAGATAGAAATATTGCTTGTCCGAGGAATCTGCCGCAGCTGGTTTTGACACTGCATCTTTGTCACGTTGAGAGTTTATTACCCAGTAATCATTTTCCAAGGCAGCTCGCTGAGCCATTATGAAAAAATGAGTCAATAATGTACTCCCTCACACCGGAACAACATGGACGCCTCTGATAAAGACGGCACACAGAATTACTGCCTATGAGCCGAGCGGTTTCTTCAGAGATCCATTCAGTAATGTGATTTTCCCTCTCAGTAAGGGCACTTTAGAAGCTGCTATGATGTACTATTACCTCATCGAAGAGCAGAGGACTGACATACTACTCGCCCACGGAGTCTGCGGATCCCTTAGTTTGTGAATACAGAGTAATCAAGTAGACATGGGAACTGAATGTTACCGATCCTGATCTGAGTCTGACCAGTGAAGCAGCCTGAATCACAGTGACAGAGGAGACCTGAGCGACCCAGTCTGGGTTCTCACAAGGGTTCTCCTTCATTCCGTCACTGATGGAGTCGGGGTTCTCCTTAGGAGTTCTCCTAAGTGTTTCTTCAGTCTCCCCTTTCATGCCGAGTGTTTCTTTGCTCTCTCCGTTGTGCTTTAAAATCGTTTAATGCACAGGTAGCCGTGGATTGTCTCTTTCTTATGTTAGTTATGTTCTGGATATGAAAGGTTTTTGAGTAGAGGTTTGCCACTCAAGTTTGCGTCTTTGCTACGCTCATTGGTTTATTCAATTCATTAGGTAACTTGCTTAATAGACAATTACAGACTAAACACTCTGGATCTGGATGGCCTGTTACTTTACAGAGATTATGTGTTTAGGCTACTAGGATGAAAACAATGCGATGTAACTGTCATTGATAGATATCAATGTGTTTGGTATGGCATTTTCTTGATACGCTGCAGTGATACACATCTCTTTCCATATTGGATCCAATTTACCCAAGGTTTTAAATTACCCAGGGTGAACTACTTCAAGTTTGGGAACCCTTAAATGTTTTGGTAACACTTTACTTAAAGGGGAGTTCATAAGACTGACATGACAGATTAATTTTCAGTAGTGACTTACAATTGCTATATATGTCAGAGGTCGTACGCCTCTGGAGCAACTAGGGGTTAAGTGTCTCGCTCAGGGACACATTGGTGTCTCACAGTGGATTCAAACCCGGGTCTCGGGTCTCTCACATCAAAGGCATGTCTCTTATCCACTGCGCCATCACCACCCACACTTAATGACAGTTGTCATAAACATGCTTAAACCCTACTTCATATTCAAGACGTATGTCATGGTTATGAAGGTGTCATGTCAGTCTTATGCACACCCCTTGAATTTACTGTATTTGTTTATGTTTCACATGTTGGAACAGTAGGACACTGTAATACGTAAACAATTCAAGTGAGGTAAATCTTGGTTTTTGACGTTAATAGCATGTGTGGGGAGAGCAAACACGATGATATTAATGGGGTACCATAGTGATTAGGAATTAGACAAAAGCATGGTTTGGAAGATGGATCCATGATGTACTTGCTCGTTATATAAATTTTGAACTAAAAACAGTTACAGTACACAATACTAACAGGAACCGTGAATAAATCATGGACACTGATGAATAGAATGAATATCATACCTGCATGCAAATCCTTCCTAGCTCACATACCAGGTCATAATTTATTGATATGCCTCACCACCCACCCCCTCTGTGGGATCAGTATTTCTGTCATAGCTCAGGAAACGTGAAATACGACATTCTGCTTCGTACCTGTATATGAGGACCTCATCATCTGAGCAGTTGTACTGTAGCTGGTACATTTTGACTTTGGGAGCGGTCTTGCTGATGGACCACTTGATTAAGGCAGACACAGCAGTCACCTCAGACACGGACACTGCGTTCTCTGGCAAGCTCTTGGTGGAGCCTTTACTAGTCCTTGAGCTGTCTGTAATGTCTGACAGACGGGACTTGGGTTGTGATGCCTGGCCTGTGCCATTGCTTATGTGGGGAAGCTGAATAATTGTCAGCTCCACTGAAGCGGTCGATTCACCAGCCAGGTTGGCTGCAATGCAGGTGAAGGTCCCATAGTCCTTTGAAGTGGTTATTGGGATCTGCAGGGTCCCATTGCGGTACACCAGAGTGCGGGAAGAGTTGCCCAGTAATCGATCATCAGGGGTCACCCAATGGATAGTTGGGGCGGGATCTCCTATGGCTTCGCACCGTAGACTAGCGGTCTGCCCCTCCAGAACAAGCATCCTGTGGGTGTGTTGAGTAATCAGTGGCTGCTCACACAAAAACTCATCCTCCCGAACACTCCAGAAGTAGCGGCCCTTCAAGCCCGGAGGCGAGGCACAGGTCTCCAGGTCATCATCTCGCTCCAGACGACGGAACCAAAGCAATTCGCAGTTGCAGTGAAGCGGGTTCCCTCCTATGCTGAGGGACAGCTGAGGGGTGAACGGAGTGGTCATCAGCTCTGAATCCTGTGCTCTGGCAAAGATGGGATCCGGCGGCAGCTTCTGGAGCCGGTTCGAGGTGAGGTCCAAGCGGGCCAGCCTCTCCAGATCCACAAAGGTCCCCTCGGGAATGTAGTCCAACAAGTTATGGTCCAGGCTCAGCTGGTGCAGGTTGATCATCTGCCGGACTGAGTGCCAGGGCAGACCCTGGAGGTTGTTGTAGGACAAGTCCAGATCCTCAAGAGATCCAGCAAGGTCTTCAAACGCCCTCTCAGAGATGCGACCCAGTTGGTTGTTATTGAGGATGAGATGCTGCAGGCTGACCAGCCCTCGCAGGTCGTCAGGGCCCAACTCCACTAAGCGGTTGTTATCAATGTGAAGAGAACGGAGGGTTTCCAGGTCCCCAAAGGAAAAGGGCTGGATGTAGCTGATCGTGTTGCGGGAGAGAGTAAGGTCCACCAAGTCGGTCATGTTGGCAAAGTCCTCCTGTGTTATTCGAAGGATGTAGTTTCCCCCTAAACGGAGCTCCACAGTGCTGCGGTCTATATCAGGTGGCACAAAGAGCAGGCCTTTAGCCGGGCACAGGGTCCCGAGCGACTCAGACAGGTTCTGGCACGCACAGTACTTGGGACACGCTCGGGCCATCATCACAGCCATACCCAGAACCAGCATCTGATAGAGCATGTGGTCCATGGTAGATTCACATGAAGGGACCTGGAGATCAACAACACAAAAGGGACAATCAGTATCAGGAAATAGAGGATCATTTATGATTTTATTCAGTGTCTTTGAATCAGGTTACTGTGACGGATGTTAAGAAGCTACAGAGGCCTTGTGCATACGCAGTAACGTTCAAGAATCAGTGAATACTGATCAGCTGTACAGATGGTAACCACACATATTAAGTGCTTATGCATAATCTCGATTTTAGATATATATACTTATATATAACACCGTTTTTTGATCAGGATCCATTGAATATTAAAGGGGTCATAATGCCGTTTTCAAGTTAACTTGATTCTCAGCCAAACTCAGAAACTCAGTCACTGTGTCTTCTAGTGTTGCTTTCGTCAACGAAAATTGTGACTAAATATTGTCGCCAACGAACCTTTATCACGTGACGAAAACGAGACGAGATGCAACGTAAATGCTGGTCGTGTGACGAAGCCTATAACAAAATGTATAATGCAATATTGTTGACGAATAAAAACAAGACTAAATGTGGTTTACAAAAATAAAAACTATGCTAAAATATCTCTACATTTTCGTTGACCAAAATAAGATGAGACAAAATGTTATTTAACGTGATTTCGTCTCCTTTAGCCCACTTGCATTATTATGCAGCATTTCTGTTTCATGTTTCACTTCAGGGGCTGCATCAGATTGCACTGTGCAAACTAGACTAGACTAAAAAGAGTATGAACGTGACAAATCTAATAAAAACTAAAATGTCAGCTTGACACAAAGACTTGACTAAAACTAAAATTAAAACAAGCCGCCAAAAACACCACTAGTGTCTTCAGTGGTATGGATTGAGGAACATCAAAATGACTGTGTTTGTTATTACACCCGAGAACAGAACACCACAATCTCTTAGATACCATTCTGCTCCAGCGTATCAACAATGGCGGACTATGATGACAGCTCGCTCAGGGCGGGTCTGTGTTGAAACACTGCTCAACAATCGTGGGAGCGGCGTCCGTTTTATTGACGTCACAAAACAGTCCAGAGCTGTGAGAGATGTGGCTGGGACAGCACAGGGTACAGCTCTATGGTTTCAACTGCAAGTTAACTTAATTACTACTTGATTGTCATGAAATCCAATTTAAATGAGGAGAGCCACATTTGCATCCAAATAATGATTAATCTACGTATACAGAACCAAAGGCCAAAGTGCATCGTCTTAAATACAGTGAAAAGTTTGCATCAAATGTCTGTCACTTGGCATAGAACATGCTGATATCTTCGTTTGAACAATTAACTTCACTTTCTGTATTGTGTGTTGCTTCAAAAAAGCCTATATAGTGCATTTTCAGAGTGTTTCTGCTGAGTTGCACACATTGATCTGCAAAAATCGGCTCACAGGCAGAGTTCTAGTTTTGGTGCCACAGCTGGGGCTACTCACGCATGCAGTGTGAACACAGAAACCATTTGGTCATGGCAGACACAGGATGTGTGAAGCGTCTGAACAAATATTTGCATCTAAAGAAACTGATTTCTCCCTCAGGGTAACATCAACTACATGATATTAGTTGCTAAAACAAACAAACCGAAATACTGGTATGGAGTGCCTGGGCAAGAGACTGGCTCTGAGTCCACACTTTTGTGACATAATGCAGCTTTGACTGTTGAATTGAAGTCTGCAGTGGAGTTCACCCCAGTGCGGTCTCAGCAGAAGTGTGTGTAGTGGCCACAGCGATTGAGCTTGTGTCAGACAATAGCCTTGTGACCCGCGCTCCAACATATGGTCCACTGTAAGTACACAAGCCCGCAAATTCACATGAAATGAGCCATTTGGAATAGGGCCATTGTATTTTCCTTTAGCCCTCACCACTCCATCAGAGGGACATGAGCCAACACACCCACACTGCAGAATAAATCAGGCTGGACTGAAGCCAGGGCCTCGCTTGGTTCTGACAGGCCAAGTACTTTAGTCAGCCGACGACTGAAGCTTCAGTAAGTCATCTTAACTCTTCAATGTTGTGTGTTCAGAGAATGTCACATTTAACAGCTATTTAAATAAGCTTCTAATGTGTTACAATCAGTCAAACTGTTTTAATTGTTATTTTTTTGCAAGAAAAATAAATTACGTGTAATTACAGATCCTTTAAAGTCTGGACTTACGGAGCCTCATGCCTTGTTCATATTACATGATTTTAAAACGTCGGGCTGAACTGTGTGGTTCACACTACATGACTTGCTCTCAGTTAAATCAGGAGTGTTCAAGTTGTTTAGCTGTTCACACCACACAACACAACGTGATTGATCCACAACAGGAGGCAACTCACTACACGAGTTGACAACGCACTGCATAGAGATACAACCACGATCGGATGATTAGAGCAAATCATTTGTGACACAGTGAGAGATGTTTCAGTACTATGTTACGGTCTAAATCCTGAAAATGATCAAATAAGTAACGAGTGGACAACAACTCTGTCACCCGATTCTATCTTGTCTACAAACCACGTTTTGTCACGAAAAAACACGCAATAAATAAATAAATAATTATTGCGCCCCAGCAAAGAAGAGAACACAACACGTAAATATGGACGTCAGACAGAAACTAGTGCTGCACACTGTTTGCGCGACGATCTGCTCTGAGGGAAAAAAATGCAAAAAAGAAGAAAAACTAAAGATTTACCTGGTGTCCTCAACCCATGCATTGCTATGATTGGCTGTCCTCATGACATCACTGAGTTTGAGTCGTGTGACGGCTCTGGATATCTAGATATTTTTCTGGGCTCGGCAACTGCGAGCGTTTTCGCTGCGTTGTTGGCTCTTTCATACTAACAAATTGGCGAGCATTCATCGTCCGCTAATCGCCCGCGATTTGCACGCGATAACACCCTGAATTGTCGGCGACTCAACAATTTGCAAATCGGGCTTAAAATCATGTAGTGTGAACTAGGCATTACTTGTGCACACGATAGTTTCTTGTGAGCATGTGGAAGTCTGTATATTTTTGCAAAGGAGCCTTTAGGGGCTCCTTACGTAATAGTGAAAGATGGTATGTGAAGAAAACCTGAAAATCATAGTTCAATCAAATATTTTAATTCTGTCATCACCCTCATGTCGTACCGAAGCCGTAAGACTTTTGTTCATCTTCGGAAAAACAAATGAAGATATTTTCAAAGAGATCTGAGAGATTTCTGTCCCTCTATTAACAGTCCACACTACTACCACTTTGACACTACAAAAAGTTAATTAAGAGATCGTAAAACTAATTTTTTATTTATTTTATTTAACCTTTATTTTACCAGGAAAGTCCTATTGAGGTTAAAAATCTCTTTTTCAAGGGAGTCCTGGCCAAGAGGCAGCAAAAACACAATCAATTACATATATAAAAGGTTATACAACACAAATAATTAAAAACATTTACAATTTCATTTCAGGTTCTCTCAATCTGGATTTAAAAGCATTTAAGGAAATAAGTTCAGATATTTTCAAGTCTTTTTGCAAAAAATTCCACGCAGAAGGGGCGGAGTAAACAAAAGCCCTTTTCCCAGTTCTGTACGGGCACAAATGAATCAAGTCTTGATCGCTTTATATGATGAGTGGATTGCGTTTAGACTTTTATTCACATACAGCTATATATCAATGCAGATGTCAGTTATGGAGAACAGAAGCTCGAGCACGTTTGAGTTTGACCAATGAGGTTTGTTATTGAGAGTGAAGCTGGTACGGTTGAGCTTCTTTTTATGTTCGCTTATCAATGTGTCTGTGTGAAGTGTGTTTCATACACACTCGGTGTGTTTGGGAGGTCATGAGTATCTGCCTCACCGTGACATTGATGGTTGGCTTCCGGGGAACCAGTGTGAATCTATCTAACATTATCATTATGGGTTTTTACTTCACTTCAGGCTTATTACACATTTTATTCCCCAGCAAGCTCATTAACATGCTCGGCTTTGGGTGAGACATTTGTCCGTGCACAGGCCTCATCACCTTCAGACCATGACACAAAGTCACTGAGGATCTTCCCTAATTAAAGTCTGAAAACAGAGGATGTTAGAACCTCAGTTAATGAGCTGGTCCTAATCGCGGTCAATAGTTCAAACTGCACAACAAATTACTCGCATGCAGAAGAAGGAAGATAAAACAGAAGAAAGACAGAGAAAAACAGACTGATTGGAGTCTGGCCATGGCCAACAATTAATTGCTATAGAAATAGCTGTGAATAATGGTTGAATTGTCTGTTTTGTCCTTGTGACATGCAAGGCGAGTTTTAACACACATAAGTATTAAATATATAGATATATTTAATAAATATAGTATTAAATATTCGTAAGATATTTTTAGCCGGATTGAATTTAGACTTTCATTCCAACGCGTCCCCAATGCAGGTGTAGAGATTCGACAGGACTTCCCCATGTCAACACATGTCAATCAGCTGTCAATGTCAATCAGATGTCACTTCTGACTGATTAAAGCTCCCATGTTCAGACTTAATTCATGACTGACATCACTTCAGACTCTTGCACTTAGATATAAAGTATGAAAATATTTACATTATTCAAGTTTAGTAATCTAATTAATTTACTAACGTATATAAACGTGAAATGCACTTACAATTAAGAAAAAGATTTATCGAAACATGGAATAAGAAGACGTAAGAAACTGTAACATTAGTTCATTCATTAAGTATTTTAAGCACTAAAAAGTATTTTGTTAATGTTAAGGAACGTAGTATTGGCAGTTTTCAGTCATGTGACCGGTGTGGAGAACCGGAGGACATCTGCAGAACTCCTGCATAATCACATCTCAAAAGAAGAAGAGCTAAAGTTATGCACATTCTGGCAATATATGATCCATAAACAGCACCTTTGCAGTATTTCACTCAGTAGAAACCGCAGGATATCCATCCAAACACACTTACTGTGAAAAACACTCGATGTACCCCATTAAGTGCTAAAACAGTGATATTACACGATCAAATGCAGTATACAGGTTATTGATGATGCAGACTTCATCCAGGCGAGCAGATGAGCCACGAATATCAACACAACACACTCAAAGTGTTTTCTTTATAATGGTTTTATATGGAAAAGCGCTTAACCAGAAGCAGGGTTGCCAACTTGTGAGTTTTGCTTGGAGTGAGATTTTTTTTTTTTTTTTTTGGGGGGGGGGGATTTTTTTTTGGGTGTTGTCACAATGTCTTGTAGGGCACAATTCACCTGGCACAATGTCTTGTAGGTCAAATGTATTGTTTGTCCAATTTTAATTTGGTATAGGCCAACAGTTTAACTGATTTAAACAGAATTTGTTTTGGGAGTAAAGTTCATAAATTATTGTTCTTTCCTATATGATTGTTTTGTAAAACTATGTTGAGACATCTGTCCCTCTAGGGGGGTTCGGGGGCATGCTCCCCCGCAAGAAAATTTTGTACATTTTAAGGTTAAATGCATCAATCTGGTGCACTTTGAGAGCTTAAAATTAAGAGCTTTAACCAGCTTCAACCCATGAACTGTGACATTGAACAAAGGAAAAGCCTCGACTTGTACCTGGACATTAAAGAGGGATCAAAAATCTTTTTAGTTATAATCAGGGATGTAGTGGAGGCTAAACGCACGTAAACGCCGTTTACGCACCTCCCAAATTTGGAAATAGCGTTTACCCACCTCCAAAGTGCGTTTATCCACCTCTCAATTGCGTTTATCCACCTCAAAATATCCTGGATGTATTTCCTAAGGCATTTTAAATTAAGCTTGTGTCGTTTTAGTTTCATATTGTTCATTATTAGTTTCATAGGTTGAAAAACCTAAGATGAACTCTTTCATATTGCGCTGCATTACTGTCAGTGTTTACTATTACTGACGGTAATGGTTGCACTGTTGACCCTCGCACAGAAATCTACACAAATGAGCGCAGAACACACTCAGTTAACAACATAGGCTGCTGCCTATAAAAATCTAAATAGAGTTTTTATAATTCTGACATGTTAAACAACCTAAATTATTTTTCCTGAACACCACACCATCACGATAGAAAATGTGACATTGATTTCCTACAACAGTTCAATAAACAGTAAAAATTAAATCACTTACATTTTAAGATGCAATATTGGCTGTTTTTGTTCTGTTTCAGCAGCGAAAATAGTTCCAAACAATAATCACTGCAAAACCACGGCGCATCTCACAGGAACACTCGACGTGTTTTCATTACTGAATGATTCAGCATTTTGAACGAATCGATTGAGTCAAAGATTCAATGAGCCATTCATAAACATCGGTCTCATTCTTGAATGATCAGTCGTTTGAACGAATCGTTTGAATGAATGAATCAATGACTCACTCATTAAGACGGTTGCCTGCCACCACCTACTGGCGGTTTAGTGTTATATGTTTAAAAGTAGTATCATTCTTTCCAAGTTTCTTATGTAAATTTAAATAAATTTCATAACATTATTTTATGCAATTGTTATTTTTCAGTGTAAATGATTTAATTTGATCAGCCCCTAGGGTAACAGCCCATAGTGTCTTATTATTCGAAATAATTGAATTTATAGATCAAATTTAAGAATTTAAAATGAAAGATGAAGCATACATTTACTAAAATTGGGTGAGGGGATGCCCTTTAAAGGTGCAGATATTAAATAATGTGATTTAAATATCAAAGCTGATTGAACACTGATGAAAATATTGTTTCAGAATAAATGAACACACACAAAATAAAAATAAAAAATCCGGACAAGCAACTTTTTTACTCAGACAAATGAATGGCAGATTTACTTGTCCAAAGGACAGGCGTATTAAAAGGCTTAATGTCGAGGCCTCCCTATAGCAATGTTATCAGGATACACATACACCGGTAGACAGTGGCCCACCTGGTGACCACGTCGTGGTCCACCAGAATTTATAGTTTACCCACCTCTTTTTTTACCACTACACCTCTGGTTATAATGTTTTCTCTGTTTTAGGATGCCTTCGGATTATAATAATGTAATAATGATTTATATAACTATTCCTATTACGTAAAATCCATATTGGCCTAGCCAATAAATGTACTGTATAAATGAAAATGAATATTTCAAAAGCATATTTTACTTACACTATTGTATAGGAATATATACAATAGTAATTTTAAAACGCGTCAAAAGCTGCTTTCAAGCACCTCACGCCCTCGCCCTACGCCATATAGATATTCAGTGTAGGTTATCTTTTTTGCTACAAAGACAGGCACGTAGTGCAAATGCTCTCAACTCACGTTCAAAGTCATAAGCAGCGCAGCGTCTCTCTGTGCATCGCAAAAGCCCGTGTTGACAGTTTGTTTAATAAAGCAGGAGATTACCAGATACAGTATTTTGCTCTTGCCCTGTGGGTGTTGTAGCCTAGGCAACTGTATCACGTGCCGTTTGAACTGACGCGCTACTGCGATCTAGCGCCAAAGCGTTCCATATCAAACTTCTCTGTCAATGTCAGTGTCATCCTTTTCCGCGATTTTTCTCTGCGCGATAAAATCCAGTGGTCCAATCAGTAAAAGCCTGAACTTGCTTATAGTAATAAAAAAATACAGCACAGAAGAATTTCTAATTTAGCGTGAGATTTCTTTGTTGAGCGTGAGACCGTGAGATTGAGGCTGAATGCGTGAGTGTCACGCCAGATGCGTGAGAGTTGGCAACCCTGCCAGAAGCTGTGCATTGTGTTTATATTCAATCTTCATCGCTCACCTGTTACATTATATATCATCAATAAGATGTATACTGAATTTCTCTTTTAATATATCTACAAATCTGGAGAAAAGGACAGGCGGGCAGCGGGGGAAAGCCTCGGTTTGCCCTGCAGGAGTGTGTGTTCCTTTATAAGAAAACTATTGATTGATTAGTCTGCTTCTCAGCCCACATTAACAACTGATAACATAAAACTGCAATCCAACAAGAGTTGTTCCTAATTCCCTGGTCATTGCCAGAAGGGTAAGTCCTCATTAAAACTTCATGCACACTGTTGGGACAGAGCGAGTGTGTAAGCGAGTGTACAGGGCTGTCGGCGAGAGCGTAAACGAGTCTTCGGACGAGATCAAGCGTAAAGAGTGTTGCGGAGACGCTGCTGTCTTTATTCGCATGATCCGCCTCGGGTCTGACTCAATAACCCCCCGGTCGACACATCAGCCTGGAGTGCTTTAGGCCGGTCAAAAAAAGCTCAATTTCTTTCTGAAATATTAATAAAATTCTAATTATATTCAAATACTGAGGGCAAAACTTTAAAAAAGTGCTGTATTGTCTCCTATGCCCACAAGAGGACGCAAGTGAGCGCAAAAAGCAAATATAAACCAAATCAAGCATCGCATCTTTTATTGATGTTCACTTTTTAAAGTGCATTGACTTTTGAAACAAACAATTGTCCTTAAATGAAAATATACCACAAAAAACATACGCAGTAGAACAAAAAACATAAAAAAAATAAAGAATTAAGCGTGAAAACAGCAAATGATCTGCATGTAAGTGTAAACATTATTTTTTGCTGAAATAGTTTTGTCTAATGTGCTGATTAGGTGATTGTGCTCGCCCCAGGGTGTCAATCAAAACACACCACAGGATTCAGAATCTTCTCATCTTTACTTTGGTATTAATCATTCACTTTAAAATCACACTATTTTTACAACTAAAATAACAGTCGAGGGTAAAAACAAAATTAATTCCCAAAAATTCAAATGGGGAAAAAACGGGATTTTGAAAAAAATAAAATGGATTTCATAGGGCCCTATAAATGTCCTTCATGTGCATGGAAGGAAAATGAGGTAACAATAGTACATAAATGTGTGTTTGTGCATCAGTGACGTGAGAAAACACACTTCAACAGACGCGTAATGAACTACATGAACTCCAAACAGCACTCACTACATCTACATAGGGCCTACTGTTGGTCAAAAACAGCAGACGCTCTTGATCTGAGCGAGTGCGGAGTGCTTTCTGTTGACAGTGTCTCAGCTGATGGAACACACACACACACACACACACACACTCAGCTCTGACCGTTGTGCAGGTTTGGTCAAGTGTGTCGTTGCAGGATTTCTGCCTCCAACTGAGAGGGTTCGTCAGCAAGAAGAGCCTTTTCATGTCATTCTCCACATTAACACTATCCAGCACTATATACTGAGACACTGCGTCAGTCACATCATCATGTCTCGCGGCTCTCGACACACCAACTATACTAATGTGCAGGAGTTTTAAATTCAAAGAAATATGACAGCCTTAGAGTGCTTTCACTCCAGGAACATGTTACCCTGTTCATCTAAAATTTCCTGTAAATATCACCACAATCTTTGAGAGAAAAGGTCTGTGAAATCCTGATGGGACTGTCATCTGTTAGCAGTAGTTACTGTTTGCCAGGAAACAATCTGCAGGTGTATAAGGAGAAAACTTGCGACTCTGTCTCTCTCTCTCTCTCTCTCTCTCGCTACCTTCTTCTCTTTCAGTGAAATAACCCTTTCATGAGGCCACACACAGAAACCTTGACTAACATGATAAGTGGGATTATATGCTCCCGGAGTGTAGGATAAGCCCCTTTAAACTCTATCGTCTCCAGCAGCAGAAGGTCTGAAATCTCATACAGCACCTTTAGGCCCGTCCCACTTCAGCGAGCAGCTTTATAGCCCAGCAGGATCTAACAGGGCTTGGCCAATATTCATTATGTAATGTAATTAGTGTCAGTGACAGTAAGAGCACAATTACTGAAGCCACACTACAAAGTATAAGCTGAATGATTATTAGTATTAGGATCAGTCACAGACCAAACACTAGAACACAACCTGCATATCTCTCATACAGAGGAACAGGATTGAGTAGCATTATTCAGTTATTAGAATATGATTTTTTGTTTGGTCCCTTGGACCAATCACAGCAGACTGGGCTTTTCTGGAAAGGCGGGGTTTAAAGACACAATAAAATAAAACAGAGTGTTTCAGACTGTTGTCACTTTAAAGGAGATGCAGTACTAAAACTGAGTGTTTCAGATAGTGTCATAATGAAAATAGAAAATAATAATTTGTGCATTAATGACTGGTTTTGTGCATAAATTAACTTAATTGATATAAGTGACCTTTAGCCTCCTGGGGTCAGCTATCACGCTGGCGTGATATGCTCTCTTTTTTCTAATAAGTGCAAAAGAGACTCAAATTACTCTGCTGATTTTGATCTTATACATCATTCGATCCTGTTAAGTGTCTATTTTTGTTGTGTATACTCACAATGAAAACAAAGTGTTGTGCTTTTTTATCAAATAAAGAAAAATAAACATAATGCGAATTTTGCCTTCTCTCTGTCAGTGAAGTTCATTCTGAAACGAGTCTGAAAAATGACCTGTAACTCAGTAAATACTTGTCACAGAGACACGGAAGATCTCTCTTTATGAAGCTGAAATTCTCTTCTTTTAAATTAAGTAATTTATATAAAAAACAAATATTCTCAGTTAATGTAATCTGTATGAAAAGAGATAGAAGTCAGTCTTTTTACTTTCACCTAATTATAGTGTAATGTGACCACGCCCACTTAGAGCATGCTATTCAAACGGTAATGACGGCAAGCCATGAAAACGCCCAAATCAGCTGGATAAAAGTAATCTAATCTAACACCTGAGACCCCAGAGGATTAAGGAAGGTTAAAAAAACAAAAAAGGCAGGCTATGAGCCGAGGTTCACCAGCAGGAAGAGAAAACAGAGTAGCTGCGCTTGAGTTTGTGCCTCCAGAACGCTGGACAAGCGTAGGCAGAGCAAACAAAGCACCGCTGAAGAGTGTTAATGAACTATCAATAGACTGACAAACATGTGCTCCATTATCATGAGCAGAGCCGTTGCTAAGAGGAGAATATATTCTCAGTGGCCTCGCTTTTACTCTAATATTAGATCATTTCTGTGTGCTGAGCTCCTGTTAAAGAGAACTAACCCTCAACACTGGATTACTCATCAAACCCTCAACACTAGATTACTCATCAAACCCTAAACACTAGATTACTCATCAAACCCTCAACACTGGATTACTCATCAAACCCTCAACACTGGATTACTCATCAAACCCTCAACACTGGATTACTCATCAAACCCTAAAAACTAGATTACTCATCAAACCCTAAACACTAGATTACTCATCAAACCCTCAACGCTAGATTACTCATCAAACCCTCAACACTGGATTACTCATCAAACCCTCAACACTGGATTACTCATCAAACCCTCAACACTGGATTACTCATCAAACCCTAAAAACTAGATTACTCATCAAACCCTAAACACTAGATTACTCATCAAACCCTCAACACTAGATTACTTATCAAACCCTCAACACTGGATTACTCATCAAACCCTAAACAATAGAATACTCATCAAACCCACAACACTAGATTACTTATCAAATCCTCAACACTAGATTACTCATCAAACCCTCAACACTAGATTACTTATCAAACCCTCAACGCTAGATTACTCATCAAACCCTCAACACTAGATTACTTATCAAATCCTCAACACTGGATTACTCATCAAACCCTAAAAACTAGATTACTCATCAAACCCTAAACACTAGATTACTCATCAAACCCTCAACACTAGATTACTCATCAAACCCACAACACTAGATTTCTCATCAAACCCTCAACACTAGATTACTCATCAAACCCTCAACACTAGATTACTCATCAAACCCACAACACTAGATTACTCATCAAACCCTCAACACTAGATTACTCATCAAACCCTCAACACTAGATTACTCATCAAACCCACAACACTAGATTACTCATCAAACCCACAACACTAGATTTCTCATCAAACCCTCAACACTAGATTACTCATCAAACCCTCAACACTAGATTACTCATCAAACCCTAAACACTAGATTACTCATCAAACCCTCAACACTGGATTACTCATCAAACCCTCAACACTGGATTACTCATCAAACCCTCAACACTGGATTACTCATCAAACCCACAACACTAGATTACTCATCAAACCCTCAACACTGGATTACTCATCAAACACTATATTCAAGAGTTTGGAAAAGGAGTTGGATGTACAACATGGGACCTGGAGACCTCAGTCCATTAGTGTTCCCATTCATTGCAGGGAAAAGGAAATAAAGGGCTAAAATATGTACTAGATGTACTGTGTATATTGCTTCCAGTATATTGTTGAGTTTTGAAAGCTTTTCCTCCTGAACAGCATGACCCTGATCAGACTAATCCCTAGAGTACGTGATAAATCTGCATTGTAAATGAGTTATCAGTGCATGAATATTTCACATCCACAGAGAGAGAGAGAGAGATGCTTTCATAGCGGACGCCTTTTTGGACACAGAGGTCAGAAAGGAAACTAATCCACTTCAATCCGTCTCGTTCTGGACGTCACACTAAAAGCTCCTCTTCTGAAAGCAGAATCAATTGGCAATTTCTCTAAGAAAGACGCGACAGCACTTTAATACTCAACGGATCAGTTCTGCATCCCGCTGATGAAATTTCCCAGAGGATCAAAGTGAGAGAAGCCAAAGATGGCCGTCCAGAGCTGACCATAAATGATCTTCTGAGAGGAGTGAGGAGCCGATATTGGACTGAAGCGATCCGTACTGAGGTTGAACTGTGGTCACTGCAGGATCAGCTCTGCCATCATAATCTATTATCACTTACAGTCACACTGAGAGATTAAAACAGCGAGGTACTCGCATGCCTCCGACAGGGCAGATAATCCCGCTGGGAAACACTTCCCAAACAAAGCTGCCGCTCTAAAAATAACACTGCTCCTGACAGGAGTCCTGCGGTAAGCAGTTTCCCTCCAGAACAAGCCACAGATAAACTGTCGGCTGCTGTTGCTTTTCCATGTAAAGTCCAACACTAGAGGACTCCCAAAAGAAAGATTATTTAGTGGGATCAATCTTGTTCCTCCAGCTCAAATATCATGATTATAGAAGAATAACACAAACACAAACATTGATGATCATGATTTTATTTACAATGATCATAATATTTTCATATTCCATTCATCCCAGGTGTCCAGATATAAATCCTGCATTCAAAGACTCAAAAGCAATCAGAATAAAAGTGCACAGTTTTTATGTGATCTATTAGCCATCTGAGAGAGCTGGCCTGAAGCAGAGATTCACAGCTGAATGACTGAGTGAAATACAGCAGCAGTTGTGGAGATTTCAGGTTCAGTGGCTGCTAAGAGGGAATGACTGACTTATTCTACTCATTTTTACACTGTGCATGGGGTCTAACGATACGCTCATCTCACCACTCGATACATATCTCCATATTGAACTCACAATACTTTATTATTATACTCCAGCACATATGATAAAAGGTCAACAAAAAATTGCTAAATTTAGTATTGCATTTTGGGTGGAAACCCAAAACGTTGTTACCTGTATGGAGCCGCTGCTCAGACATCGTCCGTCCGTCTCAGGATCCTCCCGTCTCCAGCTGAAGGGGATGATGACACACCTGAGGAGAGGAGAGCGTCAGGTGAGCGTTCTCATGTGTAGGACCAACACACTCACTGACTCTTCACATGACTACAGCTTTGTGTCTAAGTGTGGCCATCGTGTGCCAAATCATTACATTAGTAGCAGACAGGCACAGTACATAAAGATCAGAGGGCAGGATTAAGTGCATTCATTTTAAAGGCCCCTGAAATCAAAATGTACGTGTTTTAGCTTTTAGTATGAATATGTTAGCCTTAAGGTTATGAATAAGCTGGTGTGCTCCAAAACAATGACACAATTCGCATTTAGGAGATATAAGCATTCCAAACGTACGCCTCTCTCTCTCAAATGGATCAAAGATTTTTATGACATCACCGTGGACTTCAGCGTCTCATCACATCTTCTGTCCAATTAAATGCTCTCTTGACTCTAAAGCTCCGCCCTCTGCTATAAACACCACCTGACCAAAGCGAGCGTTAACTATATGGGTTGGAGATGTGTGTTCAGTTGCTCAAACTCTCCAGTTTTATTCCGGTTTCCAACTGTATGTTGGTTAAGAATGAAATGGCTAGAGTTTCTCCACATCTCTACTGTCGAATCCAGCGTATCATCAGCGCTCAGATTCGCTCCCATGGTGCTGTCAGTCTGTGAGGGAAACTAAACGCTATTGGCTATTTGAAAGGGGGAGGGGCCATTCAATATGTCCTGCCTCTGCCTTAGCTTCCCGTTTCAGTGGAAATGACGTCAATGCATCGAACAAAGCTGCGCTCTTCGGTGGGACTTTGAAGAAACTTTTTATGCAATTCATTAATTTAATTATTGGAAGAATATTTAATACTTCAACCTCAAAGAGACACTCAAGCCTGCTGATGTTATTCAGACTGGTCAATTTATCAAACCTCAGGACTGGACGTCATCCTCATCTCTAATCCCTCAGTCCTCACCGAATGCTGCAGGCCTGGGGACGTGTGTGTGCTGCAATGGGTTCTGGGAAGTTGGGTTGGATGTGAATGAAAGATGAAGATGACTGGCAATAACGATGAGGGAGATGAGCAGTGAGTGTCTGTGGCCTGAGGCCGGACAGAGTCTGTAAATCCCTGCGCTTTGATGAAGCCAAACCCGTTCTGAGCTCACATTAAACCTCACGTCCAGACGCAGAGTTATCGGGACATAAAGATGTGGGGGAAACAGGGGTACTGCCTTTACGTCCCCACCAATGTCAAGTATTGATATTTAAATGTATGTTAAGGTGTACTTATTGACCTGTTGAGGATAGAGTATCCAGCTCCACTTAAATGAGCCTGTCACTCTCTTGAAACCAACACCAAAGTGACTTAACCAGCCGTTCCTCCACTGGCCACTAGAGGCGCTGTAGAGGAGACTCACTCCCATAGACCATACACTTTACAGCAGAAAGGAACATGCTTACAGTCTGGTACTAAAAGTGCTTCTTTTAGTACCCTTCATGACGACTGTGAGGGGGGGAATTATTATAAAACTTGTCTGTTTAAATTATATTAAGCCTTAAAGTTCTGCATAATTAAGGGCGTGGCCACTTGAGTGACATGTGGACTGCCGCTGATGTCACTGCTAGACATTTGCCTGCTGTGTGTTAGCGTCACATCACTAGTGCTCAAACTAGGCTCGCTCAACTGCCAAGACGTTTGTGGGTGCGAGTTATAAAACAGTAATCAAAATAAAGATGAAAAACCGCACTCGCTAGTTGAATCTCATAAATAGTTATTTTCCATGTCCACACAGACGCGTTTCGGCCTAAGCCATCATCAGTGAGTGTGAGTTAGCGTCACGCTAACTCACCTCAGCTAATCCGCCTCGCTGCACATTACCGTCTCTCCGGGAGTGACACGTGGCCAAAATGGCGATGGCCGGCTCCGCCCACTTTAGGCTAAACCCTACGAGTGACGTCACACACACTCTGTCCATATTTATTTACAATCTCTGGTACAGATCTGCTGTTTCCCAGATGATGTACAGGTTCTGGATCAGGATGAAGCAGAGCGAGAGAAGTACTGTGTGTATTATGAGGGGGATTTGCTGTGATTAATGCTGAGCACACAGGGGTTCATTGTTCCAGAGTCAATTTGATTTGAGGGATTTCCATGTGTAAACAGGGTTTAGCGGCACCAGGTGCATCCAAGGGGGAGATACAAGCTTCTTATACTGTTCCTGTCCTCGGAGACACGGACTGCTGATCATGTTCAATGCATGTTCAATACAGGGGTCGATGCCTTCAGTCGCCACACACACCTGAACAGCTCTGTATATCCTCACACACATCCAGAGGAGAGAGAAACAGAGAGAACCGGGTCAAAGCAGACACTGGCTAAACCCTTCAGGGAATATATTAGTGAGCGTTCATCAGGAACCAGAAACTACGCAGTTTCTGTGGCACTCGAAGCCTTTCAGATGTTCCTACCATCATCATGATCCCAGAGAACAATGTGACTGTGTTATTATTTATTGCGTTATATCTCCAACATACACCCTCAACATCACAGCCTCTCCTTCTGTTCAGTCAGCAGTACTGGCGCTCCTAAGAGAAATGACCTCGCATGAGACGAGCCTGAAAGTGGAAAATCTGAGGCGATTTGCCTCAGCACAAGCAGATTAGGCCGCATTAAAGCAATGCTTCACTCAAAAACGAAAATCTGTCATTATTTACTGCTTTAGCGCTTTCCATGTCGTCTGAGGACGTGTGATTACTTGTGGAAACCAAATGAAACATGCATTATTATTATTATTATTCACTGATGACTTTACACAGGCTTCGGAGTACCATTGTGTAACCTGGGTCTGTTCCTCACACGAGACTCCCAGAAGGCAGCAGCTCGTGTACAGGATATACGACGGATCCCACATGATCTTTTCAGCTTGCGTTGAAGTAGCCTGTTCATAGAGGGTCTGCAATGATGTCTGTTCTTTCACTCCAATAGTTTTCTAGGTAGTGTAGATCATCCGTACATCGGTTTAGTCCTACGTGCTACGGACAGATTACCAAACCAGACTACACTGCTATATCTAATTAAACTCTCGAAGACTGCCTGATATAAAATGATCATAAATCTTTGATCCACACCATAAAGACTAAGAAGCCGTAAAAAGTGCAACCGTTGTTGTAATCTACTGCAAAGACTGTCGACATGGATATTCCATGTCAGTCGTGATGGGATTTATGGCTCTTTGAGGGGATCCGGATCTTGCAATCCGTTCCTTTCAAAGAGCCGTTCAAAATAATGGCTCTTTTGGCTCTTTTTAAATATTTAGTCAGTTTTGAGAAGCCAGCTCAGGGCATCTCAGTTCATCCTGGATATAATCACTGGGAGGAATGATGAGGTGAGATTTGTAGTCAAATAATTAAAACTCAGATATCACACATCAATATATGAGTTTGAATTATTCTGAAATATTGATTATTACCTCATTTGTCATGTGTGGACTATATTCCATAGGGTTGCATCCCTCTGCTTAGAAAGTTTTACCTTTAGTAAAAAGTGTGTGTGTGTGCACAGATATGTTGACTTATATTATTCATACAATAGCACAAGAACATTTTGATAAAAAAACAAAATTATTAATGAGATATATAATGAGAACCGGTTTAATGTTGTACTCGGAACTGAGGAACGGTGTTTTGTCCCGCGACTACAGCGTTTCATACGGTCTAGTGGAGTGACAATTGGATTTGGTGTATGAATATGTTATAATAGCTCATGAAAACGGCGTCTACAAGAATTACAGGCTTATATAATTGGTTCGAGTTTAGTGTGTTTCACTGTAGGAGATCTCAATGAGATCTCGATGTTACCAGTAAAAAGTGAAAGAGTGCAAGCATATTTGACTAAATTAGTTAAGTATTTTCAGCTTCAGAATCATGAATATTGTTATCGTGGTGTCACCATTGTCCTTGGGTTACAAGCACCGAGTCCAAGCCTATTCATTTAAGCCCACAATGTAATATCAAAGTTAGCATTTTTATCAACATTGCATTTTATGTTAACCTCTTATAATACTTCTAGGGAGTATCGCAGTAATATCGTATCGTGAGTTCAGTATCGTGATATGTATTCAATCGTGACACGAGGGTATATCCCCTCCTGCCCCCTTTTCCAACGTCTCTGAGGATGAGTTCATTAATATGACCCAGCGCACCAGCTCCTGCTTCAGCTGTACTGTAGTAAACACAGGTGTCACACTGAGAATTAGCCTAACGCTACAGGCGTGCTGACGTCACACACCCGACCCGACGGCAGGACTCAGTGTGACTAACAGCCGACGGTACCAGAGACAGAGCCGTCCGGTCCAAACTGGGCTGCGAATACATGTGTCATATACAGCGCGTGTGAGTGTGTGTGAACGCGTCCTGCAGTGATGCAGTGTGTGATGTGTGTGAGTGTGTGAACGCGTCCTGCATGCAGATGAAGCGCTGCGACTCGCACAGATTAAGGTCAGGAAACCTCACATCTGCTGCTCTCCAGGAAGAAAACACTCAACTCTTCCTGATCCGGTGGATCACACACACACACACACACACACACACACACACACACACACACGCACACACACACGAGGAACCCCTGTCAGATGTGGAGGATGTGCTTTTGTCGTTTGAGTTTTCAGTTGATCAGACAGCAATCATAGCATCACTTCCCCTGTCATCTAGAGGAGCTCTCAGTGTGTGTGTGTGTGTGTGCGTGTGTGTGTTCAGAAACAGAGGAAAATATCCCACAATCCTCAAGCCCTCATCTCTCTCTCTCTCTCTCTCTCTCTCTCTCTGTGTGTGTGATGATGGTGACGCTGGTCAGGAGAGAGATCTGGCCTTCTGTGCTCGTGATCGCACACAGGGGATTGAAAGGACAAAAGGAAGGAAACCGTACGATTCTCAGATTTTATTGTACAATATTCCGCCAGTGTGACGTACTGATATTAGACTATAGTGTTTATGGTTTTATAAATCTGCAAGCTTTTCCTACCTGAGGCCAGTGGAGAGTGTGTGTCTGCTAATCTCTCTCTCACATCGTTATGCTTACAATTATCATCAGTGATAATGGGGGAAAAAATCAGATAATGTGCGATACATTACACACACACACACACACACACACACACACACAATAGATAGCGGCGTGCAGTTTGTGAATGAGTCGATTCACGTGTGTCGATCCGCTCGGAGCTGTTCTCACTCTTAAGCTGAACTTCACGTTGAGAAATTACATTGTAAAAACGGATATGCTTTCTCTAATCAATAAAATTGAGGCAACAGATTACAAGCAATATTATTAATTAAAATTGTACAAATAATAATTAATTAGAATATTAATTTGATTAACTTTTACTCAATTCTAATTTCTTACATTTAATTAATAATATTGCTTGTAATCTGTTGCCTCAATTTTATTGATTAGATGAAGCATTTCATGTTTACAGTGTATATTCATCAGTTTTAAAGAAATAAAGAGAGTTGAGATGAAAATGAATGCAGCCTATTGGTCATGAGCACTAGTCCAACCTGGAGGAAACAAGGAAGCTGATTGGCTATTGAAACTGCACATGCCACAATGAAACAGGTGTGTGTGTTTGTGTGATTACCAGCATGCTGAGAGATGGCATTACGACACAACCTGTACCTGATGTTCACACACACACACACACACACACACACACACACACACACTCAAAAGACGAGTGTAAAGCAGTGAGCAGTGGATGTGCTTCTCTACCCACAACAGTGGTTTTGATGGTTATGAAACTGAAGTAGAAAGATCATTAACCTGCATGTTTGTGACGGTGAGTGTGGAGTAAATCATGCTGTGTGTGTTCAAAGACTAATGGGAAAGCCACAGTGTTCATCAACTTTGAGATGCTCAATTCTTTAGTGATAAAGACATGGTTTGTTGATGCTAGCAGTTTTATCAGCTAATATGCTAACTGGCCGTGAGCACTAGAGCATGTGATTGGACATTGTCGTTGAGTTACTATGTTCTTTACTTTAAACACTCAAATGTACACTGATCTCAATGCTGTGTGTAGTGACTCATACAGTGAACCTACTGTATATAAATATATAGGGTATTAAAGGGATACTTTTTTTGTAAATAGGCTCATTTTCCCACTCCCCCAGAGTTAAACAGTTGAGTTTTACCGTTTTCAAATCCATTCAGACGATTTTCTGATATTTAGTAGAATATCAGTAACCAGACAGTTTCTGCTCTCATTGACTTCCAGTGTATATTTTTTTCCTACTATAGAAGTCAATGAGTCCAGAAACTGTCTGGATACTGATATTCTTCTAAATATCAGAAAATCGTCTGAATGGATTTGAAATCTGTAAAACTCAACTGTTTAACTCTGGGGGAGTGGGAAAATGAGCCTATTTACAAAAAAAGTGGAGTATCCCTTTAAGCTAACCATCTGAATTAATCATTGAGAACAAGAACAAGATCAAAGATGTTCAATAGTGGATGATGAAGATGAGTTGCTCTCCAGCGGGCACACATAGCCGGTCTATAGTTAACCGTTGATTAGATCAATGCCGTCAAAAGTGCATTTTTTATAAAAAATGTATGAAAAGCCGAATTTGATGAATCATATTCAGGTCAGGACTGTGGGTTATTGGTTAAGTAAAGTGTTCAAGGGGATCCGTCTAAACCCCTTGTATGAATGTGGACATGTCTTTGTCTGTACAGTACGCTAGTCTGGCTAACAGCAAATGATCCTGTTTTACACCTTGTCATTTCAAATGAGAACATTCATGTGTGACCCATGCTGGAAAAGCACATTTTAAAAATGAGTTATTGTAATTTTACATCCTCTGTTGAACCCTTTCAGAAGGACGTGTGAGCTGGAGTCCGACTGACCCCACATTAACTCCACATGAGCTGCTTCAGGACAGCAGAGAGGATAGTAGAGGGTCAGGTAAGGATCTGTGGTTTACCCACACACTATCCTCTGTGCACAACACACATCTCACTGGCTCTGGACAGGCTGGGAATTCTAGGTCATGCGCATATTTCCATTTCATAAAATAGTAATCAGGAGAAATGGAATAATCAAATACTTGGTGAACTTCAAATGTATCATTTATAAGAGTAACAGGAACTAATGGGATCTTAAAGGGATACTTCAGGATACAGCATTAAGCTTTATATTGGTAGAAAACCTGTAGTGTTTTCCAATTACCGTAGTTTCCACCCTCATATCTCCCTGAGACGAGAGATTTATGTATTTTTTGTCTGGAAAAAATCATCAGATGACACTAAAATCATTATTTTACATCATTGGAGAATGTTTTGTCTAGAGGCTACAATGAGGAATCACCTAAAGAAGCGTATTCTTGTTATTCTTGCGACATTTTAAATTTGTATAGCCAAAGGAATAAACCATTAACTCCTCCACGTCTCCTCTCCAATAGTCTTACTAATACCACAACGAATTCTGATACTAATAACAATATAACCGCACTAAGGATTGATGAGCTGCTGGGTTCATGAATATCGTCACGTCTGCGTTTGCGCATTAGTTTCTGCTAGCTCATAAAAGATGAAGAATTCCAAGTGAACTCGGTTATTTTACAGGAAAAAACAAATAACACAATAATAATATAACACAATATTATAATGCACATGTAGACGTCATGTGCACTTCAATTCTGACTGCTCGAGTGTGTGAGAAACACTGAGCGCTTCCTCTCAGCAAGAGACAGCAAGTCCTGCGCCTTACACTAGTGTTTACTCCGCATCGAATACACGGCGTATTCATTGAGATGAGCTGATAGAGTGGGCTTTACGGATCAGTTGATGGAGAAAAACTGAAAAAAGCCCATCCAGAAAGCCCCGAGTTGCTTGTGAAAAGGACAGCTGGAAAGGAAACCGAGTCGACGTCAGCGCTAGTGCTGGAGGAATGATTGAATAACTGACGTAGTTTATTGTTTGTGCATGTGTTCCTGTTTCCAGCACTGAGACTCATAATCCTGATCTGACACCAAACGTTACGTGACCCAGAAACCAAAGCGGATGGAGAATTCATAAATGCAATAAAGCTGATGAGTGCAGTCATCAAATAATCCTCTTGAGTTAGTGCAGGTCTGCAGTGCATACAGAAGAGCCCAGATCACACACACACACACACACACAGAGACAGAGAGAGAGAAGCTTCTGTGTGAACGAGCTGGTAAAGAACACACACACACCTCATGAGGACATCACGCAGCGACAGGTCTGAGGGCTCATATAACACTGAGTCACACACACACACACTCATGAATACACACAGTCGGCACGCTGTGACCCGGAGCCGGGAGACCCGGTCCATCATATAAAGACCTGTGATTGAAGATGAAGAGCGCTGTTCTGATTCTTCAGCTTTAGCGGGTAGTGTGTTTCTCTCTCCGGCACACACTCTCTGTGGTGTAAGATCTCGAGGATGTGGAGCATCTGTAAAAACCACTCAACGTTGGGTCTAATGGTGCTAAAATACTGGCACTCTGTGAATATTGTGAGGGTTTTAGAACGAAGTCTCGCTCATATAACTTATATGAGATTGAAATGATCAAATATTACACCGTATGAGATGGAATTAATGTGGACCATCAATAGATAAACTCAGCTCAGACTTTTTTTAAAGTCCCCATGAAATCAAAATTGAACCTATTTACTTTGTTAGCGCATATTACTAGTCTTGTGATGAACAATTAATCCGTGCAAGTAAATATTAGTCCTTAAACACCATCCCTTAATGACATCAGCACAGCGGCATCTTTATGTGTAGCGGTCTGAAAACTTTCTGCCTAATGTTGACAGGCTAAGCCTTTACGTGAAGAGAAAACACGTTTCCTCCATCCGGATCAGTCCATTCACCACTAAATCACTGAGACTTTGCTTCGGCAAGGGAAAAAGTCCCTTCTGTCAGCTAAACGGCTGAAAAGTGAGAGAAATGCGAAAGTTTAGTTTGTTTAATCAGGGCTTAGGTGACCTGGTTTCCCTCAGACTCGTGAGGTCCGGCTCTCGGAGAGGAGGGATTATAGTTGACATGGCCTCATAAGCTCTCCACAACGCCTGGTTCAGGTGTTCAGGGTTAAAGGCTTCTGTCAACACGTCCACCATTCCTGAGATCCCTAACCCGCTCTCATCCGCAATCCCGCACACACTCACACTTTACTGTGGCGAACCGTGCCTCTCTCTGTCAGCTTAGGGATTGGGCTCAGATCCACTCGTCAACAGAGGACAGAAACACTTTAGAAGATTTCGGAGCAAACCCACATCACTTTCTATGTGGATGTGGCGTTGAGGGGTTGAATGAAACCCCCGTGCTCAGCTGGAGTCATCATAGGGAATCACACTGGCAAATCTGCACTGCACTGGGTTTATCTGCACAGGGTCCAGTCGATCGGCACTGGGTCGGCACTGGGTCGAGTCGATATGCACTGGGTTGGGTTGATCTGCACTGGGAGCTTCAGGTCTCAGAGGAATGCTTCTAGGGAAGTTCAGTGTGCATGCAGAACATTACAGGTTCACTACTTCCCTTGATTATGTTTCACGAGTGAGAGAATATGAGAGAATATGTTCACAAAAGAGTAGTGCTGTGTTGAAAAAATCGATTCACCGATTCTGAATCGATTTTCATATTAATTTCTAAAGATCGATCCGTAGCTCAGAGAATCGATTTATTAATAGGCCATTTTCCCCGTGAACTTTAACTTGCCGCGAGTGATCCCTATGTGCGCATTGAAAGCTTTCACTCAGCGCGCACATTGCTACGACAATGGACTTTGATTCATTAAACCGTTCATTCAACGAACACGTTCAAAAAAGCAGATTCATTAAAATATAATTATTTTTACCTTTGAGTTCCACTTAAGGCTCAGCTGAGCAGCAATGCGTCGCATGGGCAAATGGCATTGCTTCAATGCGTGAGTCTCTAATTTTATTTCCTCGCGGTTTCCTCGTGCTGTGGGATGCTGATCAGCGCTGCTGCTGACGCGCATTTATGGTAAATACCCGTAACGTGAACGTTAAAAGGATGACTCGACAACTATTTCATGTTCCTTTGACACGGCAAGCTTTTCGCTAATACATATGACTTCAAAGACAGACGCCGGTAATCGCACGCGCTCTGCCGGTCTCTTTCATTCACTGTCTGTGTGAAGCCTCTGTAGTAGGCTACACATCACCACCATAAACAGTCTCGTTATCGTTATGAACTAGTCTAACATTCAATACACATGCATGAAGTTCAAAACAAGAAGGGTATAGCCTTATAAAAAACGTTAATATCAAGGTTCCTGCGGTTACGCGGCTGGGATTGTTCTTTACAACAAATATAGGCTACTAATTTGCAGTTGAATGTCTATAATAAATTATTACAGTACTGTAGTTATGCAACATATTGATACTATTATTATACTAGTATCAATATGTTGCATAACTACAGTCCTGTAATTCAGGTAACAGCTGGAAAAAAATGCTTTTTTTCAAAAACAAATCGGATCGAATTGAATAATGATAATCGATTCAAGATCTTGAGAATCGGAATCGAATCGATTCTTGAAATTTCAATCGAAACACAGCTCTACAAAAGAGTAAAGTGTGGTAGTTTCACTGTAATATCTGAACAGAGCAGATTTTGTGAGATTTTAAGAGGAACTTCTTCTATTTTCTCAGAGTACCGTCAGTGTCTCTGTGACAAATGATTGATGGACAGATCATTTAGCCAATGAGAAGACGATTCCAAGAGTTTATATTCCACATATGGACCAATCACCAGCCAGCTCTCGTGTGGCACATTCATCTAACAAAAAATACGCATTTTAACATGAAAATATTAGCAATTGTTTTAAAAGCACTAATCTTATTTTTGTTAGGCTCATATCATTCACAAATTTAAAACATTGTCCATTTTATTTGTAGATGTCACAGGCTTTTTTATAGATGTCCCGTCACCTCCTGTAGCTTTATCATTGTTTAACTAGTTTTAGTTCCACAAGGGTTGAGGTCAGGAATGTAATTGTTCTTGATTTAATGGTTAATAACCCCCTCTTACTGAACGCATGTTAAAACTTGACATCCGCTCATCATTTACTGGTGTCATTCCTAACCTGAACGGTTGACGGACTGGTTTCTGTTTCTGCGATGAGAGTTAATGTGGAAACACTGCGTGAGACGCCTCGTTTTGAGGCTGGTTATTTCTGTCCTCTCTCTTCAGACCTCCATAACAACTCACTTCTGCATTATTCATAACACCAGGAACTAAACATAGCCATCATTATAGTCTGAGATCCCACGAGCTGCTCGCTCACTCCTGCATGGGAAGGTGTGTGTGTGTGTGTGTGATGATGATGATGGTGTTGAGGATGATGTGTTGACTGTAAGCTCAATTTAACAAACCAAGCACCTATTAAATAAATTGCCATTATTATTGTCTGTGTTTGCTCAACTTTTAGTGCCGGCGAGTGACTGTCTTCATGAGTGAACAACTGGACCGTAACATCAACAGATTAGTCCAAAAACATTGATTAATTCAGGAAAGAAAAGTAGGCAGGCTGAAACTGATCTTTGGTGCTCATATTGCTCATTTGTCTCTGGACACAGAAGGATTGCATTGGCATTTCATTGATATTTAACATCTATGTGAAATAATCCTTGAATCATTTATTTATGGCCATTCCCGTTTGGAATATGTGATTGTGCATGGTCAACAATAAGCATAAAACAATTCTGCATTTCCATAGTGTGGATCATTCATTGCGATTCTCATGTTGAACTGATGGTCATGTTTAAGAGTCTGTCTTCTACTTGACATCATTCATTCTTCATGCGGCTGCCCCGACATGCTTTAAAGCTAATGTCGTCAAACACGTTCAAAGGCACATGACGAGATCAGGCAAATCTGCAGGTCATGACCTCGGACCCCCAGAAAGATCAGTTCGGGACCTCTGCGTACGACCCCGCTGTCAGGGGTCAGGCACTGACTGTCCCTTTCATGGCACCCACAATATCTCGAATATCTGAACATACAATATTTCTAAATAAGGAACAGATCCTCTGCTTTTAAACAAAACAAAAATAAAAAACATGTAATTTTAGCTTCATGCCTTTTTTTATCAACACCTGAATATGGGCAAGAGTTTACAACATTTTGAAGAAAACCCAATGAATGTTTTTAATAATAATCCACATCATTTTGTTAATTGAGTATTATGAAAACGCCATTAGCGTACAGATAAACAGAAAGTGCTTCTGTCCATGACAGTCTTGCACAGCACACAAGCCCCCGTTAGCTTCCAGTAAACCCTCAAAGTCATTGTGTAAAATTATAATATCAGAACCAAAACCAAATGCCTGCCCAGTTTCCCACAGGTTTAATGTTCTACACTTTAAATCTTTAAATCAAATAAATGTGCATTAAAATGCCAGTAAGCGCTTTTCAGCTTGACGGAGATTAAAGAGTTACTGTACTGACTAGATTAAGATCAGAAAACCCGACTGGGATTATGAAACAGTTCTTAAAATCATTCGAATGGTGTTTAAAGTAAGATAGTCTAGTCTTGCTAATGACAGCCTGTCATCACGGGCACGTGTCCATGTGCTCTGCTTCACATCCCCAGTGAACTCCTCCATACGGCACACACACATCTCTCGCGTCCGTCATCTCAACGAGTCGCGACCAGAAACCACATGTGGATCTACATGATTACTGTCCACACAGTTCAAGTCTCCACATTAAAACATGTGCTCTTCACATTACATTTGTCCAACGTTCCACAAAGAGTGGGCTATGTGAAAACACCAGTCCTTCTGCTGCTACAGTTGGAGAAACAGAGTCTTTAGCAATCCACCGTTCACAACCTCCTCCATCTTCATAGAACAGGGAGGAAAACTATTAGCAAATAAAATGGCAACACCGCCACTAATTGAGATGTATGACCTTCAAATTCTTTCGTTAGTTACACAGCATTTGTTTATCACTATGAGACGTTTCATGTATTTTTCAGTGTGTTTGCTTTCCAATATATATTGTTGTCTACGGAATAATGGCTTGACATTAACTGACAGACAAGTGGCAAGTGGTTTTCCAAAGTCGCTAGCCATTCAGCATTTCACGGGCCACAATTTTGACATTGTTATATGTAGATAATGTAGATATATGTGAATAAACATCATGTCATAATTTGGCAGCCGGTATATTAGGCTTCTGTCACTTTAAGACCTGACGCACACACCCACTGTACTGTTTGATATCGCCAATGTTGTCTTTATGAGTGTGAGCACAACACCTGTGGGAATTAGACCAATGATCCTCAATAATCCCCAAACTCAAGCCCTGTAACAGCAACAACATTCATCCGAAGCAAATAAAACGAGTGAGTACAGGGTTTGTGTGTCACTCGCTGTCGGTGTGTAATAATATTTCTTGCATGCCAGGGTTTCAGCTTGGCTCAGATGAAGATCGTAGACCCAGTGCCACTCGTTCTGGGTTCAGAAGGAAAGTTCTGTTGTTATAGCACAGCGTATGTGAACGCACTGACGACGAATGATGTGTGTGTGTGAACAGCCTGTGCAGTGTGTGTGCACACATTGACCAACAGGGAACACATGCTATAGGACCATTCGGACAGAACGAACATTGCCTGGTCCTACGCCTTCCACAGTCGACATACATTTATAAAAATACATTTAGGCCCGCCTAACAAAGTGATTGCTATCAGGACATGAGCAAAACATGTTTCTGCAGGGAACCACCTCGACAGCTTCAATGTCAAGCCCTGAGTAGTAGTAGTAGTAGTAGAAGTAGTAGTAGTAGAAGTAGTAGTAGTAGTAATAGTAGTAATATCATGTTGTGTAGTGATGCACCGATGTGAAAATTTGTGGCCGATACCGATAACCGATATTAACATTGCTGTTACGGCCGATACCGATATTTACCGATGTCGATATCCCTGTATAGAAAACACATAGCGAGGATTAGGGCTGCACGATATTGGTAAAAAATGACATTGTCATTTTTTATTTTTCTGTGATATATATTGTGATATAAAAACAATTTCACCAGATTACTTGAATAGGCCTAGCTGTATTTGGAAAGAATGAATCAATCTAGAATGACTGGGGTAGTTTTGTCATGGAGTAAATCCGCATAGAAACTAATATTAATAGAATGTTAACAAATGTACACTTTAATAATTTATGTCTCTTGAGCTCAGTGTTGGACAGATCAGTTGTTTTAACCATTCATTAAAGTGAATCAGTTCAAAGGAGTCATTAGTTCGCGAATCGGACGTGCCATCAACGAACCACGGCACACATTGTGTGATTATCCAGGCAGTTTAGAACATCGCACGAGATTTGTCTCGACCTATTTTTACAGTCTATGGTCTCGACAGTCGACACAGAAAACATTTCATCACCAGGTAGACTTTTTTGGTTTATTGAAAGTGTGGTTATGTCATCTGATCTTAATGTGTAGAAAGCTTTTCAGAGAAGATAAGGCAGTGACGTTATTTTAGCACAATTCACAACCGGTAGTTCAGAAGAAAAAAACTTCGGTCTTCCGACCTTTTACCATCGTGTATTTTCAAAGATATTCAGTCAACTCAATTCATAAACATGCGCGAGGGAGGGATAGAGAGAGCGCGCAAAACATTTTGAAGACGGCGCGCGTGACCGGTGCTTTCACTCTCTCTTGTTCCCTCAGTTAAACAAGCGCAGCAATCACTCATATCACTTACCGGTCAAATATGGCTTTGGCGGGACAAAAATCAGTATTAGGAAGGCTGGCAGAAAACAGCTCAACAGTTCCAGTCTTCGTGCGCTTGATGTTTAAACGCACTTGCTTTTAAACAAACATCCCGCCCCCACACTCACATCTACACGCACGTCAAATACAACACATGGATGATCATCGGCCTGTTCATATCGGCCCTATTTTGACATCGGAACGATACCGATGTGTAAAAAATTGACCAAATCGGCCGATGTTATATCGGCGGCCGATATATCGTGCACCACTAATGTTGTGTAATGGAGACACTACATCACAGCTAAAAAAGATTTGAGTCCCCTTTTAATGTTCAGGTACAAGTCAATACACTGACTTTGTTCATCTTGCACACTGAATATGGGTTAGCACTCTTAATTTTGAACTATGAATTTTGAAAGTGCACAAGATTGATGAATTTAAAACGTAGAGTAGTGCTCATTCCCGGGGACATGACTGCCATTGCTGTTTCCTGTGCAGTTGTTGGAAGAAAGACTCTGAGCGCTAGTCTATTTTTAATGTAGTTAAATATAAATGGATCGACTTGATGCCATTGTTCTGGTGATAATGCTCTCTGAAGTAGAGGCCAGTCCATAAATAGCTCGGATAGTCCCTTCAAATAGTTACCAATGATTGGAAAAGCTAGCCAAGGTGGATCACTACATCTGCAGCACTTAACCTATCCATCACCACACCCTAAAGGGGAAATGAAACAGTCAATCAAGTTTACATGATTTTACAAGATGGATTTCCACTATAATCAACAATTATATAAGAAACATGACAAATGTAAACACATAAAAGAAAAAATCTTTCGCCGCCAGGGCGCTGCAATTGTGCAGTGAATATCACATCATCAAACTGTGTTTACACCAGTGTTTTGACTGTGAACGACTAATGTTAAGCCCGGAACACACCAAGCCGACGGGCGGCCGTCTGGCAGATTTTATGCGTCGGCCAACTAAGTTTCCTCGGTGTGATACGCACGGTTCCATGCCGTCGGCTGAAAATAGTCCTCGTCGGCTTTATGTTGAATCGACGTCGGGCCGTTGGGGAAAGAGAGAACTCTGATTGGCTGTTCAGCTTAGTGAAACAGTCTGTGCTCGTGAATAAACCATACGCAAAACAGCAAGCAAAGAAGTCAAAACGGTAAAGATAGAAGGCTGTTCTTATGTTACGTCTTCTTATCTGAGTGTTCCTTGGTGAATATTTCAATATTAACATGAGTGGAGTGGAATAAAGACAGTGTTTAGCAGGATTGATATTCAGAACGGTAAGCACGCGCTGCTTTGGTTACATTATGTGTATCTGAAGCTGCAGCGTCAGTTTTCCTTTCTGCATGACGAATATAGATTAATATATCTGCAGAAATGGATAGTTGGCTCATTACACGCAGGCGCAGAACACACATTATAGCAAACGGTCGGCTGTAGTTCTCTCGATGTGTACAAGTGCAGCTTTTTACCTCGACGAGAGCGGAGGACGAGAGGCGACAACACAGTTGGCTTTCATCAGCGCTAGTTCGTTGGCGTCTTCTTGGTGTGTTCTGGGCTTTAGGTACAGACATTAGTCAAAAAGACGACGTCTAATGTTATATGTTGACAAACTGCACATAGAAACATTGTTCACGATGTCCGCCATCATATTCGCGTCTCGTCAACACCATGTAAGTTAGCATGTGTTTGTTAAAGTGGAAACGAAACGTCCATGTTTTCGCACTGGTAGTGCTAGTAGCTATTAGGAAAAAGTGTCTCCGCTCTGACATCCTTCAGGGAAAGCATCGCCGCTTCCAATACGTCTAAGTTACCTCAGTTGGTAAATGTGTGGTAAACATGCACGCCGGTGATGCAGAATTGACCACACAATACATAGTCAAGGTCAACCTCTTGACAGCAGATGGACTCTGACACGGTGGGCATCGCAGGACAACAGCCACACTGACACCTGTAGTGTTACAGACCCGCTCTTCACCCCAAACCACCACCGGCTGTCCTACACAGCGACGTAACTCACATGGTGTTGACGAGACGCGAATATGACGGCAGACATCGTGAACAATGTTTCTATGTGTTGTTTGTCAACATATAACATTAGACGTCGTCTTTTTGTCTAATGACTGTACCTAACATTAGTCGTTCGCAGTCAAAACACTGCTGTAAACAGTTTTATCAGTGCCCAGACTCAGAGCCTGAGATAACCAACCCCGTGACGTCACATGTTACAATACTGTACAATGGCAGCGCCCTGACGGCGAAAGATATAATGTTTTTTCTTTTATTCTTTTATATGTTTACAGTTGTCATGTTTCTTATATTATTGTTGATTATAGTGGAAATCCGTCTTGTTAATCATGTAAACTTGATTGACTGCTTCATTTCCCCTTTACACCATTCTCCACACCTCAACCTGATGAGATCAGAGTCAGAGCGGCTCATCCTGATGGCTGATCTTGTGCTGTGAGATCTGCAGTCGTTCAGGACTGAAGGAGAGCAGCGTCAGCTGAGGAACAGAGAGTGAGCGCTGAGAGAAACTGATCCAGGAGCTGAGAGGCAGATTAGCTCACGTCACAGACATATGTGCTCTTATTTATAGCAGCAGATCCTCTGAGGCCCGGGCTGCTTACTGAGGTATTACTTCCTCATCAACACAAACCCCATGTCTTCCATGAACACACATCTACACACTGATGACTAAAACAGCCTAGTGTGTGTGTGCGGTATGGTAGTAGCTGTACAGCTCATCAGTTAGCAGGACACCACAGACACTACCTGTGTTACAGTAGCTTGTTTATTCACACAATAACTAATAACTCATTTCCTGGATTGCGTTGCCGTTGCAGTTGTTCATTGGCTGTATTGTTCAGTGGTGATGTTTGTGTCAGTCGTCAGTCAGTGATGGTCCAGCGCACATCACACAATCTCATCTCCAGCACACCTCGACACACTCGTGCTTCATCTCCCCAGCAGAATCAGCTTCACGTGTTGACCATGGCTGCGTTCCAAACCGCATACTTCCCTACTATTTAGTATGGGAAAAAGGGTAGGCGAGCAAAAAAGTATGAATGAATCCAAAAGAGTAGGCGAGAATTACCTGGGTGACGTAATAATTGTCGCGAGATTCGGACTTAAGTGCGTTCCAATATGCCTACTTTCCTACTATATAGTAGGCGAAAACAGTACGTGAAGGAAGCAGTACGTTCGAAACATCAGTTTTCATAAAAAGAGTAGGGGAGAAGTTCCCGGATGACTTACTGCTTCCGCCCAGATTTTTGAGTGCTTTTCCATGGGTACTCATGATACTCATCTATCCCAGGATGCCACGCGAGCGAGGATACGTTAATATCAACATCGCGGAGATCAGCGATGTTTAACAGTTTTCTCCAAAAGAGATCTTCGAGCAGCTGCCTGGCTCCTTTGTGCAAACATTACAAACGCAGAGGAAAACTGTTCTAGGATGTGCTGTCAAGTTACTGATGTTATGAAGTGTTAGTGCACCTGTCGCTCATATAATTTAAACTTATTACATGCAAGATCATGGAAAGATACTATAGTTTATGTAACAATCATAATGACAAAACAGAAAATATAAAGATCATTGGTTTGTGTACTTCACAATATGACATAAAATTATATTTATACACAGGAAAAAAGAACAATAAAAAAGGCTAAATATCTTCATTATAGTTCTTCATAATACATAAAAAAGTTGTTATATGTCTGAGTGATGAAACGAGGTAAAATCATTAAGAAAAAGGAAAACTTAAAGGAGAAACTTTTTGGGTATAAAATAAAGAAATTAACAACATAATCAAGAGATGACGATTTTGGGGTTTCTTAAAAAAATATCGTTATAAGAATAACACTGTTGGTCACATTAGTAGCCTAGGGTTTATAATATAACAACTTAAATCAACCCAAATATATTCATAAAATAAATGGGCAGCTGTTTCTTCAACAATACCACAACAAAATGAGCAAGTTTAATCAATATCAAGATATTTATCGATAGATGAATTAAACGTATCGTTCATATATTTTATGGTGTTGCGCGTCGTAGGTCACATGATAACGTCAACATGGCAGATGACCGGTTCGCATTCATACTCAACGAGATTTGGCTATAAAGTACCTACTCTTTTAGCGCTCGATGAGTAAGTACTTATTGATATTAAGTACCTACTCATTGAGTATGCGGTTTGGAACGCAGCCCATGTTTTAAACACAGCTGTTTCAGTGTCATCAGGGGGACATGGACCTGTGTGTGTGTGTGTGTTATGGTGTGATGTTGAACAGAGAGCTCAGGAATCTCCCCAAATGCCGTAATAACCAATCAGAACAATAGGCAAATCTATTTTCTAAAGTGTGGTGATGATGATTGGCCGTTGCCGTCAGGATCGAGTCCTCGAGCGCTCCTGTACAGCACTATTTAAAGGGCCAGGGACCGCAGACCACATGAGCTCACTCAGAGTACAGACTGATCTCATGAAGTAGTGTGTGTATGACACGACAATTCGTATTTGCATTTTTGGCGTGCTATCAAGACGCATAATCGCTTTTCAGCGTGTTTATGAACGCCGTTGACTTAACGTTATATAAATATAGGACTTACCTCAACCCCGTCCCTAAACTTAACCGTCACTGGAGTTAATGGCATTTATGACTGGACATTTGACGCTCGTGTACGGACACGCGGAATGACGCAGACGTTAATGGCGTAGACAAACATGCGCACACGCGGATAGCTCAAAATGCGTAGAGATAACACGCCACTTGACTCGAAAGTATGTTTACGCAAAAGTCGTGATGTCATGTTGCAGAGTAGAACTTCAAACTATTCTTGTTCTTTATGGAATATTGCAGAGTATTTTGTAAATGATTTATGCATGCACAGCACTATTGTGTTAATAATGTTCAGAATCGGTTCCTTTTGCAGGGTCTGTTCTCTGATGATGTGGGCGGGGCTATAACCTGTCACTCACATGAGATCAGCCAATAGCAAACTACAACCGTCTCATCAACTCCCCACAGACACAGTGAAGCCCCGCCCACATGCGTTCTCGTTCCTGAAGCGTTTCTCTCGATATGAAGAGACCAGCGTAACTTCCCTTTCAGGAGGATCTTAAATCCAGTCATGACAATCAGAATCCCACTTGTTTTAATTTACAGGAAATGATTGAATAATTCTGTCATGATGATTTAAGGATGAGTGAATGAACTCTTCTGTTCTGTAGAGTACTTTAATAATGTCAGCTCATGTTAACAGATTAATAGCAGTATCTCCTGAATATTAATATTGCAACGTTCTCTCAGATATGCATATCATGTATCGTGTACACACACACACAGCTGTACAGGACCACGTCTCTACACAACGCTCAGTAAATCCTCCAACACATCAGGAACACATTCAGCTGTGAAGATAGAGCGGAGTTAACCCTCTGAGGACTAAAAACTTGTCAGAGACACGACAGATCTCTTCTTTTAAATGAAGTCATTTATATAGAAAATGCAACAATTCTCAGTTGATGTAATCTGTATGAAAAGAGAGAGATGTCAGTCTTTTTCCTTTCACCTCACTGAGAGCGCGCGCTATTCAAACGCTAATGTTGAGGCAAACGCCCACATCAGCCGGAGATAACACTAGCCAGTTTATCTCAAATCTAACCTTACCTCGTGTTGCTGCGCTGTGAGGAATAATACTGTCACAATAATCCTGGAAAAGTTCCCTCAGTTTCACTTCGAGGAGGAGCACACGGATTCAGCTGATATAAGTCAGTTATTCTTAAGTTCTTTGTTCTAATAGTGAAAATCTAAAAACTACGCAACTTTACATTATTAGGAATTTATAACCTAGGCTAAATTTGAGATTATTATTATGATTGATTTATTTATTTTTATTTTTGCATGACTTTGCAAAGTGACAAAATGAATCAGAGCACACCTAACATTAGTCCACACTTGTATTTTAAACTAAATTGAGTCTTATTTCATGCAAAGGAACAATATAATACCACTTTCATTTTCTCTATTTGAAAGTTTTTCATGCTGTTATTTGATGTAAAGTTTTTAAATTGTGATGTTAATAAAATACATTTAACAGTTAAACTTAAATCCTAGTTTATTAACATCTTGTTGGGTTAATTGGGGATGGGGCTCAGAACCGTTTCCTTACATCTGAAGTGGGGAAATAAATAAATGGAAATAAATGTTTGTTATTCATTTTTCTGGTGAAAGTGTCTTGCCCCAGGCTGTAATGCAAATCGATTTTTCAAATCTATGGTAGCTTGATATTATGATATTGACAATATGGGTATCATCTACCAACTGTCATGATTCTGCCCTCAAGTCCTTGATTTTCTCTAGTTTTGGGGCAGGATCATGACAGAATCATGTTTTGTGTACGAGCGCATGGCCTGTTTGTGTTGTCTCGTTTCATACCCCGCCCCCTCGTTAACCTCATCCGGTCATTATTGTTCCCCTCATTAGTTTCTCCACATTTAATCCCCGTGTGTTTGCCGTCCTGTGCTGGTTCATTCTCAAACTCAGGTTCATGCTATGGGTGAGACTTTACCTGTGTGTCAAGAGTCCTGTCTAGTGAAGAAGTTATCTTGTAATGCCTGTTATATCTTGCGTAGTTTATGGTCAAGTCTGAAGTCTAGTGTCATTACAGTTTGTTTCTATTTCCCCTCATTGGTTTAGTTTTCCTGTTTTTGTCCTTGTGTGCTCTACAAACTGTCTGCTCTTGGGTTCATCCTGAAATTCATGACCCCAACAAACATTGAATTGAATTAGCATATCCATTATGTAAAACAGTAACCAATAGGCTAACGTTACGATAAAGACGCTGGCTTTTAAATGTGAGCTACGCGATCTTTTGACGTTTGAAAATAATAAAGCCCATGAAACTATAGTCACATTTGGGCCCTATGATTTCGGATCTCTCCACGGCTCTGCTTTCGTCCGCAAAAAGTTGAGAAGCTCAACGATATGAGCCGTCGGTGCCGCCGAGCAGTTCGTACGTGACTTATGCAGTGTACACTAATTCACCGCCACAAACTGCGTTTCATTTTTTAACACTGTTTAAAATCTCTCTCTCTCTCACACACACACACACACATCGTGCACACCACGTCTCTCTATGAGGCGCTGGACTGGACAAAAGCGAAGCGAACATCGTGAGCGACACTGGGCAAGAGAGACACAGAGTGACTTAATTTAAACTTACATAAACTAATATAATTTATAATGCTGGACAGTTTAAATCATGCAGTTTTTGTCCTGAAAAGGCTACTGAGTAAATGTCTGTATATTACCTCAATAACTTTAAGGTCATTTCTAATTTATTTGTATTTTTAAATACATTTTAATCATTAACTTTAAAAGTACACTCTTTTTACGACTAAAATAACAATCAAGGGTAAAAAAAAACTAATTCCCAAAAATTAAAACGGAATTACGACAGTGGTAGAAGACAATACAGTGTCCCTACTGTAGGGGGACCCTGAGAGCAACATTTCAAAAGTAACATAATGCATAGTTGGGGATGGGCGGGGCTCCATTGGGGCTCCTCCCCTAAACGCATGTGAAGCTTTTGATCAAACTTGAGAACCCTGCTTCTGACATCATGACCAGACCTGTGGTCACTCAGCTCGCACCATCACGGTCACTCCTGTCTCCATATAACACTTCCTGAAGAAGTGTGTGTGCTGGCATGATCATGGGAAGATGCTCGAGCTGATGAATCATGATTCTGCACACACAGCTCGTTTGATTTCGAGTAAACTTTGACTTTTCAGGACCATATACAACACTAAAACTATTCTGAAACATTTGGAGACCAGCTAAAGCATCGTATACAGTAGGGGAAGCTTAACATTGAGCTCCTTTAGTAGCACTCAGTGAACAGTTTTCATAACTCAGTCTGATGTCGCTGTCACTCTCTGGGTATGATCACGTCAGAATGATGATGATGATTATCAATAACGATCATAAGAGAGACTGATAAATCACGCGCTGAACCAGTCAAACCCCGCAGCTCTGAGTTATGGTCCAGACAGCACCAGCAGGATGAGGATGAGGATGAGGAGGAGTTGCTGTGTTAATAATCAGCTTATGGCGATCTCCACCGCGAACACAGAAACACGTTGTAAACATAGTGTAAACACAGCGACATTACCTCTGGTGTGGGACGCCGAGTGTCCATCGATGAAGATTAAAACCCCCCCGAGACCAGTGGCATTACATTCCCAGTGTTTGATCTCGGTCCATATCCACAAACTGACACCACGGAGTGTGTGAGCGCGCGCCCGCCGAGCGCGTGCATGGCTGCTGAACGAGCCGCATCACATACGCGTGCACGAGACCACGCGCGCCGCTGCCGCTGTTTATCTGATAAACGGACTTTAAATCATCAAACACTACCTCATGATCATAATACCGGCAACAGACGCACGGTCACGCACCGCCACGACACGCCACGACACGACTCACCGCACTGCCTGCAGCTCTTGCGTGTTGAGAGGCTTTAAATGAAACGCTATTTTTGTGCCAGCCTGTCATGATGCTGGATCAGGGATTTCCATGCACAAAATCTTTAGGTTTTCGAATTATTTTGTAAAGAAATATTGAGATCAAATGTTGTAATTTGTATAAAAACCAAGTAAACAATGTTTGGTTCCCAGATCAAATAATCGTTCCCTGATGGTTAGGAAAGTTCCCTTAAAGGTTCTCTAACCTCTACATATAATATGTCAAGTTTTGGGTAATTAAAGGGTAGTCTAATAAAGAAATCAGCCTTGATGAGCCAGCAAGGAAAGAAGAGGCTGTGTGACATTGTGATTTTTCATTTTAATTAGCAAGAAATATTCACCTTGTTGAAAAAACAATTAAAAAAAAAATCAAGTATAAAAATTTCATTTAAAGTTTATTCCTTGTCTCGTGACACATACATTGGATTCTCTGGGCTAAGCCCCGGATATCCACTCGCCCTAGAACCGCCCCTGAAAATATATTTATAGAAAATTTGAAAGGTAATTGCCAGATGTTTTACTGCGTCACATGGCAACCAACAATTTATTAAATGTTACAAAATATTGTAACTCAAAGTTTTCCTCTAACTGCAGTCACAGCTGTAGAAATAAGTTGCAGCAGTGTAATTCACACAATTCACCACAGGAGGGCGACTGGTTGTCTTGTTTTACAGTTTTAGTGCTTTACGTTTTATGTTCAAAATGTTCAAAGGGTTATATAATGAGCGAGTACATGTATCAGTTGTCCAAATCGTGCTTTGTCTTATCCCGAAACACTGTGGTACACCTATAATAAGTGTTTATATTCGGACTATTTTATACTGGTTCTGGTCTTACCGCTGCGGAGGAGCACAGTACCTGCGTGACACGTCATACATTTGGTTCAATATTAATACGCTAACTTAACGTTACCTTTGGCTCGTGGAGAGAATAATATTCGTTTGAACTTTTTTCATTTCATTTGAACACACACCAGAAATCTTGCAGAGTCGATTTATCTATTTTGCTGACTCAAATCTTTAAATGTTTATGTGTAAAATGACAGCAGTGTAATTCACACAGTTCACCACAGGAGGGCGACTATACTCCATTTTCAAAAGAATAGCCTATCGCAGACAGAGGTGGGCTAAGGGGGCTTTTTACAGTAAAACCCCGAATGTTTTTATTTCCTTGCATTGTACACACCATTACTGAGAGAATTTAATTCATTAAGTTACATAAATGGTCTATAGGTTTAGAAAGGGGAGCTGGAAGGCAGGTGAAGTTCAGTTTTTTTTATTTAAAAAATATGATTTATGAAATATATATTTTATAAGTTATGTTTTTGCACAGTGACATCCTGGCTCTGGCTAAATCTACATCTGTCCACTGCAGAGGCTAATAACCACAACCTGGAGGAGGAACTATTAATGTATAAAAGTATAATACAACCTTATAACATTTAGCTACAGTAGATTTTAGTCTTCACTCACCCACTAGGCTTGTAAAACATTTTAGGCCATGTATGCTAGTGAAAGAGTTGCAATGCAGAGCCCTGCATAGGCTACATAGCTGTAGGCCCTATATTCACCAATGGTTTTAATGGTTTTACAAATGTTTAATTCTCCCTAAATGCCAGATCTATTATTTTATTAGTTTTACTTTTTTTTATATTAGTTAACTAAAGTGTTATTCACACCCAGTGCTACTTTGGTTGTACTAAAAAAAGTTATATTAGTTCAGTTTTAGTCTACAATCATCTCGCTAACAATAGTTACTTTTATTTTGAAAGGGTTTCCGGTTACAATCGCTTCCAAAAAGGAATGGACCACGTGACTCCCGTTTTTGGGTTATAAACGAAAAACGAATTGACAGAAGTTCAAAGACTCACTTCATTCTTTGTTCAAAAATGAATAACGATAAAATGATCTCCAAAAAAAACGAAAAACGGGCAGTTTTTAATTGGTTTTTCGTTTTCGAAGTGATTCTGACACCAAAAACGTTTATTTGGTTTTTCTATCTGAAACAAAAAACAGCAGAAAAACTGTATTTTCGTTTTATAATTACAAACGAATTACGGATTATCTATTTCGCTGACTCAAATCTTTAAATGTTTATGGGTAAAATGACAGCAGTGTAATTCACACAGTTCACCACAGGAGGGCGACTATACTCCATTTTCAAAACAATATCGCAGACAGGGGTGGGCTAAGGGTGCTTTTTACAGTAAAACCCCAAATGTTTTTATTTCTTTACATTGTACACACCATCACTGAGAGAATTTAATTAATTAAATGTATATTTCTCGACTCTAGCATCAAAGCGTCCAAAACCGACGAGAACCGCCCACTCAGGCTAATGCTTCTGACTGACATGTAAGCTGGCCAACCATCGTTGAGAAGCTCAGCGTCTGTACCAGGCAGCCAATGAAATTAAATATGCAGAAGCCAGGTGTTTGTTGATGGCAAGAAACTAGAAATAAAGGATGGTATCAAAGTTCTTCAAAAAAAAAAAAAAAACAGAAAGTGAATTATTTTTGTTATTAAAGAGATTTTATAAGTCACCTATTTTTATCTATTCTCACAAAAATCATGTTGTAAAGTAAATGCTATTTATTAGCATTTAGTCAGCAAGGAAACGAGGCTGTGTGACATTGTGATTTTTACTTTTTACTAGCAAGAAATATTCACCTTGTTAAAAAATAAAATAAAAAAATATATATATAAAATTTTTTTATTTTAAAGTTTATTCCTTGATTCGAGACACATACATGGATTTCTCTGAGCTAAGCCCCGGATGTACACTCGCCCTAGAACCGCCCCTGAAAATATATTTATAGAAAATTTGAAAGGTAATTGCCAGATGTTTTACTGCGTCACATGGCAACCAACAATTTATTAAATGTTACAAAATATTGTAACTCAAAGTTTTCCTCTAACTGCAGTCACAGCTGTAGAAATAAGTTGCAGCAGTGTAATTCACACAGTTCACCACAGGAGGGCGACTATACTCCATTTTCAAAAGAATAGCCTATCGCACACAGAGGTGGGCTAAGGCGGCTTTTTACAGTAAAGCCCCGAATGTTTTTATTTCCTTGCATTGTACACACCATCACTGAGAGAATTTAGTTCATTAAATGTATATTTCTCGACTCTCGCATCATAAAGTCCGAAGATATATCGCATTGTCATACACAACCAAAAAGATCCGCCCACTCAGGCTAATGCTTCTGACTGACATGTAACCTGACCAACCATCGTTGAGAAGCTCAGCGTCTGTAGCAGGCAGCCAATGAAATTAAATGATTTTGAAGCTAGGTGTTTTTTTGATGCCAAAATATTAGTACTTAATGAGTATTAAGGATGGTATAAAAGTTCTCACAAAAAAATAAAAAATAAAAACAGGATCAGGAAGTAAATAATTTTTGTTGTTAACGAGATATTTTAGTCACCTCTTTTTATCTATTCTCACAAAAATCATGTTGTAAAGTAAATGTTTATTTATTAAAACAATAATAGAGCCGAGCTAGCTATTTTACCATGTCTGGGATGAGTCAGCAAGGAAACAAGAGGCTGTGTGACATTGTGATTTTTCATTTTCATTAGCAAGAAATATTCACCTTGCTAATATATATATATATATATATATATATATATATATATATATATATATATATATATATATATATATATATATATGTATGTATATATATTTTATTTTAAAGTTTATTCCTTGATTCGAGACACATACATGGATTTCTCTGAGCTAAGCCCCGGATGTACACTCGCCCTAGAACCGCCCCTGAGAATATATTTATAGAAAATTTGAAAGGTAATTGCCAGATGTTTTACTGCGTCGCATGGCAACCAACAATTTATTAAATGTTACAAAATATTGTAACTCAAAGTTTTCCTCTAACTGCAGTCACAGCTGTAGAAATAAGTTGCAGCAGTGTAATTCACACAGTTCACCACAGGAGGGCGACTATACTCCATTTTCAAAAGAATAGCCTATCGCACACAGAGGTGGGCTAAGGCGGCTTTTTACAGTAAAGCCCCGAATGTTTTTATTTCCTTGCATTGTACACACCATCACTGAGAGAATTTAATTCATTAAATGTATATTTCTCGACTCTCGCATCATAAAGTCCGAAGATATATCGCATTGTCATACACAACCAAAAAGATCCGCCCACTCAGGCTAATGCTTCTGACTGACATGTAACCTGACCAACCATCGTTGAGAAGCTCAGCGTCTGTAGCAGGCAGCCAATGAAATTAAATGATTTTGAAGCTAGGTGTTTTTTGATGCCAAAATATTAGTACTTAATGAGTATTAAGGATGGTATAAAAGTTCTCACAAAAAAATAAAAATAAAAACAGGATCAGGAAGTAAATAATTTTTGTTATTAACGAGATATTTTAGTCACCTCTTTTTATCTATTCTTACAAAAATCATGTTCTAAAGTAAATGTTTATTTATTAAAACAATAATAGAGCCGAGCTAGCTATTTTACCATGTCTGGGATGAGTCAGCAAGGAAACAAGAGGCTGTGTGACATTGTGATTTTTAATTTTCATTAGCAAGAAATATTCACCTTGTTAATATATATATATATATATATATATATATATATATATATATATATATATATATATATATATATATATATATATATATATATATATATATATATATATATATATATATATTTAATTATTTTAAAGTTTATTCCTTGATTCGAGACACATACATGGATTTCTCTGAGCTAAGCCCCGGATGTACACTCGCCCTAGAACCGCCCCTGAAAATATATTTATAGAAAATTTGAAAGGTAATTGCCAGATGTTTTACTGCGTCACTTGGCAACCAACAATTTATTAAATGTTACAAAATATTGTAACTCAAAATTTTCCTCTAACTGCAGTCACAGCTGTAGAAATAAGTTGCAGCAGTGTAATTCACACAATTCACCACAGGAGGGCGACTGGTTGTTTAAAGTTTTAGTGCTTAACGTTTTGTGTTCAAAATGTTCAAAGGTTTATATAATGAGCGAGTACATGTATCAGTTGTCCAAATCGTGCTTTGTCTTATCCCGAAACACTGTGGTACACCTATAATAAGTGTTTATATTCGGACTATTTTATACTGGTTCTGGTCTTACCGCTGCGGAGGAGTACAGTACCTGTGTGACTCGTCATACATGTTCGGTTCAATATTAATACGCTAACTTAACGTTATCACCATTACATTTTAGCGTTAGTTGACATGATAACTAGAATAAAGGTAATGTTGATTTATTGGAATTATTGAGAAGCTCAGCCGACACATGCAACACTAACTCTATCGACACATGGAAGGTATAGATAGTTTTTTTTATATTGTTTCCAAAATAGTTTTTATTTACCTATTCTAAGTAATGTTTTGTAATGAAATGCATGTTGTATTTGTTACAGTAGTACTGTTGTAGTAGTACATTCAATATGACAGAAGCTAAGATTGAACAGATGTCAAAGCCTTTATTATCTCACAAACTATCATAGTAGCTTGATGACATATTATTGTTGAATTAAATGTTTTCAGGTATTACCTGCACCCATAGGATGCATAATTTGTACCAATGGAGGTTAGGTCATGATGTTTGGAAATGGTAGTATTCATTTTGGGGTTTTTTTGTAATACCCAATAGTTGCCGGACGCTGTCCTGTCTGAAATTCTGCTCCACGTGGTCCTTGAGGAGGGGAATCTGGATTGTTGAATCTGTCTTTAGTTTGTTCTAAATTCAGAAGTCTGGTGGATACAGACTCATTTAGGAGGAGGACACACTTCTGCTGGCTTGACGGTATGTATTTACTTTTACACATTTGATTTAAATGTGGTTTAAATGGTAACTGAGTAATGTATTGGTAGCCTATGCCAGCATGTCTTCAATTATTCCCTTTTTAATAGTGTTCATTTTTTAACCTTATTCATTTTTATGCTCCTCAAATTGAAATATTCAGGTGTAACAAATTGGAGAGAGAAGACATGTGAAGAGTATTATCAAATGTACACACTACAGCCCTGCAGACACTGCAATGACATTTACAAGAACTGCTTACCAGGTGTATCAATTATGAATGAAAATGTGCTTAATGACAAAATGGAATTAGAATAGTCATCCATGTGTCTTGTTATTAAGGTAATTTGGATATTAATGTCCCAATTTTCTTATGAATCCTCTAGGTTATGTTGGAAGAGGAAAACGAGGAGAAATCCAAGGGTTTTACTCGGAAAACACCCATCCAGGGTTTTGCAGTGATTGGTGTCAGCTGCTGGTGAGTGAAAATTCATTCACTCTTCCAGGTCCAGTCTAAAAGCCTGCTTAACTATCCAACTTGTCTAACTGCGTATAGGACACATGAGATTGGTTCCAACCAGCACACCGCTTGTTCAGCCTGCTTCAATCGGGTAAGAGGTACAGCCTCTTCTCAGGCAGTTAGACTGCTGAATAAGCACCATCCCCGGCTACCTCTTCTCACCTAATCCACTACACTACCCAACAACTACAATAACCATGAACTGGACTTTGCATTGTTGCAGCACATTCAAGTATACATCATCTTTTTCTGGTTAGTATTGATTCTCTGCCTCATACACTTTTTTTTTTTAATCTATATTCCTGTTTGATATCTGCCGCTGTGCCTTGTTATAAAATATGCTCTTGTTGATCTTATTCCTCATAAATTGCACTGTCGACTGATGCCCTAAAGTAATTGACAATAAATTGTTTAGATGATCTTTAACTAAAATTATTTCATTCTAACTTTGCTAATCTAATAGAAGAGCTCAAGTCTGAGGAACACCCTCATCAGTCTTTTTTCTGCTGACCGGGTTACCTTATGTGATAGGATTCACAAAATTATACTTTTGTATTTCTTTAATGAATAAAGTGAACATTGAACTACTTTCTGAGGAGGGAGTGTTTTATCAGTTTGTTTTGGTAGTTTGTCCTGATAATGGTGAGCCTAAACCCTCTATAACCTTGGAGGAACTGTGTGTGTGTGTGTGTGTGTGTGTGTGTGTTGAATGCAGGTCTTGTGATATGCAACAACAGACCACGAGATGCATTTCTACTTCCAAGGTCATCGCCGAACCAAGTTTTGGATTCTGACAATTATCTTGATTAATGTTGACTTGAGCAGCTATCTATCCATAAGTGTAGAATTGTTTAGACAATCTCCTTGTGAGATTTTTGACGCCTGGCTCTACCGATGAAACTGCAAACTATTCTTCAGTAAATGTTTACTTATTTGATTGAACCTCGTGACTCCTAGTCGTTCATCATATACTGGGTCTTTAAACTGTTATCCTCTAACACTAGAAACATGGTATATCATGTTAAACCATGCTGTAACATTATACAACTTTTTCAAACTTTCTGGCTAGGCTTTTTCAAGCCAGTTTTATCTGAATTTTACCATCTTGTTCATGACTGCTGATCATTCTGATTTCAGAATAAATATCAAGCCTATTTAAAAAGTTATAGCTGCTTAATAAACAAATACAAGAATGTTATAAGTACTGCAAGTGTAAAACTGAACTTAATGATAGCAAAATATGATCTTAAACGGCACTGAGACAATGTTCTTTTTATATTTTAGACAGGATTTTCATTAAGTTTAATGAATGTTTATGTACATAGGAATAAATTCACATTTATTTAATTATTTAACAAACATGTATAGTCATAAGTTATATTAATACACATACAAATGCATAATTTCAAGTGTAGCTTTTTTGTTTCTTATGTCTATGATGTTTGTAACTTGAATTGAAACGAATAATATAAAATAATTACTACTTAAAGTATTTTATGTAAATAATTACTAAAATTATACAAAATTAATGTATAATTATAAAATTATAATAAGCTAAAACCGGCATACACCTCCGATTTCCGGTTATTAGCTTTATTAGTTTTTTTTTAGTTCAAAATGTTCAAAGGTTTATATAATGAGCGAGTACATGTATCAGTTGTCCAAATCGTGCTTTGTCTTATCCCGAAACACTGTGGTACACCTATAATAAGTGTTTATATTCGGACTATTTTATACTGGTTCTGTTCTCACCGCTGCGGAGGAGTACAGTACCTGCGTGACTCGTCATACATGTTTGGTTCAGTATTAATACGCTAATTTAACGTTACCTTTGGCTCGTGGAGAGAATAATATTCGTTTGAACTTTTTTATTTCACTTGAACACACACCAGAAATCTTGCAGAATCGATTTATCTATTTCGCTGACTCAAATCTTTAAATGTTTATGGGTAAAATGACAGCAGTGTAATTCACACAGTTCACCACAGGAGGGCGACTATACTCCATTTTCAAAAGAATAGCCTATCGCACACAGGGGTGGGCTAAGGCGGCTTTTTACAGTAAAGCCCCGAATGTTTTTATTTCCTTGCATTGTACACACCATCACTGAGAGAATTTAATTCATTAAATGTATATTTCTCGACTCTCGCATCATAAAGTCCGAAGATATATCGCATTGTCATACACAACCAAAAAGATCCGCCCACTCAGGCTAATGCTTCTGACTGACATGTAACCTGACCAACCATCGTTGAGAAGCTCGGCGTCTGTAGCAGGCAGCCAATGAAATTAAATGATTTTGAAGCTAGGTATTTTTTGATGCCAAAATAATAGTACTTAATGAGTATTAAGGATGGTATAAAAGTACTCACAAAAAAAATAAAAAATAAAAAATAGAAACAGGATCAGGAAGTAAATAATTTTTGTTGTTAACGAGATTTTTTAGTCACCTCTTTTTATCTATTCTCACAAAAATCATGTTGTAAAGTAAATGTTTATTTATTAAAACAATAATAGAGCCGAGCTAGCTATTTTACCATGTCTGGGATGAGTCAGCAAGGAAACAAGAGGCTGTGTGACATTGTGATTTTTAATTTTCATTAGCAAGAAATATTCACCTTGCTTATATATATATATATATATATATATATATATATATATATATATATATATATATATACACACATTTTATTTTAAAGATTATTCCTTGATTCGAGACACATACATGGATTTCTCTGAGCTAAGCCCCGGATGTACACTCGCCCTAGAACCGCCCCTGAAAATATATTTATAGAAAATTTGAAAGGTAATTGCCTGATGTTTTACTGCGTCACATGGCAACCAACAATTTATTAAATGTTACAAAATATTGTAACTCAAAGTTTTCCTCTAACTGCAGTCACAGCTGGGGAAATAAGTTGCAGCAGTGTAATTCACACAGTTCACCACAGGAGGGCGACTATACTCCATTTTCAAAAGAATAGCCTATCGCACACAGGGGTGGGCTAAGGCGGCTTTTTACAGTAAAGCCCCGAATGTTTTTATTTCCTTGCATTGTACACACCATCACTGAGAGAATTTAATTCATTAAATGTATATTTCTCGACTCTCGCATCATAAAGTCCGAAGATATATCGCATTGTCATACACAACCAAAAAGATCCGCCCACTCAGGCTAATGCTTCTGACTGACATGTAACCTGACCAACCATCGTTGAGAAGCTCGGCGTCTGTAGCAGGCAGCCAATGAAATTAAATAATAGGTGTTTTTGATGCCAAAATATTAGTACTTGATGAGTATTAAGGATGGTATAAAAGTTCTCACAAAAAAAATAAAAATAAAATAAAAACAGGATCAGGAAGTAAATAATTTTTGATATTAACGAGATATTTTAGTCACCTCTTTTTATCTGTTCTTACAAAAATCATGTTCTAAAGTAAATGTTTATTTATTAAAACAATAATAGAGCTGAGCTAGCTATTTTACCATGTCTGGGATGATTCAGCAAGGAAACAAGAGGCTGTGTGACATTGTGATTTTTAATTTTCATTAGCAAGAAATATTCACCTTGCTAATATATATATATATATATATATATATATATATATATATATACATTTTATTTTAAAGTTTATTCCTTGATTCGAGACACATACATGGATTTCTCTGAGCTAAGCCCCGGATGTACACTCGCCCTAGAACCGCCCCTGAAAATATATTTATAGAAAATTTGAAAGGTAATTGCCAGATGTTTTACTGCGTCACATGGCAACCAACAATTTATTAAATGTTACAAAATATTGTAACTCAAAGTTTTCCTCTAACTGCAGTCACAGCTGGGGAAATAAGTTGCAGCAGTGTAATTCACACAGTTCACCACAGGAGGGCGACTATACTCCATTTTCAAAAGAATAGCCTATCGCACACAGGGGTGGGCTAAGGCGGCTTTTTACAGTAAAGCCCCGAATGTTTTTATTTCCTTGCATTGTACACACCATCACTGAGAGAATTTAATTCATTAAATGTATATTTCTCGACTCTCGCATCATAAAGTCCGAAGATATATCGCATTGTCATACACAACCAAAAAGATCCGCCCACTCAGGCTAATGCTTCTGACTGACATGTAACCTGACCAACCATCGTTGAGAAGCTCAGCGTCTGTAGCAGGCAGCCAATGAAATTAAATGATTTTGAAGCTAGGTGTTTTTTGATGCCAAAATAATAGTACTTAATGAGTATTAAGGATGGTATAAAAGTACTCACAAAAAAAAAAAAATAAAATAAAAAATAAAAACAGGATCAGGAAGTAAATAATTTTTGTTGTTAACGAGATTTTTTAGTCACCTCTTTTTATCTATTCTCACAAAAATCATGTTGTAAAGTAAATGTTTCTTTATTAAAACAATAATAGAGCCGAGCTAGCTATTTTACCATGTCTGGGATGAGTCAGCAAGGAAACAAGAGGCTGTGTGACATTGTGATTTTTAATTTTCATTAGCAAGAAATATTCACCTTGCTTATATATATATATATATATATATATATATATATATATATATATATATATATATATATACATTTTATTTTAAAGTTTATTCCTTGATTCGAGACACATACATGGATGTCTCTGAGCTAAGCCCCGGATGTACACTCGCCCTAGAACCGCCCCTGAAAATATATTTATAGAAAATTTGAAAGGTAATTGCCAGATGTTTTACTGCGTCACATGGCAACCAACAATTTATTAAATGTTACAAAATATTGTAACTCAAAGTTTTCCTCTAACTGCAGTCACAGCTGGGGAAATAAGTTGCAGCAGTGTAATTCACACAGTTCACCACAGGAGGGCGACTGGTTGTTTAAAGTTTTAGTGCTTAACGTTTTGTGTTCAAAATGTTCAAAGGTTTATATAATGAGCGAGTACATGTATCAGTTGTCCAAATCGTGCTTTGTCTTATCCCGAAACACTGTGGTACACCTATAATAAGTGTTTATATTCGGACTATGTTATACTGGTTCTGGTCTTACCGCTGCGGAGGAGCACAATATCTGCGTGACTCGTCATACACGTTCGGTTCAATATTAATACGCTAACTTAACGTTATCACCATTACATTTTAGCGTTAGTTGACATGATAACTAGAATAAAGGTAATGTTGATTTATTGGAATTATTGAGAAGCTCAGCCGACACATGCAACACTAACTCTATCGACACATGGAAGGTATAGATAGTTTTTTTTATATTGTTTCCAAAATAGTGTTTATTTACCTATTCTAAGTAATGTTTTGTAATGAAGTGCATGTTGTATTTGTTACAGTAGTACTGTTGTAGTAGTACATTCAATATGACAGAAGCTAAGATTGAACAGATGTCAAAGCCTTTATTATCTCACAAACTATCATAGTAGCTTGATGACATATTATTGTTGAATTAAATGTTTTCAGGTATTACCTGCACCCATAGGATGCATAATTTGTACCAATGGAGGTTAGGTCATGATGTTTGGAAATGGTAGTATTCATTTTGGGGTTTTTTTGTAATACCCAATAGTTGCCGGACGCTGTCCTGTCTGAAATTCTGCTCCACGTGGTCCTTGAGGAGGGGAATCTGGATTGTTGAATCTGTCTTTAGTTTGTTCTAAATTCAGAAGTCTGGTGGATACAGACTCATTTAGGAGGAGGACACACTTCTGCTGGCTTGACGGTATGTATTTACTTTTACACATTTGATTTAAATGTGGTTTAAATGGTAACTGAGAAATGTATTGGTAGCCTATGCCAGCATGTCTTCAATTATTCCCTTTTTAATAGTGTTCATTTTTTAACCGTATTCATTTTTATGCTCCTCAAATTGAAATATTCAGGTGTAACAAATTGGAGAGAGAAGACATGTGAAGAGTATTATCAAATGTACACACTACAGCCCTGCAGACACTGCAATGACATTTACAAGAACTGCTTACCAGGTGTATCAATTATGAATGAAAATGTGCTTAATGACAAAATGGAATTAGAATAGTCATCCATGTGTCTTGTTATTAAGGTAATTTGGATATTAATGTCACAATTTTCTTATGAATCCTCTAGGTTATGTTGGAAGAGGAAAACGAGGAGAAATCCAAGGGTTTTACTCGGAAAACACCCATCCAGGGTTTTGCAGTGATTGGTGTCAGCTGCTGGTGAGTGAAAATTCATTCACTCTTCCAGGTCCAGTCTAAAAGCCTGCTTAACTATCCAACTTGTCTAACTGCGTATAGGACACATGAGATTGGTTCCAACCAGCACACCGCTTGTTCAGCCTGCTTCAATCGGGTAAGAGGTACAGCCTCTTCTCAGGCAGTTAGACTGCTGAATAAGCACCATCCCCGGCTACCTCTTCTCACCTAATCCACTACACTACCCAACAACTACAATAACCATGAACTGGACTTTGCATTGTTGCAGCACATTCAAGTATACATCATCTTTTTCTGGTTAGTATTGATTCTCTGCCTCATACACTTTTTTTTTTTAATCTATATTCCTGTTTGATATCTGCCGCTGTGCCTTGTTATAAAATATGCTCTTGTTGATCTTATTCCTCATAAATTGCACTGTCGACTGATGCCCTAAAGTAATTGACAATAAATTGTTTAGATGATCTTTAACTAAAATTATTTCATTCTAACTTTGCTAATCTAATAGAAGAGCTCAAGTCTGAGGAACACCCTCATCAGTCTTTTTTCTGCTGACCGGGTTACCTTATGTGATAGGATTCACAAAATTATACTTTTGTATTTCTTTAATGAATAAAGTGAACATTGAACTACTTTCTGAGGAGGGAGTGTTTTATCAGTTTGTTTTGGTAGTTTGTCCTGATAATGGTGAGCCTAAACCCTCTATAACCTTGGAGGAACTGTGTGTGTGTGTGTGTGTGTGTGTGTGTTGAATGCAGGTCTTGTGATATGCAACAACAGACCACGAGATGCATTTCTACTTCCAAGGTCATCGCCGAACCAAGTTTTGGATTCTGACAATTATCTTGATTAATGTTGACTTGAGCAGCTATCTATCCATAAGTGTAGAATTGTTTAGACAATCTCCTTGTGAGATTTTTGACGCCTGGCTCTACCGATGAAACTGCAAACTATTCTTCAGTAAATGTTTACTTATTTGATTGAACCTCGTGACTCCTAGTCGTTCATCATATACTGGGTCTTTAAACTGTTATCCTCTAACACTAGAAACATGGTATATCATGTTAAACCATGCTGTAACATTATACAACTTTTTCAAACTTTCTGGCTAGGCTTTTTCAAGCCAGTTTTATCTGAATTTTACCATCTTGTTCATGACTGCTGATCATTCTGATTTCAGAATAAATATCAAGCCTATTTAAAAAGTTATAGCTGCTTAATAAACAAATACAAGAATGTTATAAGTACTGCAAGTGTAAAACTGAACTTAATGATAGCAAAATATGATCTTAAACGGCACTGAGACAATGTTCTTTTTATATTTTAGACAGGATTTTCATTAAGTTTAATGAACGTTTATGTACATAGGAATAAATTCACATTTATTTAATTATTTAACAAACATGTATAGTCATAAGTTATATTAATACACATACAAATGCATAATTTCAAGTGTAGCTTTTTTGTTTCTTATGTCTATGATGTTTGTAACTTGAATTGAAACGAATAATATAAAATAATTACTACTTAAAGTATTTTATGTAAATAATTACTAAAATTATACAAAATTAATGTATAATTATAAAATTATAATAAGTTAAAACCGGCATACACCTCCGATTTCCGGTTATTAGCTTTATTAGTTTTTTTTTGAGTTCAAAATGTTCAAAGGTTTATATAATGAGCGAGTACATGTATCAGTTGTCCAAATCGTGCTTTGTCTTATCCCGAAACACTGTGGTACACCTATAATAAGTGTTTATATTCGGACTATTTTATACTGGTTCTGTTCTCACCGCTGCGGAGGAGCACAGTACCTGCGTGACTCGTCATACATGTTTGGTTCAGTATTAATACGCTAATTTAACGTTATCTTTGGCTCGTGGAGAGAATAATATTCGTTTGAACTTTTTTTATTTCACTTGAACACACACCAGAAATCTTGCAGAGTCGATTTATCTATTTCGCTGACTCAAATCTTTAAATGTTTATGGGTAAAATGACAGCAGTGTAATTCACACAGTTCACCACAGGAGGGCGACTATACTCCATTTTCAAAAGAATCGCCTATCGCACACAGGGGTGGGCTAAGGCGGCTTTTTACAGTAAAGCCCCGAATGTTTTTATTTCCTTGCATTGTACACACCATCACTGAGAGAATTTAATTCATTAAATGTATATTTCTCGACTCTCGCATCATAAAGTCCGAAGATATATCGCATTGTCATACACAACCAAAAAGATCCGCCCACTCAGGCTAATGCTTCTGACTGACATGTAACCTGACCAACCATCGTTGAGAAGCTCAGCGTCTGTAGCAGGCAGCCAATGAAATTAAATGATTTTGAAGCTAGGTGTTTTTTGATGCCAAAATAATAGTACTTAATGAGTATTAAGGATGGTATAAAAGTACTCACAAAAAAAATAAAAATAAAAAATAAAAACAGGATCAGGAAGTAAATAATTTTTGTTGTTAACGAGATTTTTTAGTCACCTCTTTTTATCTATTCTTACAAAAATCATGTTGTAAAGTAAATGTTTATTTATTAAAACAATAATAGAGCCGAGCTAGCTATTTTACCATGTCTGGGATGAGTCAGCAAGGAAACAAGAGGCTGTGTGACATTGTGATTTTCAATTTTCATTAGCAAGAAATATTCACCTTGTTAATATATATATATATATATATATATATATATATATATATATATATATATATATATATACATTTTATTTTAAAGTTTATTCCTTGATTCGAGACACATACATGGATTTCTCTGAGCTAAGCCCCGGATGTACACTCGCCCTAGAACCGCCCCTGAAAATATATTTATAGAAAATTTGAAAGGTAATTGCCAGATGTTTTACTGCGTCACATGGCAACCAACAATTTATTAAATGTTACAAAATATTGTAACTCAAATTTTTCCTCTAACTGCAGTCACAGCTGGGGAAATAAGTTGCAGCAGTGTAATTCACACAGTTCACCACAGGAGGGCGACTATACTCCATTTTCAAAAGAATAGCCTATCGCACACAGGGGTGGGCTAATGCGGCTTTTTACAGTAAAGCCCCGAATGTTTTTATTTCCTTGCATTGTACACACCATCACTGAGAGAATTTAATTCATTAAATGTATATTTCTCGACTCTCGCATCATAAAGTCCGAAGATATATCGCATTGTCATACACAACCAAAAAGATCCGCCCACTCAGGCTAATGCTTCTGACTGACATGTAACCTGACCAACCATCGTTGAGAAGCTCGGCGTCTGTAGCAGGCAGCCAATGAAATTAAATGATTTTGAAGCCAGGTGTTTTTGATGCCAAAATATTAGTACTTAATGAGTATTAAGGATGGTATAAAAGTTCTCACAAAAAAAAAATAAAAATAAAGTAAAAACAGGATCAGGAAGTAAATAATTTTTGATATTAACGAGATATTTTAGTCACCTCTTTTTATCTATTCTTACAAAAATCATGTTCTAAAGTAAATGTTTATTTATTAAAACAATAATAGAGCTGAGCTAGCTATTTTACCATGTCTGGGATGAGTCAGCAAGGAAACAAGAGGCTGTGTGACATTGTGATTTTTAATTTTCATTAGCAAGAAATATTCACCTTGCTAATATATATATATATATATATATATATATATATATATATATATATATATATATATATATATATATATATATATATATATATATATATATATATACATTTTATTTTAAAGTTTATTCCTTGATTCGAGACACATACATGGATTTCTCTGAGCTAAGCCCCGGATGTACACTCGCCCTAGAACCGCCCCTGAAAATATATTTATAGAAAATTTGAAAGGTAATTGCCAGATGTTTTACTGCGTCACATGGCAACCAACAATTTATTAAATGTTACAAAATATTGTAACTCAAATTTTTCCTCTAACTGCAGTCACAGCTGGGGAAATAAGTTGCAGCAGTGTAATTCACACAGTTCACCACAGGAGGGCGACTATACTCCATTTTCAAAAGAATAGCCTATCGCACACAGGGGTGGGCTAATGCGGCTTTTTACAGTAAAGCCCCGAATGTTTTTATTTCCTTGCATTGTACACACCATCACTGAGAGAATTTAATTCATTAAATGTATATTTCTCGACTCTCGCATCATAAAGTCCGAAGATATATCGCATTGTCATACACAACCAAAAAGATCCGCCCACTCAGGCTAATGCTTCTGACTGACATGTAACCTGACCAACCATCGTTGAGAAGCTCGGCGTCTGTAGCAGGCAGCCAATGAAATTAAATGATTTTGAAGCCAGGTGTTTTTGATGCCAAAATATTAGTACTTAATGAGTATTAAGGATGGTATAAAAGTTCTCACAAAAAAAAAATAAAAATAAAGTAAAAACAGGATCAGGAAGTAAATAATTTTTGTTGTTAACGAGATTTTTTAGTCACCTCTTTTTATCTATTCTCACAAAAATCATGTTGTAAAGTAAATGTTTCTTTATTAAAACAATAATAGAGCCGAGCTAGCTATTTTACCATGTCTGGGATGAGTCAGCAAGGAAACAAGAGGCTGTGTGACATTGTGATTTTTAATTTTCATTAGCAAGAAATATTCACCTTGCTAATATATATATATATATATATATATATATATATATATATATATATATATATATATATATATATATATATATATACATTTTATTTTAAAGTTTATTCCTTGATTCGAGACACATACATGGATTTCTCTGAGCTAAGCCCCGGATGTACACTCGCCCTAGAACCGCCCCTGAAAATATATTTATAGAAAATTTGAAAGGTAATTGCCAGATGTTTTACTGCGTCACATGGCAACCAACAATTTATTAAATGTTACAAAATATTGTAACTCAAATTTTTCCTCTAACTGCAGTCACAGCTGGGGAAATAAGTTGCAGCAGTGTAATTCACACAGTTCACCACAGGAGGGCGACTGGTTGTTTAAAGTTTTAGTGCTTAACGTTTTGTGTTCAAAATGTTCAAAGGTTTATATAATGAGCGAGTACATGTATCAGTTGTCCAAATCGTGCTTTGTCTTATCCCGAAACACTGTGGTACACCTATAATAAGTGTTTATATTCGGACTATTTTATACTGGTTCTGGTCTTACCGCTGCGGAGGAGCACAATATCTGCGTGACTCGTCATACACGTTCGGTTCAATATTAATACGCTAACTTAACGTTATCACCATTACATTTTAGCGTTAGTTGACATGATAACTAGAATAAAGGTAATGTTGATTTATTGGAATTATTGAGAAGCTCAGCCGACACATGCAACACTAACTCTATGGACACATGGAATGTATAGATAGTTTTTTTTATATTGTTTCCAAAATAGTTTTTATTTACCTATTCTAAGTAATGTTTTGTAATGAAGTGCATGTTGTATTTGTTACAGTAGTACTGTTGTAGTAGTACATTCAATATGACAGAAGCTAAGATTGAACAGATGTCAAAGCCTTTATCTCACAAACTATCATAGTAGCTTGATGACATATTATTGTTGAATTAAATGTTTTCAGGTATTACCTGCACCCATAGGATGCATAATTTGTACCAATGGAGGTTAGGTCATGATGTTTGGAAATGGTAGTATTCATTTTGGGGTTTTTTTTGTAATACCCAATAGTTGCCGGACGCTGTCCTGTCTGAAATTCTGCTCCACGTGGTCCTTGAGGAGGGGAATCTGGATTGTTGAATCTGTCTTTAGTTTGTTCTAAATTCAGAAGTCTGGTGGATACAGACTCATTTAGGAGGAGGACACACTTCTGCTGGCTTGACGGTATGTATTTACTTTTACACATTTGATTTAAATGTGGTTTAAATGGTAACTGAGAAATGTATTGGTAGCCTATGCCAGCATGTCTTCAATTATTCCCTTTTTAATAGTGTTCATTTTTTAACCGTATTCATTTTTATGCTCCTCAAATTGAAATATTCAGGTGTAACAAATTGGAGAGAGAAGACATGTGAAGAGTATTATCAAATGTACACACTACAGCCCTGCAGACACTGCAATGACATTTACAAGAACTGCTTACCAGGTGTATCAATTATGAATGAAAATGTGCTTAATGACAAAATGGAATTAGAATAGTCATCCATGTGTCTTGTTATTAAGGTAATTTGGATATTAATGTCACAATTTTCTTATGAATCCTCTAGGTTATGTTGGAAGAGGAAAACGAGGAGAAATCCAAGGGTTTTACTCGGAAAACACCCATCCAGGGTTTTGCAGTGATTGGTGTCAGCTGCTGGTGAGTGAAAATTCATTCACTCTTCCAGGTCCAGTCTAAAAGCCTGCTTAACTATCCAACTTGTCTAACTGCGTATAGGACACATGAGATTGGTTCCAACCAGCACACCGCTTGTTCAGCCTGCTTCAATCGGGTAAGAGGTACAGCCTCTTCTCAGGCAGTTAGACTGCTGAATAAGCACCATCCCCGGCTACCTCTTCTCACCTAATCCACTACACTACCCAACAACTACAATAACCATGAACTGGACTTTGCATTGTTGCAGCACATTCAAGTATACATCATCTTTTTCTGGTTAGTATTGATTCTCTGCCTCATACACTTTTTTTTTTAATCTATATTCCTGTTTGATATCTGCCGCTGTGCCTTGTTATAAAATATGCTCTTGTTGATCTTATTCCTCATAAATTGCACTGTCGACTGATGCCCTAAAGTAATTGACAATAAATTGTTTAGATGATCTTTAACTAAAATTATTTCATTCTAACTTTGCTAATCTAATAGAAGAGCTCAAGTCTGAGGAACACCCTCATCAGTCTTTTTTCTGCTGACCAGGTTACCTTATGTGATAGGATTCACAAAATTATACTTTTGTATTTCTTTAATGAATAAAGTGAACATTGAACTACTTTCTGAGGAGGGAGTGTTTTATCAGTTTGTTTTGGTAGTTTGTCCTGATAATGGTGAGCCTAAACCCTCTATAACCTTGGAGGAACTGTGTGTGTGTGTGTGTGTGTGTGTTGAATGCAGGTCTTGTGATATGCAACAACAGACCACGAGATGCATTTCTACTTCCAAGGTCATCGCCGAACCAAGTTTTGGATTCTGACAATTATCTTGATTAATGTTGACTTGAGCAGCTATCTATCCATAAGTGTAGAATTGTTTAGACAATCTCCTTGTGAGATTTTTGACGCCTGGCTCTACCGATGAAACTGCAAACTATTCTTCAGTAAATGTTTACTTATTTGATTGAACCTCGTGACTCCTAGTCGTTCATCATATACTGGGTCTTTAAACTGTTATCCTCTAACACTAGAAACATGGTATATCATGTTAAACCATGCTGTAACATTATACAACTTTTTCAAACTTTCTGGCTAGGCTTTTTCAAGCCAGTTTTATCTGAATTTTACCATCTTGTTCATGACTGCTGATCATTCTGATTTCAGAATAAATATCAAGCCTATTTAAAAAGTTATAGCTGCTTAATAAACAAATACAAGAATGTTATAAGTACTGCAAGTGTAAAACTGAACTTAATGATAGCAAAATATGATCTTAAACGGCACTGAGACAATGTTCTTTTTATATTTTAGACAGGATTTTCATTAAGTTTAATGAATGTTTATGTACATAGGAATAAATGCACATTTATTTAATTATTTAACAAACATGTATAGTCATAAGTTATATTAATACACATACAAATGCATAATTTCAAGTGTAGCTTTTTTGTTTCTTATGTCTATGATGTTTGTAACTTGAATTGAAACGAATAATATAAAATAATTACTACTTAAAGTATTTTATGTAAATAATTACTAAAATTATACAAAATTAATGTATAATTATAAAATTATAATAAGCTAAAACCGGCATACACCTCCGATTTCCGGTTATTAGCTTTATTAGTTTTTTTTAGTTCAAAATGTTCAAAGGTTTATATAATGAGCGAGTACATGTATCAGTTGTCCAAATCGTGCTTTGTCTTATCCCGAAACACTGTGGTACACCTATAATAAGTGTTTATATTCGGACTATTTTATACTGGTTCTGTTCTCACCGCTGCGGAGGAGTACAGTACCTGCGTGACTCGTCATACATGTTTGGTTCAGTATTAATACGCTAATTTAACGTTACCTTTGGCTCGTGGAGAGAATAATATTCGTTTGAACTTTTTTATTTCACTTGAACACACACCAGAAATCTTGCAGAATCGATTTATCTATTTCGCTGACTCAAATCTTTAAATGTTTATGGGTAAAATGACAGCAGTGTAATTCACACAGTTCACCACAGGAGGGCGACTATACTCCATTTTCAAAAGAATAGCCTATCGCACACAGGGGTGGGCTAAGGCGGCTTTTTACAGTAAAGCCCCGAATGTTTTTATTTCCTTGCATTGTACACACCATCACTGAGAGAATTTAATTCATTAAATGTATATTTCTCGACTCTCGCATCATAAAGTCTGAAGATATATCGCATTGTCATACACAACCAAAAAGATCCGCCCACTCAGGCTAATGCTTCTGACTGACATGTAACCTGACCAACCATCGTTGAGAAGCTCAGCGTCTGTAGCAGGCAGCCAATGAAATTAAATGATTTTGAAGCTAGGTATTTTTTGATGCCAAAATAATAGTACTTAATGAGTATTAAGGATGGTATAAAA
>CM075876.1:0-75000 GCA_038021265.1 Cyprinella venusta | reverse complement strand
ACTGCGTATAGGACACATGAGATTGGTTCCAACCAGCACACCGCTTGTTCAGCCTGCTTCAATCGGGTAAGAGGTACAGCCTCTTCTCAGGCAGTTAGACTGCTGAATAAGCACCATCCCCGGCTACCTCTTCTCACCTAATCCACTACACTACCCAACAACTACAATAACCATGAACTGGACTTTGCATTGTTGCAGCACATTCAAGTATACATCATCTTTTTCTGGTTAGTATTGATTCTCTGCCTCATACACTTTTTTTTTTTAATCTATATTCCTGTTTGATATCTGCCGCTGTGCCTTGTTATAAAATATGCTCTTGTTGATCTTATTCCTCATAAATTGCACTGTCGACTGATGCCCTAAAGTAATTGACAATAAATTGTTTAGATGATCTTTAACTAAAATTATTTCATTCTAACTTTGCTAATCTAATAGAAGAGCTCAAGTCTGAGGAACACCCTCATCAGTCTTTTTTCTGCTGACCGGGTTACCTTATGTGATAGGATTCACAAAATTATACTTTTGTATTTCTTTAATGAATAAAGTGAACATTGAACTACTTTCTGAGGAGGGAGTGTTTTATCAGTTTGTTTTGGTAGTTTGTCCTGATAATGGTGAGCCTAAACCCTCTATAACCTTGGAGGAACTGTGTGTGTGTGTGTGTGTGTGTGTTGAATGCAGGTCTTGTGATATGCAACAACAGACCACGAGATGCATTTCTACTTCCAAGGTCATCGCCGAACCCAGTTTTGGATTCTGACAATTATCTTGATTAATGTTGACTTGAGCAGCTATCTATCCATAAGTGTAGAATTGTTTAGACAATCTCCTTGTGAGATTTTTGACGCCTGGCTCTACCGATGAAACTGCAAACTATTCTTCAGTAAATGTTTACTTATTTGATTGAACCTCGTGACTCCTAGTCGTTCATCATATACTGGGTCTTTAAACTGTTATCCTCTAACACTAGAAACATGGTATATCATGTTAAACCATGCTGTAACATTATACAACTTTTTCAAACTTTCTGGCTAGGCTTTTTCAAGCCAGTTTTATCTGAATTTTACCATCTTGTTCATGACTGCTGATCATTCTGATTTCAGAATAAATATCAAGCCTATTTAAAAAGTTATAGCTGCTTAATAAACAAATACAAGAATGTTATAAGTACTGCAAGTGTAAAACTGAACTTAATGATAGCAAAATATGATCTTAAACGGCACTGAGACAATGTTCTTTTTATATTTTAGACAGGATTTTCATTAAGTTTAATGAATGTTTATGTACATAGGAATAAATTCACATTTATTTAATTATTTAACAAACATGTATAGTCATAAGTTATATTAATACACATACAAATGCATAATTTCAAGTGTAGCTTTTTTGTTTCTTATGTCTATGATGTTTGTAACTTGAATTGAAACGAATAATATAAAATAATTACTACTTAAAGTATTTTATGTAAATAATTACTAAAATTATACAAAATTAATGTATAATTATAAAATTATAATAAGTTAAAACCGGCATACACCTCCGATTTCCGGTTATTAGCTTTATTAGTTTTTTTTTTTTGAGTTCAAAATGTTCAAAGGTTTATATAATGAGCGAGTACATGTATCAGTTGTCCAAATCGTGCTTTGTCTTATCCCGAAACACTGTGATACACCTATAATAAGTGTTTATATTCGGACTATTTTATACTGGTTCTGTTCTCACCGCTGCGGAGGAGTACAGTACCTGTGTGACTCGTCATACATTTGGTTCAGTATTAATACGCTAATTTAACGTTACCTTTGGCTCGTGGAGAGAATAATATTCGTTTGAACTTTTTTTATTTCACTTGAACACACACCAGAAATCTTGCAGAGTCGATTTATCTATTTCGCTGACTCAAATCTTTAAATGTTTATGGGTAAAATGACAGCAGTGTAATTCACACAGTTCACCACAGGAGGGCGACTATACTCCATTTTCAAAAGAATAGCCTATCGCACACAGGGGTGGGCTAAGGCGGCTTTTTACAGTAAAGCCCCGAATGTTTTTATTTCCTTGCATTGTACACACCATCACTGAGAGAATTTAATTCATTAAATGTATATTTCTCGACTTTCGCATCATAAAGTCCGAAGATATATCGTATTGTCATACACAACCAAAAAGATCCGCCCACTCAGGCTAATGCTTCTGACTGACATGTAACCTGACCAACCATCGTTGAGAAGCTCGGCGTCTGTAGCAGGCAGCCAATGAAATTAAATGATTTTGAAGCTAGGTGTTTTTTGATGCCAAAATATTAGTACTTAATGAGTATTAAGGATGGTATAAAAGTTCTCAAAAAAAAAATAAAAATAAAAACAGGATCAGGAAGTAAATAATTGTTGTTATTAACGAGATATTTTAGTCACCTCTTTTTATCTATTCTTACAAAAATCATGTTCTAAAGTAAATGTTTATTTATTAAAACAATAATAGAGCCGAGCTAGCTATTTTACCATGTCTGGGATGAGTCAGCAAGGAAACAAGAGGCTGTGTGACATTGTGATTTTTAATTTTCATTAGCAAGAAATATTCACCTTGTTAATATATATATATATATATATATATATATATATATATATATATATATATATATATATGTATATATATATATATATTTTAATTATTTTAAAGTTTATTCCTTGATTCGAGACACATACATGGATTTCTCTGAGCTAAGCCCCGGATGTACACTCGCCCTAGAACCGCCCCTGAAAATATATTTATAGAAAATTTGAAAGGTAATTGCCAGATGTTTTACTGCGTCACTTGGCAACCAACAATTTATTAAATGTTACAAAATATTGTAACTCAAAATTTTCCTCTAACTGCAGTCACAGCTGTAGAAATAAGTTGCAGCAGTGTAATTCACACAATTCACCACAGGAGGGCGACTGGTTGTTTAAAGTTTTAGAGCTTAACGTTTTGTGTTCAAAATGTTCAAAGGTTTATATAATGAGCGAGTACATGTATCAGTTGTCCAAATCGTGCTTTGTCTTATCCCGAAACACTGTGGTACACCTATAATAAGTGTTTATATTCGGACTATTTTATACTGGTTCTGGTCTTACCGCTGCGGAGGAGTACAGTACCTGCGTGACACGTCATACATGTTCGGTTCAATATTAATACGCTAACTTAACGTTATCACCATTACATTTTAGCGTTAGTTGACATGATAACTAGAATAAAGGTAATGTTGATTTATTGGAATTATTGAGAAGCTCAGCCGACACATGCAACACTAACTCTATCGACACATGGAAGGTATAGATAGTTTTTTATATATTGTTTCCAAAATAGTTTTTATTTACCTATTCTAAGTAATGTTTTGTAATGAAGTGCATGTTGTATTTGTTACAGTAGTACTGTTGTAGTAGTACATTCAATATGACAGAAGCTAAGATTGAACAGATGTCAAAGCCTTTATTATCTCACAAACTATCATAGTAGCTTGATGACATATTATTGTTGAATTAAATGTTTTCAGGTATTACCTGCACCCATAGGATGCATAATTTGTACCAATGGAGGTTAGGTCATGATGTTTGGAAATGGTAGTATTCATTTTGGGGTTTTTTTGTAATACCCAATAGTTGCCGGACGCTGTCCTGTCTGAAATTCTGCTCCACGTGGTCCTTGAGGAGGGGAATCTGGATTGTTGAATCTGTCTTTAGTTTGTTCTAAATTCAGAAGTCTGGTGGATACAGACTCATTTAGGAGGAGGACACACTTCTGCTGGCTTGACGGTATGTATTTACTTTTACACATTTGATTTAAATGTGGTTTAAATGGTAACTGAGTAATGTATTGGTAGCCTATGCCAGCATGTCTTCAATTATTCCCTTTTTAATAGTGTTCATTTTTTAACCTTATTCATTTTTATGCTCCTCAAATTGAAATATTCAGGTGTAACAAATTGGAGAGAGAAGACATGTGAAGAGTATTATCAAATGTACACACTACAGCCCTGCAGACACTGCAATGACATTTACAAGAACTGCTTACCAGGTGTATCAATTATGAATGAAAATGTGCTTAATGACAAAATGGAATTAGAATAGTCATCCATGTGTCTTGTTATTAAGGTAATTTGGATATTAATGTCACAATTTTCTTATGAATCCTCTAGGTTATGTTGGAAGAGGAAAACGAGGAGAAATTCAAGGGTTTTACTCGGAAAACACCCATCCAGGGTTTTGCAGTGATTGGTGTCAGCTGCTGGTGAGTGAAAATTCATTCACTCTTCCAGGTCCAGTCTAAAAGCCTGCTTAACTATCCAACTTGTCTAACTGCGTATAGGACACATGAGATTGGTTCCAACCAGCACACCGCTTGTTCAGCCTGCTTCAATCGGGTAAGAGGTACAGCCTCTTCTCAGGCAGTTAGACTGCTGAATAAGCACCATCCCCGGCTACCTCTTCTCACCTAATCCACTACACTACCCAACAACTACAATAACCATGAACTGGACTTTGCATTGTTGCAGCACATTCAAGTATACATCATCTTTTTCTGGTTAGTATTGATTCTCTGCCTCATACACTTTTTTTTTTAATCTATATTCCTGTTTGATATCTGCCGCTGTGCCTTGTTATAAAATATGCTCTTGTTGATCTTATTCCTCATAAATTGCACTGTCGACTGATGCCCTAAAGTAATTGACAATAAATTGTTTAGATGATCTTTAACTAAAATTATTTCATTCTAACTTTGCTAATCTAATAGAAGAGCTCAAGTCTGAGGAACACCCTCATCAGTCTTTTTTCTGCTGACCAGGTTACCTTATGTGATAGGATTCACAAAATTATACTTTTGTATTTCTTTAATGAATAAAGTGAACATTGAACTACTTTCTGAGGAGGGAGTGTTTTATCAGTTTGTTTTGGTAGTTTGTCCTGATAATGGTGAGCCTAAACCCTCTATAACCTTGGAGGAACTGTGTGTGTGTGTGTGTGTGTTGAATGCAGGTCTTGTGATATGCAACAACAGACCACGAGATGCATTTCTACTTCCAAGGTCATCGCCGAACCAAGTTTTGGATTCTGACAATTATCTTGATTAATGTTGACTTGAGCAGCTATCTATCCATAAGTGTAGAATTGTTTAGACAATCTCCTTGTGAGATTTTTGACGCCTGGCTCTACCGATGAAACTGCAAACTATTCTTCAGTAAATGTTTACTTATTTGATTGAACCTCGTGACTCAGTCGTTCATCATATACTGGGTCTTTAAACTGTTATCCTCTAACACTAGAAACATGGTATATCACGTTAAACCATGCTGTAACATTATACAACTTTTTCAAACTTTCTGGCTAGGCTTTTTCAAGCCAGTTTTATCTGAATTTTACCATCTTGTTCATGACTGCTGATCATTCTGATTTCAGAATAAATATCAAGCCTATTTAAAAAGTTATAGCTGCTTAATAAACAAATACAAGAATGTTATAAGTACTGCAAGTGTAAAACTGAACTTAATGATAGCAAAATATGATCTTAAACGGCACTGAGACAATGTTCTTTTTATATTTTAGACAGGATTTTCATTAAGTTTAATGAATGTTTATGTACATAGGAATAAATTCACATTTATTTAATTATTTAACAAACATGTATAGTCATAAGTTATATTAATACACATACAAATGCATAATTTCAAGTGTAGCTTTTTTGTTTCTTATGTCTATGATGTTTGTAACTTGAATTGAAACGAATAATATAAAATAATTACTACTTAAAGTATTTTATGTAAATAATTACTAAAATTATACAAAATTAATGTATAATTATAAAATTATAATAAGCTAAAACCGGCATACACCTCCGATTTCCGGTTATTAGCTTTATTAGTTTTTTTTTAGTTCAAAATGTTCAAAGGTTTATATAATGAGCGAGTACATGTATCAGTTGTCCAAATCGTGCTTTGTCTTATCCCGAAACACTGTGGTACACCTATAATAAGTGTTTATATTCGGACTATTTTATACTGGTTCTGTTCTCACCGCTGCGGAGGAGTACAGTACCTGCGTGACTCGTCATACATGTTTGGTTCAGTATTAATACGCTAATTTAACGTTACCTTTGGCTCGTGGAGAGAATAATATTCGTTTGAACTTTTTTATTTCACTTGAACACACACCAGAAATCTTGCAGAATCGATTTATCTATTTCGCTGACTCAAATCTTTAAATGTTTATGGGTAAAATGACAGCAGTGTAATTCACACAGTTCACCACAGGAGGGCGACTATACTCCATTTTCAAAAGAATAGCCTATCGCACACAGGGGTGGGCTAAGGCGGCTTTTTACAGTAAAGCCCCGAATGTTTTTATTTCCTTGCATTGTACACACCATCACTGAGAGAATTTAATTCATTAAATGTATATTTCTCGACTCTCGCATCATAAAGTCCGAAGATATATCGCATTGTCATACACAACCAAAAAGATCCGCCCACTCAGGCTAATGCTTCTGACTGACATGTAACCTGACCAACCATCGTTGAGAAGCTCAGCGTCTGTAGCAGGCAGCCAATGAAATTAAATGATTTTGAAGCTAGGTATTTTTTGATGCCAAAATAATAGTACTTAATGAGTATTAAGGATGGTATAAAAGTACTCACAAAAAAAATAAAAAATAAAAAATAGAAACAGGATCAGGAAGTAAATAATTTTTGTTGTTAACGAGATTTTTTAGTCACCTCTTTTTATCTATTCTCACAAAAATCATGTTGTAAAGTAAATGTTTATTTATTAAAACAATAATAGAGCCGAGCTAGCTATTTTACCATGTCTGGGATGAGTCAGCAAGGAAACAAGAGGCTGTGTGACATTGTGATTTTTAATTTTCATTAGCAAGAAATATTCACCTTGCTTATATATATATATATATATATATATATATATATATATATATATATATACACACATTTTATTTTAAAGATTATTCCTTGATTCGAGACACATACATGGATTTCTCTGAGCTAAGCCCCGGATGTACACTCGCCCTAGAACCGCCCCTGAAAATATATTTATAGAAAATTTGAAAGGTAATTGCCTGATGTTTTACTGCGTCACATGGCAACCAACAATTTATTAAATGTTACAAAATATTGTAACTCAAAGTTTTCCTCTAACTGCAGTCACAGCTGGGGAAATAAGTTGCAGCAGTGTAATTCACACAGTTCACCACAGGAGGGCGACTATACTCCATTTTCAAAAGAATAGCCTATCGCACACAGGGGTGGGCTAAGGCGGCTTTTTACAGTAAAGCCCCGAATGTTTTTATTTCCTTGCATTGTACACACCATCACTGAGAGAATTTAATTCATTAAATGTATATTTCTCGACTCTCGCATCATAAAGTCCGAAGATATATCGCATTGTCATACACAACCAAAAAGATCCGCCCACTCAGGCTAATGCTTCTGACTGACATGTAACCTGACCAACCATCGTTGAGAAGCTCGGCGTCTGTAGCAGGCAGCCAATGAAATTAAATAATAGGTGTTTTTGATGCCAAAATATTAGTACTTGATGAGTATTAAGGATGGTATAAAAGTTCTCACAAAAAAAATAAAAATAAAATAAAAACAGGATCAGGAAGTAAATAATTTTTGATATTAACGAGATATTTTAGTCACCTCTTTTTATCTGTTCTTACAAAAATCATGTTCTAAAGTAAATGTTTATTTATTAAAACAATAATAGAGCTGAGCTAGCTATTTTACCATGTCTGGGATGATTCAGCAAGGAAACAAGAGGCTGTGTGACATTGTGATTTTTAATTTTCATTAGCAAGAAATATTCACCTTGCTAATATATATATATATATATATATATATATATACATTTTATTTTAAAGTTTATTCCTTGATTCGAGACACATACATGGATTTCTCTGAGCTAAGCCCCGGATGTACACTCGCCCTAGAACCGCCCCTGAAAATATATTTATAGAAAATTTGAAAGGTAATTGCCAGATGTTTTACTGCGTCACATGGCAACCAACAATTTATTAAATGTTACAAAATATTGTAACTCAAAGTTTTCCTCTAACTGCAGTCACAGCTGGGGAAATAAGTTGCAGCAGTGTAATTCACACAGTTCACCACAGGAGGGCGACTATACTCCATTTTCAAAAGAATAGCCTATCGCACACAGGGGTGGGCTAAGGCGGCTTTTTACAGTAAAGCCCCGAATGTTTTTATTTCCTTGCATTGTACACACCATCACTGAGAGAATTTAATTCATTAAATGTATATTTCTCGACTCTCGCATCATAAAGTCCGAAGATATATCGCATTGTCATACACAACCAAAAAGATCCGCCCACTCAGGCTAATGCTTCTGACTGACATGTAACCTGACCAACCATCGTTGAGAAGCTCAGCGTCTGTAGCAGGCAGCCAATGAAATTAAATGATTTTGAAGCTAGGTGTTTTTTGATGCCAAAATAATAGTACTTAATGAGTATTAAGGATGGTATAAAAGTACTCACAAAAAAAAAAAATAAAATAAAAAATAAAAACAGGATCAGGAAGTAAATAATTTTTGTTGTTAACGAGATTTTTTAGTCACCTCTTTTTATCTATTCTCACAAAAATCATGTTGTAAAGTAAATGTTTCTTTATTAAAACAATAATAGAGCCGAGCTAGCTATTTTACCATGTCTGGGATGAGTCAGCAAGGAAACAAGAGGCTGTGTGACATTGTGATTTTTAATTTTCATTAGCAAGAAATATTCACCTTGCTTATATATATATATATATATATATATATATATATATATATATATATATATATATATACATTTTATTTTAAAGTTTATTCCTTGATTCGAGACACATACATGGATTTCTCTGAGCTAAGCCCCGGATGTACACTCGCCCTAGAACCGCCCCTGAAAATATATTTATAGAAAATTTGAAAGGTAATTGCCAGATGTTTTACTGCGTCACATGGCAACCAACAATTTATTAAATGTTACAAAATATTGTAACTCAAAGTTTTCCTCTAACTGCAGTCACAGCTGGGGAAATAAGTTGCAGCAGTGTAATTCACACAGTTCACCACAGGAGGGCGACTGGTTGTTTAAAGTTTTAGAGCTTAACGTTTTGTGTTCAAAATGTTCAAAGGTTTATATAATGAGCGAGTACATGTATCAGTTGTCCAAATCGTGCTTTGTCTTATCCCGAAACACTGTGGTACACCTATAATAAGTGTTTATATTCAGACTATGTTATACTGGTTCTGGTCTTACCGCTGCGGAGGAGCACAATATCTGCGTGACTCGTCATACACGTTCGGTTCAATATTAATACGCTAACTTAACGTTATCACCATTACATTTTAGCGTTAGTTGACATGATAACTAGAATAAAGGTAATGTTGATTTATTGGAATTATTGAGAAGCTCAGCCGACACATGCAACACTAACTCTATCGACACATGGAAGGTATAGATAGTTTTTTTTATATTGTTTCCAAAATAGTGTTTATTTACCTATTCTAAGTAATGTTTTGTAATGAAGTGCATGTTGTATTTGTTACAGTAGTACTGTTGTAGTAGTACATTCAATATGACAGAAGCTAAGATTGAACAGATGTCAAAGCCTTTATCTCACAAACTATCATAGTAGCTTGATGACATATTATTGTTGAATTAAATGTTTTCAGGTATTACCTGCACCCATAGGATGCATAATTTGTACCAATGGAGGTTAGGTCATGATGTTTGGAAATGGTAGTATTCATTTTGGGGTTTTTTTGTAATACCCAATAGTTGCCGGACGCTGTCCTGTCTGAAATTCTGCTCCACGTGGTCCTTGAGGAGGGGAATCTGGATTGTTGAATCTGTCTTTAGTTTGTTCTAAATTCAGAAGTCTGGTGGATACAGACTCATTTAGGAGGAGGACACACTTCTGCTGGCTTGATGGTATGTATTTACTTTTACACATTTGATTTAAATGTGGTTTAAATGGTAACTGAGAAATGTATTGGTAGCCTATGCCAGCATGTCTTCAATTATTCCCTTTTTAATAGTGTTCATTTTTTAACCGTATTCATTTTTATGCTCCTCAAATTGAAATATTCAGGTGTAACAAATTGGAGAGAGAAGACATGTGAAGAGTATTATCAAATGTACACACTACAGCCCTGCAGACACTGCAATGACATTTACAAGAACTGCTTACCAGGTGTATCAATTATGAATGAAAATGTGCTTAATGACAAAATGGAATTAGAATAGTCATCCATGTGTCTTGTTATTAAGGTAATTTGGATATTAATGTCACAATTTTCTTATGAATCCTCTAGGTTATGTTGGAAGAGGAAAACGAGGAGAAATCCAAGGGTTTTACTCGGAAAACACCCATCCAGGGTTTTGCAGTGATTGGTGTCAGCTGCTGGTGAGTGAAAATTCATTCACTCTTCCAGGTCCAGTCTAAAAGCCTGCTTAACTATCCAACTTGTCTAACTGCGTATAGGACACATGAGATTGGTTCCAACCAGCACACCGCTTGTTCAGCCTGCTTCAATCGGGTAAGAGGTACAGCCTCTTCTCAGGCAGTTAGACTGCTGAATAAGCACCATCCCCGGCTACCTCTTCTCACCTAATCCACTACACTACCCAACAACTACAATAACCATGAACTGGACTTTGCATTGTTGCAGCACATTCAAGTATACATCATCTTTTTCTGGTTAGTATTGATTCTCTGCCTCATACACTTTTTTTTTTAATCTATATTCCTGTTTGATATCTGCCGCTGTGCCTTGTTATAAAATATGCTCTTGTTGATCTTATTCCTCATAAATTGCACTGTCGACTGATGCCCTAAAGTAATTGACAATAAATTGTTTAGATGATCTTTAACTAAAATTATTTCATTCTAACTTTGCTAATCTAATAGAAGAGCTCAAGTCTGAGGAACACCCTCATCAGTCTTTTTTCTGCTGACCAGGTTACCTTATGTGATAGGATTCACAAAATTATACTTTTGTATTTCTTTAATGAATAAAGTGAACATTGAACTACTTTCTGAGGAGGGAGTGTTTTATCAGTTTGTTTTGGTAGTTTGTCCTGATAATGGTGAGCCTAAACCCTCTATAACCTTGGAGGAACTGTGTGTGTGTGTGTGTGTGTGTGTTGAATGCAGGTCTTGTGATATGCAACAACAGACCACGAGATGCATTTCTACTTCCAAGGTCATCGCCGAACCAAGTTTTGGATTCTGACAATTATCTTGATTAATGTTGACTTGAGCAGCTATCTATCCATAAGTGTAGAATTGTTTAGACAATCTCCTTGTGAGATTTTTGACGCCTGGCTCTACCGATGAAACTGCAAACTATTCTTCAGTAAATGTTTACTTATTTGATTGAACCTCGTGACTCCTAGTCGTTCATCATATACTGGGTCTTTAAACTGTTATCCTCTAACACTAGAAACATGGTATATCATGTTAAACCATGCTGTAACATTATACAACTTTTTCAAACTTTCTGGCTAGGCTTTTTCAAGCCAGTTTTATCTGAATTTTACCATCTTGTTCATGACTGCTGATCATTCTGATTTCAGAATAAATATCAAGCCTATTTAAAAAGTTATAGCTGCTTAATAAACAAATACAAGAATGTTATAAGTACTGCAAGTGTAAAACTGAACTTAATGATAGCAAAATATGATCTTAAACGGCACTGAGACAATGTTCTTTTTATATTTTAGACAGGATTTTCATTAAGTTTAATGAACGTTTATGTACATAGGAATAAATTCACATTTATTTAATTATTTAACAAACATGTATAGTCATAAGTTATATTAATACACATACAAATGCATAATTTCAAGTGTAGCTTTTTTGTTTCTTATGTCTATGATGTTTGTAACTTGAATTGAAACGAATAATATAAAATAATTACTACTTAAAGTATTTTATGTAAATAATTACTAAAATTATACAAAATTAATGTATAATTATAAAATTATAATAAGTTAAAACCGGCATACACCTCCGATTTCCGGTTATTAGCTTTATTAGTTTTTTTTTGAGTTCAAAATGTTCAAAGGTTTATATAATGAGCGAGTACATGTATCAGTTGTCCAAATCGTGCTTTGTCTTATCCCGAAACACTGTGGTACACCTATAATAAGTGTTTATATTCGGACTATTTTATACTGGTTCTGTTCTCACCGCTGCGGAGGAGCACAGTACCTGCGTGACTCGTCATACATGTTTGGTTCAGTATTAATACGCTAATTTAACGTTATCTTTGGCTCGTGGAGAGAATAATATTCGTTTGAACTTTTTTTATTTCACTTGAACACACACCAGAAATCTTGCAGAGTCGATTTATCTATTTCGCTGACTCAAATCTTTAAATGTTTATGGGTAAAATGACAGCAGTGTAATTCACACAGTTCACCACAGGAGGGCGACTATACTCCATTTTCAAAAGAATAGCCTATCGCACACAGGGGTGGGCTAAGGCGGCTTTTTACAGTAAAGCCCCGAATGTTTTTATTTCCTTGCATTGTACACACCATCACTGAGAGAATTTAATTCATTAAATGTATATTTCTCGACTCTCGCATCATAAAGTCCGAAGATATATCGCATTGTCATACACAACCAAAAAGATCCGCCCACTCAGGCTAATGCTTCTGACTGACATGTAACCTGACCAACCATCGTTGAGAAGCTCAGCGTCTGTAGCAGGCAGCCAATGAAATTAAATGATTTTGAAGCTAGGTATTTTTTGATGCCAAAATAATAGTACTTAATGAGTATTAAGGATGGTATAAAAGTACTCACAAAAAAAATAAAAAATAAAAAATAGAAACAGGATCAGGAAGTAAATAATTTTTGTTGTTAACGAGATTTTTTAGTCACCTCTTTTTATCTATTCTCACAAAAATCATGTTGTAAAGTAAATGTTTATTTATTAAAACAATAATAGAGCCGAGCTAGCTATTTTACCATGTCTGGGATGAGTCAGCAAGGAAACAAGAGGCTGTGTGACATTGTGATTTTTAATTTTCATTAGCAAGAAATATTCACCTTGCTTATATATATATATATATATATATATATATATATATATATATATACACACATTTTATTTTAAAGATTATTCCTTGATTCGAGACACATACATGGATTTCTCTGAGCTAAGCCCCGGATGTACACTCGCCCTAGAACCGCCCCTGAAAATATATTTATAGAAAATTTGAAAGGTAATTGCCTGATGTTTTACTGCGTCACATGGCAACCAACAATTTATTAAATGTTACAAAATATTGTAACTCAAAGTTTTCCTCTAACTGCAGTCACAGCTGGGGAAATAAGTTGCAGCAGTGTAATTCACACAGTTCACCACAGGAGGGCGACTATACTCCATTTTCAAAAGAATAGCCTATCGCACACAGGGGTGGGCTAAGGCGGCTTTTTACAGTAAAGCCCCGAATGTTTTTATTTCCTTGCATTGTACACACCATCACTGAGAGAATTTAATTCATTAAATGTATATTTCTCGACTCTCGCATCATAAAGTCCGAAGATATATCGCATTGTCATACACAACCAAAAAGATCCGCCCACTCAGGCTAATGCTTCTGACTGACATGTAACCTGACCAACCATCGTTGAGAAGCTCAGCGTCTGTAGCAGGCAGCCAATGAAATTAAATGATTTTGAAGCTAGGTATTTTTTGATGCCAAAATAATAGTACTTAATGAGTATTAAGGATGGTATAAAAGTACTCACAAAAAAAATAAAAAATAGAAACAGGATCAGGAAGTAAATAATTTTTGTTGTTAACGAGATTTTTTAGTCACCTCTTTTTATCTATTCTCACAAAAATCATGTTGTAAAGTAAATGTTTATTTATTAAAACAATAATAGAGCCGAGCTAGCTATTTTACCATGTCTGGGATGAGTCAGCAAGGAAACAAGAGGCTGTGTGACATTGTGATTTTTAATTTTCATTAGCAAGAAATATTCACCTTGCTTATATATATATATATATATATATATACACATTTTATTTTAAAGATTATTCCTTGATTCGAGACACATACATGGATTTCTCTGAGCTAAGCCCCGGATGTACACTCGCCCTAGAACCGCCCCTGAAAATATATTTATAGAAAATTTGAAAGGTAATTGCCTGATGTTTTACTGCGTCACATGGCAACCAACAATTTATTAAATGTTACAAAATATTGTAACTCAAAGTTTTCCTCTAACTGCAGTCACAGCTGGGGAAATAAGTTGCAGCAGTGTAATTCACACAGTTCACCACAGGAGGGCGACTATACTCCATTTTCAAAAGAATAGCCTATCGCACACAGGGGTGGGCTAAGGCGGCTTTTTACAGTAAAGCCCCGAATGTTTTTATTTCCTTGCATTGTACACACCATCACTGAGAGAATTTAATTCATTAAATGTATATTTCTCGACTCTCGCATCATAAAGTCCGAAGATATATCGCATTGTCATACACAACCAAAAAGATCCGCCCACTCAGGCTAATGCTTCTGACTGACATGTAACCTGACCAACCATCGTTGAGAAGCTCGGCGTCTGTAGCAGGCAGCCAATGAAATTAAATAATAGGTGTTTTTGATGCCAAAATATTAGTACTTAATGAGTATTAAGGATGGTATAAAAGTTCTCACAAAAAAATAAAAATAAAATAAAAACAGGATCAGGAAGTAAATAATTTTTGATATTAACGAGATATTTTAGTCACCTCTTTTTATCTGTTCTTACAAAAATCATGTTCTAAAGTAAATGTTTATTTATTAAAACAATAATAGAGCTGAGCTAGCTATTTTACCATGTCTGGGATGATTCAGCAAGGAAACAAGAGGCTGTGTGACATTGTGATTTTTAATTTTCATTAGCAAGAAATATTCACCTTGCTAATATATATATATATATATATACATTTTATTTTAAAGTTTATTCCTTGATTCGAGACACATACATGGATTTCTCTGAGCTAAGCCCCGGATGTACACTCGCCCTAGAACCGCCCCTGAAAATATATTTATAGAAAATTTGAAAGGTAATTGCCAGATGTTTTACTGCGTCACATGGCAACCAACAATTTATTAAATGTTACAAAATATTGTAACTCAAAGTTTTCCTCTAACTGCAGTCACAGCTGGGGAAATAAGTTGCAGCAGTGTAATTCACACAGTTCACCACAGGAGGGCGACTGGTTGTTTAAAGTTTTAGTGCTTAACGTTTTGTGTTCAAAATGTTCAAAGGTTTATATAATGAGCGAGTACATGTATCAGTTGTCCAAATCGTGCTTTGTCTTATCCCGAAACACTGTGGTACACCTATAATAAGTGTTTATATTCGGACTATTTTATACTGGTTCTGGTCTTACCGCTGCGGAGGAGCACAATATCTGCGTGACTCGTCATACACGTTCGGTTCAATATTAATACGCTAACTTAACGTTATCACCATTACATTTTAGCGTTAGTTGACATGATAACTAGAATAAAGGTAATGTTGATTTATTGGAATTATTGAGAAGCTCAGCCGACACATGCAACACTAACTCTATCGACACATGGAAGGTATAGATAGTTTTTTTTATATTGTTTCCAAAATAGTTTTTATTTACCTATTCTAAGTAATGTTTTGTAATGAAGTGCATGTTGTATTTGTTACAGTAGTACTGTTGTAGTAGTACATTCAATATGACAGAAGCTAAGATTGAACAGATGTCAAAGCCTTTATCTCACAAACTATCATAGTAGCTTGATGACATATTATTGTTGAATTAAATGTTTTCAGGTATTACCTGCACCCATAGGATGCATAATTTGTACCAATGGAGGTTAGGTCATGATGTTTGGAAATGGTAGTATTCATTTTGGGGTTTTTTTGTAATACCCAATAGTTGCCGGACGCTGTTATGTCTGAAATTCTGCTCCACGTGGTCCTTGAGGAGGGGAATCTGGATTGTTGAATCTGTCTTTAGTTTGTTCTAAATTCAGAAGTCTGGTGGATACAGACTCATTTAGGAGGAGGACACACTTCTGCTGGCTTGACGGTATGTATTTACTTTTACACATTTGATTTAAATGTGGTTTAAATGGTAACTGAGAAATGTATTGGTAGCCTATGCCAGCATGTCTTCAATTATTCCCTTTTTAATAGTGTTCATTTTTTAACCGTATTCATTTTTATGCTCCTCAAATTGAAATATTCAGGTGTAACAAATTGGAGAGAGAAGACATGTGAAGAGTATTATCAAATGTACACACTACAGCCCTGCAGACACTGCAATGACATTTACAAGAACTGCTTACCAGGTGTATCAATTATGAATGAAAATGTGCTTAATGACAAAATGGAATTAGAATAGTCATCCATGTGTCTTGTTATTAAGGTAATTTGGATATTAATGTCACAATTTTCTTATGAATCCTCTAGGTTATGTTGGAAGAGGAAAACGAGGAGAAATTCAAGGGTTTTACTCGGAAAACACCCATCCAGGGTTTTGCAGTGATTGGTGTCAGCTGCTGGTGAGTGAAAATTCATTCACTCTTCCAGGTCCAGTCTAAAAGCCTGCTTAACTATCCAACTTGTCTAACTGCGTATAGGACACATGAGATTGGTTCCAACCAGCACACCGCTTGTTCAGCCTGCTTCAATCGGGTAAGAGGTACAGCCTCTTCTCAGGCAGTTAGACTGCTGAATAAGCACCATCCCCGGCTACCTCTTCTCACCTAATCCACTACACTACCCAACAACTACAATAACCATGAACTGGACTTTGCATTGTTGCAGCACATTCAAGTATACATCATCTTTTTCTGGTTAGTATTGATTCTCTGCCTCATACACTTTTTTTTTTTAATCTATATTCCTGTTTGATATCTGCCGCTGTGCCTTGTTATAAAATATGCTCTTGTTGATCTTATTCCTCATAAATTGCACTGTCGACTGATGCCCTAAAGTAATTGACAATAAATTGTTTAGATGATCTTTAACTAAAATTATTTCATTCTAACTTTGCTAATCTAATAGAAGAGCTCAAGTCTGAGGAACACCCTCATCAGTCTTTTTTCTGCTGACCAGGTTACCTTATGTGATAGGATTCACAAAATTATACTTTTGTATTTCTTTAATGAATAAAGTGAACATTGAACTACTTTCTGAGGAGGGAGTGTTTTATCAGTTTGTTTTGGTAGTTTGTCCTGATAATGGTGAGCCTAAACCCTCTATAACCTTGGAGGAACTGTGTGTGTGTGTGTGTGTGTGTGTTGAATGCAGGTCTTGTGATATGCAACAACAGACCACGAGATGCATTTCTACTTCCAAGGTCATCGCCGAACCAAGTTTTGGATTCTGACAATTATCTTGATTAATGTTGACTTGAGCAGCTATCTATCCATAAGTGTAGAATTGTTTAGACAATCTCCTTGTGAGATTTTTGACGCCTGGCTCTACCGATGAAACTGCAAACTATTCTTCAGTAAATGTTTACTTATTTGATTGAACCTCGTGACTCCTAGTCGTTCATCATATACTGGGTCTTTAAACTGTTATCCTCTAACACTAGAAACATGGTATATCATGTTAAACCATGCTGTAACATTATACAACTTTTTCAAACTTTCTGGCTAGGCTTTTTCAAGCCAGTTTTATCTGAATTTTACCATCTTGTTCATGACTGCTGATCATTCTGATTTCAGAATAAATATCAAGCCTATTTAAAAAGTTATAGCTGCTTAATAAACAAATACAAGAATGTTATAAGTACTGCAAGTGTAAAACTGAACTTAATGATAGCAAAATATGATCTTAAACGGCACTGAGACAATGTTCTTTTTATATTTTAGACAGGATTTTCATTAAGTTTAATGAATGTTTATGTACATAGGAATAAATGCACATTTATTTAATTATTTAACAAACATGTATAGTCATAAGTTATATTAATACACATACAAATGCATAATTTCAAGTGTAGCTTTTTTGTTTCTTATGTCTATGATGTTTGTAACTTGAATTGAAACGAATAATATAAAATAATTACTACTTAAAGTATTTTATGTAAATAATTACTAAAATTATACAAAATTAATGTGTAATTATAAAATTATAATAAGCTAAAACCGGCATACACCTCCGATTTCCGGTTATTAGCTTTATTAGTTTTTTTTAGTTCAAAATGTTCAAAGGTTTATATAATGAGCGAGTACATGTATCAGTTGTCCAAATCGTGCTTTGTCTTATCCCGAAACACTGTGGTACACCTATAATAAGTGTTTATATTCGGACTATTTTATACTGGTTCTGTTCTCACCGCTGCGGAGGAGTACAGTACCTGCGTGACTCGTTATACATGTTTGGTTCAGTATTAATACGCTAATTTAACGTTACCTTTGGCTCGTGGAGAGAATAATATTCGTTTGAACTTTTTTATTTCACTTGAACACACACCAGAAATCTTGCAGAATCGATTTATCTATTTCGCTGACTCAAATCTTTAAATGTTTATGGGTAAAATGACAGCAGTGTAATTCACACAGTTCACCACAGGAGGGCGACTATACTCCATTTTCAAAAGAATAGCCTATCGCACACAGGGGTGGGCTAAGGCGGCTTTTTACAGTAAAGCCCCGAATGTTTTTATTTCCTTGCATTGTACACACCATCACTGAGAGAATTTAATTCATTAAATGTATATTTCTCGACTCTCGCATCATAAAGTCTGAAGATATATCGCATTGTCATACACAACCAAAAAGATCCGCCCACTCAGGCTAATGCTTCTGACTGACATGTAACCTGACCAACCATCGTTGAGAAGCTCAGCGTCTGTAGCAGGCAGCCAATGAAATTAAATGATTTTGAAGCTAGGTATTTTTTGATGCCAAAATAATAGTACTTAATGAGTATTAAGGATGGTATAAAAGTACTCACAAAAAAAATAAAAAATAAAAAATAGAAACAGGATCAGGAAGTAAATAATTTTTGTTGTTAACGAGATTTTTTAGTCACCTCTTTTTATCTATTCTCACAAAAATCATGTTGTAAAGTAAATGTTTATTTATTAAAACAATAATAGAGCCGAGCTAGCTATTTTACCATGTCTGGGATGAGTCAGCAAGGAAACAAGAGGCTGTGTGACATTGTGATTTTTAATTTTCATTAGCAAGAAATATTCACCTTGCTTATATATATATATATATATATATATATATATATATATATATATATATATATACACACATTTTATTTTAAAGATTATTCCTTGATTCGAGACACATACATGGATTTCTCTGAGCTAAGCCCCGGATGTACACTCGCCCTAGAACCGCCCCTGAAAATATATTTATAGAAAATTTGAAAGGTAATTGCCTGATGTTTTACTGCGTCACATGGCAACCAACAATTTATTAAATGTTACAAAATATTGTAACTCAAAGTTTTCCTCTAACTGCAGTCACAGCTGGGGAAATAAGTTGCAGCAGTGTAATTCACACAGTTCACCACAGGAGGGCGACTATACTCCATTTTCAAAAGAATAGCCTATCGCACACAGGGGTGGGCTAAGGCGGCTTTTTACAGTAAAGCCCCGAATGTTTTTATTTCCTTGCATTGTACACACCATCACTGAGAGAATTTAATTAATTAAATGTATATTTCTCGACTCTCGCATCATAAAGTCCGAAGATATATCGCATTGTCATACACAACCAAAAAGATCCGCCCACTCAGGCTAATGCTTCTGACTGACATGTAACCTGACCAACCATCGTTGAGAAGCTCAGCGTCTGTAGCAGGCAGCCAATGAAATTAAATGATTTTGAAGCTAGGTATTTTTTGATGCCAAAATAATAGTACTTAATGAGTATTAAGGATGGTATAAAAGTACTCACAAAAAAAATAAAAAATAGAAACAGGATCAGGAAGTAAATAATTTTTGTTGTTAACGAGATTTTTTAGTCACCTCTTTTTATCTATTCTCACAAAAATCATGTTGTAAAGTAAATGTTTATTTATTAAAACAATAATAGAGCCGAGCTAGCTATTTTACCATGTCTGGGATGAGTCAGCAAGGAAACAAGAGGCTGTGTGACATTGTGATTTTTAATTTTCATTAGCAAGAAATATTCACCTTGCTTATATATATATATATATATATACACATTTTATTTTAAAGATTATTCCTTGATTCGAGACACATACATGGATTTCTCTGAGCTAAGCCCCGGATGTACACTCGCCCTAGAACCGCCCCTGAAAATATATTTATAGAAAATTTGAAAGGTAATTGCCTGATGTTTTACTGCGTCACATGGCAACCAACAATTTATTAAATGTTACAAAATATTGTAACTCAAAGTTTTCCTCTAACTGCAGTCACAGCTGGGGAAATAAGTTGCAGCAGTGTAATTCACACAGTTCACCACAGGAGGGCGACTATACTCCATTTTCAAAAGAATAGCCTATCGCACACAGGGGTGGGCTAAGGCGGCTTTTTACAGTAAAGCCCCGAATGTTTTTATTTCCTTGCATTGTACACACCATCACTGAGAGAATTTAATTCATTAAATGTATATTTCTCGACTCTCGCATCATAAAGTCCGAAGATATATCGCATTGTCATACACAACCAAAAAGATCCGCCCACTCAGGCTAATGCTTCTGACTGACATGTAACCTGACCAACCATCGTTGAGAAGCTCGGCGTCTGTAGCAGGCAGCCAATGAAATTAAATAATAGGTGTTTTTGATGCCAAAATATTAGTACTTAATGAGTATTAAGGATGGTATAAAAGTTCTCACAAAAAAAATAAAAATAAAATAAAAACAGGATCAGGAAGTAAATAATTTTTGATATTAACGAGATATTTTAGTCACCTCTTTTTATCTGTTCTTACAAAAATCATGTTCTAAAGTAAATGTTTATTTATTAAAACAATAATAGAGCTGAGCTAGCTATTTTACCATGTCTGGGATGATTCAGCAAGGAAACAAGAGGCTGTGTGACATTGTGATTTTTAATTTTCATTAGCAAGAAATATTCACCTTGCTAATATATATATATATATATATACATTTTATTTTAAAGTTTATTCCTTGATTCGAGACACATACATGGATTTCTCTGAGCTAAGCCCCGGATGTACACTCGCCCTAGAACCGCCCCTGAAAATATATTTATAGAAAATTTGAAAGGTAATTGCCAGATGTTTTACTGCGTCACATGGCAACCAACAATTTATTAAATGTTACAAAATATTGTAACTCAAAGTTTTCCTCTAACTGCAGTCACAGCTGGGGAAATAAGTTGCAGCAGTGTAATTCACACAGTTCACCACAGGAGGGCGACTGGTTGTTTAAAGTTTTAGTGCTTAACGTTTTGTGTTCAAAATGTTCAAAGGTTTATATAATGAGCGAGTACATGTATCATTTGTCCAAATCGTGCTTTGTCTTATCCCGAAACACTGTGGTACACCTATAATAAGTGTTTATATTCGGACTATTTTATACTGGTTCTGGTCTTACCGCTGCGGAGGAGCACAATATCTGCGTGACTCGTCATACACGTTCGGTTCAATATTAATACGCTAACTTAACGTTATCACCATTACATTTTAGCGTTAGTTGACATGATAACTAGAATAAAGGTAATGTTGATTTATTGGAATTATTGAGAAGCTCAGCCGACACATGCAACACTAACTCTATCGACACATGGAAGGTATAGATAGTTTTTTTTATATTGTTTCCAAAATAGTTTTTATTTACCTATTCTAAGTAATGTTTTGTAATGAAGTGCATGTTGTATTTGTTACAGTAGTACTGTTGTAGTAGTACATTCAATATGACAGAAGCTAAGATTGAACAGATGTCAAAGCCTTTATCTCACAAACTATCATAGTAGCTTGATGACATATTATTGTTGAATTAAATGTTTTCAGGTATTACCTGCACCCATAGGATGCATAATTTGTACCAATGGAGGTTAGGTCATGATGTTTGGAAATGGTAGTATTCATTTTGGGGTTTTTTTGTAATACCCAATAGTTGCCGGACGCTGTCCTGTCTGAAATTCTGCTCCACGTGGTCCTTGAGGAGGGGAATCTGGATTGTTGAATCTGTCTTTAGTTTGTTCTAAATTCAGAAGTCTGGTGGATACAGACTCATTTAGGAAGAGGACACACTTCTGCTGGCTTGACGGTATGTATTTACTTTTACACATTTGATTTAAATGTGGTTTAAATGGTAACTGAGAAATGTATTGGTAGCCTATGCCAGCATGTCTTCAATTATTCCCTTTTTAATAGTGTTCATTTTTTAACCGTATTCATTTTTATGCTCCTCAAATTGAAATATTCAGGTGTAACAAATTGGAGAGAGAAGACATGTGAAGAGTATTATCAAATGTACACACTACAGCCCTGCAGACACTGCAATGACATTTACAAGAACTGCTTACCAGGTGTATCAATTATGAATGAAAATGTGCTTAATGACAAAATGGAATTAGAATAGTCATCCATGTGTCTTGTTATTAAGGTAATTTGGATATTAATGTCACAATTTTCTTATGAATCCTCTAGGTTATGTTGGAAGAGGAAAACGAGGAGAAATCCAAGGGTTTTACTCGGAAAACACCCATCCAGGGTTTTGCAGTGATTGGTGTCAGCTGCTGGTGAGTGAAAATTCATTCACTCTTCCAGGTCCAGTCTAAAAGCCTGCTTAACTATCCAACTTGTCTAACTGCGTATAGGACACATGAGATTGGTTCCAACCAGCACACCGCTTGTTCAGCCTGCTTCAATCGGGTAAGAGGTACAGCCTCTTCTCAGGCAGTTAGACTGCTGAATAAGCACCATCCCCGGCTACCTCTTCTCACCTAATCCACTACACTACCCAACAACTACAATAACCATGAACTGGACTTTGCATTGTTGCAGCACATTCAAGTATACATCATCTTTTTCTGGTTAGTATTGATTCTCTGCCTCATACACTTTTTTTTTTTAATCTATATTCCTGTTTGATATCTGCCGCTGTGCCTTGTTATAAAATATGCTCTTGTTGATCTTATTCCTCATAAATTGCACTGTCGACTGATGCCCTAAAGTAATTGACAATAAATTGTTTAGATGATCTTTAACTAAAATTATTTCATTCTAACTTTGCTAATCTAATAGAAGAGCTCAAGTCTGAGGAACACCCTCATCAGTCTTTTTTCTGCTGACCGGGTTACCTTATGTGATAGGATTCACAAAATTATACTTTTGTATTTCTTTAATGAATAAAGTGAACATTGAACTACTTTCTGAGGAGGGAGTGTTTTATCAGTTTGTTTTGGTAGTTTGTCCTGATAATGGTGAGCCTAAACCCTCTATAACCTTGGAGGAACTGTGTGTGTGTGTGTGTGTGTGTGTTGAATGCAGGTCTTGTGATATGCAACAACAGACCACGAGATGCATTTCTACTTCCAAGGTCATCGCCGAACCAAGTTTTGGATTCTGACAATTATCTTGATTAATGTTGACTTGAGCAGCTATCTATCCATAAGTGTAGAATTGTTTAGACAATCTCCTTGTGAGATTTTTGACGCCTGGCTCTACCGATGAAACTGCAAACTATTCTTCAGTAAATGTTTACTTATTTGATTGAACCTCGTGACTCCTAGTCGTTCATCATATACTGGGTCTTTAAACTGTTATCCTCTAACACTAGAAACATGGTATATCATGTTAAACCATGCTGTAACATTATACAACTTTTTCAAACTTTCTGGCTAGGCTTTTTCAAGCCAGTTTTATCTGAATTTTACCATCTTGTTCATGACTGCTGATCATTCTGATTTCAGAATAAATATCAAGCCTATTTAAAAAGTTATAGCTGCTTAATAAACAAATACAAGAATGTTATAAGTACTGCAAGTGTAAAACTGAACTTAATGATAGCAAAATATGATCTTAAACGGCACTGAGACAATGTTCTTTTTATATTTTAGACAGGATTTTCATTAAGTTTAATGAATGTTTATGTACATAGGAATAAATGCACATTTATTTAATTATTTAACAAACATGTATAGTCATAAGTTATATTAATACACATACAAATGCATAATTTCAAGTGTAGCTTTTTTGTTTCTTATGTCTATGATGTTTGTAACTTGAATTGAAACGAATAATATAAAATAATTACTACTTAAAGTATTTTATGTAAATAATTACTAAAATTATACAAAATTAATGTGTAATTATAAAATTATAATAAGCTAAAACCGGCATACACCTCCGATTTCCGGTTATTAGCTTTATTAGTTTTTTTTAGTTCAAAATGTTCAAAGGTTTATATAATGAGCGAGTACATGTATCAGTTGTCCAAATCGTGCTTTGTCTTATCCCGAAACACTGTGGTACACCTATAATAAGTGTTTATATTCGGACTATTTTATACTGGTTCTGTTCTCACCGCTGCGGAGGAGTACAGTACCTGCGTGACTCGTTATACATGTTTGGTTCAGTATTAATACGCTAATTTAACGTTACCTTTGGCTCGTGGAGAGAATAATATTCGTTTGAACTTTTTTATTTCACTTGAACACACACCAGAAATCTTGCAGAATCGATTTATCTATTTCGCTGACTCAAATCTTTAAATGTTTATGGGTAAAATGACAGCAGTGTAATTCACACAGTTGACCACAGGAGGGCGACTATACTCCATTTTCAAAAGAATAGCCTATCGCACACAGGGGTGGGCTAATGTGGCTTTTTACAGTAAAGCCCCGAATGTTTTTATTTCCTTGCATTGTACACACCATCACTGAGAGAATTTAATTCATTAAATGTATATTTCTCGACTCTCGCATCATAAAGTCCGAAGATATATCGCATTGTCATACACAACCAAAAAGATCCGCCCACTCAGGCTAATGCTTCTGACTGACATGTAACCCGACCAACCATCGTTGAGAAGCTCGGCGTCTGTAGCAGGCAGCCAATGAAATTAAATGATTTTGAAGCTAGGTATTTTTTGATGCCAAAATAATAGTACTTAATGAGTATTAAGGATGGTATAAAAGTACTCACAAAAAAAAAAAAAAATAAAAAATAAAAACAGGATCAGGAAGTAAATAATTTTTGTTGTTAACGAGATTTTTTAGTCACCTCTTTTTATCTATTCTCACAAAAATCATGTTGTAGAGTAAATGTTTATTTATTAAAACAATAAAAGAGCCGAGCTAGCTATTTTACCATGTCTGGGATGAGTCAGCAAGGAAACAAGAGGCTGTGTGACATTGTGATTTTTAATTTTCATTAGCAAGAAATATTCACCTTGCTTATATATATATATATATATATATATATATATATATATACATTTTATTTTAAAGTTTATTCCTTGATTCGAGACACATACATGGATTTCTCTGAGCTAAGCCCCGGATGTACACTCGCCCTAGAACCGCCCCTGAAAATATATTTATAGAAAATTTGAAAGGTAATTGCCAGATGTTTTACTGCGTCACATGGCAAACAACAATTTATTAAATGTTACAAAATATTGTAACTCAAAGTTTTCCTCTAACTGCAGTCACAGCTGGGGAAATAAGTTGCAGCAGTGTAATTCACACAGTTCACCACAGGAGGGCGACTATACTCCATTTTCAAAAGAATAGCCTATCGCACACAGGGGTGGGCTAAGGCGGCTTTTTACAGTAAAGCCCCGAATGTTTTTATTTCCTTGCATTGTACACACCATCACTGAGAGAATTTAATTCATTAAATGTATATTTCTCGACTCTCGCATCATAAAGTCCGAAGATATATCGCATTGTCATACACAACCAAAAAGATCCGCCCACTCAGGCTAATGCTTCTGACTGACATGTAACCCGACCAACCATCGTTGAGAAGCTCAGCGTCTGTAGCAGGCAGCCAATGAAATTAAATGATTTTGAAGCTAGGTGTTTTTTGATGCCAAAATAATAGTACTTAATGAGTATTAAGGATGGTATAAAAGTACTCACAAAAAAAAAAAAAAAAATAAAAAATAAAAACAGGATCAGGAAGTAAATAATTTTTGTTGTTAACGAGATTTTTTAGTCACCTCTTTTTATCTATTCTCACAAAAATCATGTTGTAGAGTAAATGTTTATTTATTAAAACAATAATAGAGCCGAGCTAGCTATTTTACCATGTCTGGGATGAGTCAGCAAGGAAACAAGAGGCTGTGTGACATTGTGATTTTTAATTTTCATTAGCAAGAAATATTCACCTTGCTTATATATATATATATATATATATATATATATATATATATATATATATATATATATATATATATATATATATACATTTTATTTTAAAGTTTATTCCTTGATTCGAGACACATACATGGATTTCTCTGAGCTAAGCCCCGGATGTACACTCGCCCTAGAACCGCCCCTGAAAATATATTTATAGAAAATTTGAAAGGTAATTGCCAGATGTTTTACTGCGTCACATGGCAAACAACAATTTATTAAATGTTACAAAATATTGTAACTCAAAGTTTTCCTCTAACTGCAGTCACAGCTGGGGAAATAAGTTGCAGCAGTGTAATTCACACAGTTCACCACAGGAGGGCGACTATACTCCATTTTCAAAAGAATAGCCTATCGCACACAGGGGTGGGCTAAGGCGGCTTTTTACAGTAAAGCCCCGAATGTTTTTATTTCCTTGCATTGTACACACCATCACTGAGAGAATTTAATTCATTAAATGTATATTTCTCGACTCTCGTATCATAAAGTCCGAAGATATATCGCATTGTCATACACAACCAAAAAGATCCGCCCACTCAGGCTAATGCTTCTGACTGACATGTAACCTGACCAACCATCGTTGAGAAGCTCAGCGTCTGTAGCAGGCAGCCAATGAAATTAAATGATTTTGAAGCTAGGTGTTTTTTGATGCCAAAATAATAGTACTTAATGAGTATTAAGGATGGTATAAAAGTACTCACAAAAAAAAAAATAAAAATAAAAAATAAAAACAGGATCAGGAAGTAAATAATTTTTGTTGTTAACGAGATTTTTTAGTCACCTCTTTTTATCTATTCTCACAAAAATCATGTTGTAAAGTAAATGTTTATTTATTAAAACAATAATAGAGCCGAGCTAGCTATTTTACCATGTCTGGGATGAGTCAGCAAGGAAACAAGAGGCTGTGTGACATTGTGATTTTCAATTTTCATTAGCAAGAAATATTCACCTTGCTTATATATATATATATATATATATATATATATATATATATATATATATATATATATATATATATATATATATATATATATACATTTTATTTTAAAGTTTATTCCTTGATTCGAGACACATACATGGATTTCTCTGAGCTAAGCCCCGGATGTACACTCGCCCTAGAACCGCCCCTGAAAATATATTTATAGAAAATTTGAAAGGTAATTGCCAGATGTTTTACTGCGTCACATGGCAACCAACAATTTATTAAATGTTACAAAATATTGTAACTCAAAGTTTTCCTCTAACTGCAGTCACAGCTGGGGAAATAAGTTGCAGCAGTGTAATTCACACAGTTCACCACAGGAGGGCGACTGGTTGTTTAAAGTTTTAGTGCTTAACGTTTTGTGTTCAAAATGTTCAAAGGTTTATATAATGAGCGAGTACATGTATCATTTGTCCAAATCGTGCTTTGTCTTATCCCGAAACACTGTGGTACACCTATAATAAGTGTTTATATTCGGACTATTTTATACTGGTTCTGGTCTTACCGCTGCGGAGGAGCACAATATCTGCGTGACTCGTCATACACGTTCGGTTCAATATTAATACGCTAACTTAACGTTATCACCATTACATTTTAGCGTTAGTTGACATGATAACTAGAATAAAGGTAATGTTGATTTATTGGAATTATTGAGAAGCTCAGCCGACACATGCAACACTAACTCTATCGACACATGGAAGGTATAGATAGTTTTTTTTATATTGTTTCCAAAATAGTTTTTATTTACCTATTCTAAGTAATGTTTTGTAATGAAGTGCATGTTGTATTTGTTACAGTAGTACTGTTGTAGTAGTACATTCAATATGACAGAAGCTAAGATTGAACAGATGTCAAAGCCTTTATCTCACAAACTATCATAGTAGCTTGATGACATATTATTGTTGAATTAAATGTTTTCAGGTATTACCTGCACCCATAGGATGCATAATTTGTACCAATGGAGGTTAGGTCATGATGTTTGGAAATGGTAGTATTCATTTTGGGGTTTTTTTGTAATACCCAATAGTTGCCGGACGCTGTCCTGTCTGAAATTCTGCTCCACGTGGTCCTTGAGGAGGGGAATCTGGATTGTTGAATCTGTCTTTAGTTTGTTCTAAATTCAGAAGTCTGGTGGATACAGACTCATTTAGGAAGAGGACACACTTCTGCTGGCTTGACGGTATGTATTTACTTTTACACATTTGATTTAAATGTGGTTTAAATGGTAACTGAGAAATGTATTGGTAGCCTATGCCAGCATGTCTTCAATTATTCCCTTTTTAATAGTGTTCATTTTTTAACCGTATTCATTTTTATGCTCCTCAAATTGAAATATTCAGGTGTAACAAATTGGAGAGAGAAGACATGTGAAGAGTATTATCAAATGTACACACTACAGCCCTGCAGACACTGCAATGACATTTACAAGAACTGCTTACCAGGTGTATCAATTATGAATGAAAATGTGCTTAATGACAAAATGGAATTAGAATAGTCATCCATGTGTCTTGTTATTAAGGTAATTTGGATATTAATGTCACAATTTTCTTATGAATCCTCTAGGTTATGTTGGAAGAGGAAAACGAGGAGAAATCCAAGGGTTTTACTCGGAAAACACCCATCCAGGGTTTTGCAGTGATTGGTGTCAGCTGCTGGTGAGTGAAAATTCATTCACTCTTCCAGGTCCAGTCTAAAAGCCTGCTTAACTATCCAACTTGTCTAACTGCGTATAGGACACATGAGATTGGTTCCAACCAGCACACCGCTTGTTCAGCCTGCTTCAATCGGGTAAGAGGTACAGCCTCTTCTCAGGCAGTTAGACTGCTGAATAAGCACCATCCCCGGCTACCTCTTCTCACCTAATCCACTACACTACCCAACAACTACAATAACCATGAACTGGACTTTGCATTGTTGCAGCACATTCAAGTATACATCATCTTTTTCTGGTTAGTATTGATTCTCTGCCTCATACACTTTTTTTTTTTAATCTATATTCCTGTTTGATATCTGCCGCTGTGCCTTGTTATAAAATATGCTCTTGTTGATCTTATTCCTCATAAATTGCACTGTCGACTGATGCCCTAAAGTAATTGACAATAAATTGTTTAGATGATCTTTAACTAAAATTATTTCATTCTAACTTTGCTAATCTAATAGAAGAGCTCAAGTCTGAGGAACACCCTCATCAGTCTTTTTTCTGCTGACCAGGTTACCTTATGTGATAGGATTCACAAAATTATACTTTTGTATTTCTTTAATGAATAAAGTGAACATTGAACTACTTTCTGAGGAGGGAGTGTTTTATCAGTTTGTTTTGGTAGTTTGTCCTGATAATGGTGAGCCTAAACCCTCTATAACCTTGGAGGAACTGTGTGTGTGTGTGTGTGTGTTGAATGCAGGTCTTGTGATATGCAACAACAGACCACGAGATGCATTTCTACTTCCAAGGTCATCGCCGAACCAAGTTTTGGATTCTGACAATTATCTTGATTAATGTTGACTTGAGCAGCTATCTATCCATAAGTGTAGAATTGTTTAGACAATCTCCTTGTGAGATTTTTGACGCCTGGCTCTACCGATGAAACTGCAAACTATTCTTCAGTAAATGTTTACTTATTTGATTGAACCTCGTGACTCCTAGTCGTTCATCATATACTGGGTCTTTAAACTGTTATCCTCTAACACTAGAAACATGGTATATCATGTTAAACCATGCTGTAACATTATACAACTTTTTCAAACTTTCTGGCTAGGCTTTTTCAAGCCAGTTTTATCTGAATTTTACCATCTTGTTCATGACTGCTGATCATTCTGATTTCAGAATAAATATCAAGCCTATTTAAAAAGTTATAGCTGCTTAATAAACAAATACAAGAATGTTATAAGTACTGCAAGTGTAAAACTGAACTTAATGATAGCAAAATATGATCTTAAACGGCACTGAGACAATGTTCTTTTTATATTTTAGACAGGATTTTCATTAAGTTTAATGAATGTTTATGTACATAGGAATAAATGCACATTTATTTAATTATTTAACAAACATGTATAGTCATAAGTTATATTAATACACATACAAATGCATAATTTCAAGTGTAGCTTTTTTGTTTCTTATGTCTATGATGTTTGTAACTTGAATTGAAACGAATAATATAAAATAATTACTACTTAAAGTATTTTATGTAAATAATTACTAAAATTATACAAAATTAATGTGTAATTATAAAATTATAATAAGCTAAAACCGGCATACACCTCCGATTTCCGGTTATTAGCTTTATTAGTTTTTTTTAGTTCAAAATGTTCAAAGGTTTATATAATGAGCGAGTACATGTATCAGTTGTCCAAATCGTGCTTTGTCTTATCCCGAAACACTGTGGTACACCTATAATAAGTGTTTATATTCGGACTATTTTATACTGGTTCTGTTCTCACCGCTGCGGAGGAGTACAGTACCTGCGTGACTCGTTATACATGTTTGGTTCAGTATTAATACGCTAATTTAACGTTACCTTTGGCTCGTGGAGAGAATAATATTCGTTTGAACTTTTTTATTTCACTTGAACACACACCAGAAATCTTGCAGAATCGATTTATCTATTTCGCTGACTCAAATCTTTAAATGTTTATGGGTAAAATGACAGCAGTGTAATTCACACAGTTGACCACAGGAGGGCGACTATACTCCATTTTCAAAAGAATAGCCTATCGCACACAGGGGTGGGCTAATGCGGCTTTTTACAGTAAAGCCCCGAATGTTTTTATTTCCTTGCATTGTACACACCATCACTGAGAGAATTTAATTCATTAAATGTATATTTCTCGACTCTCGCATCATAAAGTCCGAAGATATATCGCATTGTCATACACAACCAAAAAGATCCGCCCACTCAGGCTAATGCTTCTGACTGACATGTAACCTGACCAACCATCGTTGAGAAGCTCGGCGTCTGTAGCAGGCAGCCAATGAAATTAAATGATTTTGAAGCTAGGTATTTTTTGATGCCAAAATAATAGTACTTAATGAGTATTAAGGATGGTATAAAAGTACTCACAAAAAAAAAAAAATAAAAAATAAAAACAGGATCAGGAAGTAAATAATTTTTGTTGTTAACGAGATTTTTTAGTCACCTCTTTTTATCTATTCTCACAAAAATCATGTTGTAGAGTAAATGTTTATTTATTAAAACAATAATAGAGCCGAGCTAGCTATTTTACCATGTCTGGGATGAGTCAGCAAGGAAACAAGAGGCTGTGTGACATTGTGATTTTTAATTTTCATTAGCAAGAAATATTCACCTTGCTTATATATATATATATATATATATATATATATATATATATATATATATATATATATATATATATATATATATATATACATTTTATTTTAAAGTTTATTCCTTGATTCGAGACACATACATGGATTTCTCTGAGCTAAGCCCCGGATGTACACTCGCCCTAGAACCGCCCCTGAAAATATATTTATAGAAAATTTGAAAGGTAATTGCCAGATGTTTTACTGCGTCACATGGCAAACAACAATTTATTAAATGTTACAAAATATTGTAACTCAAAGTTTTCCTCTAACTGCAGTCACAGCTGGGGAAATAAGTTGCAGCAGTGTAATTCACACAGTTCACCACAGGAGGGCGACTATACTCCATTTTCAAAAGAATAGCCTATCGCACACAGGGGTGGGCTAAGGCGGCTTTTTACAGTAAAGCCCCGAATGTTTTTATTTCCTTGCATTGTACACACCATCACTGAGAGAATTTAATTCATTAAATGTATATTTCTCGACTCTCGCATCATAAAGTCCGAAGATATATCGCATTGTCATACACAACCAAAAAGATCCGCCCACTCAGGCTAATGCTTCTGACTGACATGTAACCTGACCAACCATCGTTGAGAAGCTCAGCGTCTGTAGCAGGCAGCCAATGAAATTAAATGATTTTGAAGCTAGGTGTTTTTTGATGCCAAAATAATAGTACTTAATGAGTATTAAGGATGGTATAAAAGTACTCACAAAAAAAAAAAATAAAAATAAAAAATAAAAACAGGATCAGGAAGTAAATAATTTTTGTTGTTAACGAGATTTTTTAGTCACCTCTTTTTATCTATTCTCACAAAAATCATGTTGTAAAGTAAATGTTTATTTATTAAAACAATAATAGAGCCGAGCTAGCTATTTTACCATGTCTGGGATGAGTCAGCAAGGAAACAAGAGGCTGTGTGACATTGTGATTTTCAATTTTCATTAGCAAGAAATATTCACCTTGCTTATATATATATATATATATATATATATATATATATATATATATATATATATATATATATATATATATATATATATATACATTTTATTTTAAAGTTTATTCCTTGATTCGAGACACATACATGGATTTCTCTGAGCTAAGCCCCGGATGTACACTCGCCCTAGAACCGCCCCTGAAAATATATTTATAGAAAATTTGAAAGGTAATTGCCAGATGTTTTACTGCGTCACATGGCAACCAACAATTTATTAAATGTTACAAAATATTGTAACTCAAAGTTTTCCTCTAACTGCAGTCACAGCTGGGGAAATAAGTTGCAGCAGTGTAATTCACACAGTTCACCACAGGAGGGCGACTGGTTGTTTAAAGTTTTAGTGCTTAACGTTTTGTGTTCAAAATGTTCAAAGGTTTATATAATGAGCGAGTACATGTATCAGTTGTCCAAATCGTGCTTTGTCTTATCCCGAAACACTGTGGTACACCTATAATAAGTGTTTATATTCGGACTATTTTATACTGGTTCTGGTCTTACCGCTGCGGAGGAGCACAATATCTGCGTGACTCGTCATACACGTTCGGTTCAATATTAATACGCTAACTTAACGTTATCACCATTACATTTTAGCGTTAGTTGACATGATAACTAGAATAAAGGTAATGTTGATTTATTGGAATTATTGAGAAGCTCAGCCGACACATGCAACACTAACTCTATCGACACATGGAAGGTATAGATAGTTTTTTTTATATTGTTTCCAAAATAGTTTTTATTTACCTATTCTAAGTAATGTTTTGTAATGAAGTGCATGTTGTATTTGTTACAGTAGTACTGTTGTAGTAGTACATTCAATATGACAGAAGCTAAGATTGAACAGATGTCAAAGCCTTTATCTCACAAACTATCATAGTAGCTTGATGACATATTATTGTTGAATTAAATGTTTTCAGGTATTACCTGCACCCATAGGATGCATAATTTGTACCAATGGAGGTTAGGTCATGATGTTTGGAAATGGTAGTATTCATTTTGGGGTTTTTTTGTAATACCCAATAGTTGCCGGACGCTGTCCTGTCTGAAATTCTGCTCCACGTGGTCCTTGAGGAGGGGAATCTGGATTGTTGAATCTGTCTTTAGTTTGTTCTAAATTCAGAAGTCTGGTGGATACAGACTCATTTAGGAGGAGGACACACTTCTGCTGGCTTGATGGTATGTATTTACTTTTACACATTTGATTTAAATGTGGTTTAAATGGTAACTGAGAAATGTATTGGTAGCCTATGCCAGCATGTCTTCAATTATTCCCTTTTTAATAGTGTTCATTTTTTAACCGTATTCATTTTTATGCTCCTCAAATTGAAATATTCAGGTGTAACAAATTGGAGAGAGAAGACATGTGAAGAGTATTATCAAATGTACACACTACAGCCCTGCAGACACTGCAATGACATTTACAAGAACTGCTTACCAGGTGTATCAATTATGAATGAAAATGTGCTTAATGACAAAATGGAATTAGAATAGTCATCCATGTGTCTTGTTATTAAGGTAATTTGGATATTAATGTCACAATTTTCTTATGAATCCTCTAGGTTATGTTGGAAGAGGAAAACGAGGAGAAATCCAAGGGTTTTACTCGGAAAACACCCATCCAGGGTTTTGCAGTGATTGGTGTCAGCTGCTGGTGAGTGAAAATTCATTCACTCTTCCAGGTCCAGTCTAAAAGCCTGCTTAACTATCCAACTTGTCTAACTGCGTATAGGACACATGAGATTGGTTCCAACCAGCACACCGCTTGTTCAGCCTGCTTCAATCGGGTAAGAGGTACAGCCTCTTCTCAGGCAGTTAGACTGCTGAATAAGCACCATCCCCGGCTACCTCTTCTCACCTAATCCACTACACTACCCAACAACTACAATAACCATGAACTGGACTTTGCATTGTTGCAGCACATTCAAGTATACATCATCTTTTTCTGGTTAGTATTGATTCTCTGCCTCATACACTTTTTTTTTTTAATCTATATTCCTGTTTGATATCTGCCGCTGTGCCTTGTTATAAAATATGCTCTTGTTGATCTTATTCCTCATAAATTGCACTGTCGACTGATGCCCTAAAGTAATTGACAATAAATTGTTTAGATGATCTTTAACTAAAATTATTTCATTCTAACTTTGCTAATCTAATAGAAGAGCTCAAGTCTGAGGAACACCCTCATCAGTCTTTTTTCTGCTGACCAGGTTACCTTATGTGATAGGATTCACAAAATTATACTTTTGTATTTCTTTAATGAATAAAGTGAACATTGAACTACTTTCTGAGGAGGGAGTGTTTTATCAGTTTGTTTTGGTAGTTTGTCCTGATAATGGTGAGCCTAAACCCTCTATAACCTTGGAGGAACTGTGTGTGTGTGTGTGTGTGTGTTGAATGCAGGTCTTGTGATATGCAACAACAGACCACGAGATGCATTTCTACTTCCAAGGTCATCGCCGAACCAAGTTTTGGATTCTGACAATTATCTTGATTAATGTTGACTTGAGCAGCTATCTATCCATAAGTGTAGAATTGTTTAGACAATCTCCTTGTGAGATTTTTGACGCCTGGCTCTACCGATGAAACTGCAAACTATTCTTCAGTAAATGTTTACTTATTTGATTGAACCTCGTGACTCCTAGTCGTTCATCATATACTGGGTCTTTAAACTGTTATCCTCTAACACTAGAAACATGGTATATCATGTTAAACCATGCTGTAACATTATACAACTTTTTCAAACTTTCTGGCTAGGCTTTTTCAAGCCAGTTTTATCTGAATTTTACCATCTTGTTCATGACTGCTGATCATTCTGATTTCAGAATAAATATCAAGCCTATTTAAAAAGTTATAGCTGCTTAATAAACAAATACAAGAATGTTATAAGTACTGCAAGTGTAAAACTGAACTTAATGATAGCAAAATATGATCTTAAACGGCACTGAGACAATGTTCTTTTTATATTTTAGACAGGATTTTCATTAAGTTTAATGAATGTTTATGTACATAGGAATAAATGCACATTTATTTAATTATTTAACAAACATGTATAGTCATAAGTTATATTAATACACATACAAATGCATAATTTCAAGTGTAGCTTTTTTGTTTCTTATGTCTATGATGTTTGTAACTTGAATTGAAACGAATAATATAAAATAATTACTACTTAAAGTATTTTATGTAAATAATTACTAAAATTATACAAAATTAATGTATAATTATAAAATTATAATAAGCTAAAACCGGCATACACCTCCGATTTCCGGTTATTAGCTTTATTAGTTTTTTTTAGTTCAAAATGTTCAAAGGTTTATATAATGAGCGAGTACATGTATCAGTTGTCCAAATCGTGCTTTGTCTTATCCCGAAACACTGTGGTACACCTATAATAAGTGTTTATATTCGGACTATTTTATACTGGTTCTGTTCTCACCGCTGCGGAGGAGTACAGTACCTGCGTGACTCGTCATACATGTTTGGTTCAGTATTAATACGCTAATTTAACGTTACCTTTGGCTCGTGGAGAGAATAATATTCGTTTGAACTTTTTTATTTCACTTGAACACACACCAGAAATCTTGCAGAATCGATTTATCTATTTCGCTGACTCAAATCTTTAAATGTTTATGGGTAAAATGACAGCAGTGTAATTCACACAGTTCACCACAGGAGGGCGACTATACTCCATTTTCAAAAGAATAGCCTATCGCACACAGGGGTGGGCTAAGGCGGCTTTTTACAGTAAAGCCCCGAATGTTTTTATTTCCTTGCATTGTACACACCATCACTGAGAGAATTTAATTAATTAAATGTATATTTCTCGACTCTAGCATCATAGCGTCCAAAACCGACGAGAACCGCCCACTCAGGCTAATGCTTCTGACTGACATGTAAGCTGGCCAACCATCGTTGAGAAGCTCAGCGTCTGTACCAGCCAGCCAATGAAATTAAATATGTTGAAGCCAGGTGTTTGTTGATGGCAAGAAACTAGTAATGAATGAGTAGTAAAGGATGGTATCAAAGTTCTTCCAAAAAAACAAAAAACAAAAAAACAGGAAGTGAATAATTTTTGTTATTAAACAGATTTTTTTAGTCACCTATTTTTATCTCTTCTCACAAAAATCATGTTGTAAAGTAAATGCTATTTATTAAAACAATAATAGAGCTGAGCTAGCTATTTTACCATGTCTGAGATGAGTCAGCAAGGAAACAAGAGGCTGTGTGACATTGTGATTTTTACTTTTTACTAGCAAGAAATATTCTTCGGGTACTTTGAATGGAGCCAATGCAGCTTTTTTGCACTTTTCTTTCTTTGCAGATTTGTTTTAATAGGACAAAGATAATAACCGGATTGGTCGGCGGACGAATGTTTCCTCAACGGAGCTGATATTGGAGCTTTCTCACGAGTTAAACCCAGAGGCTCCGATGGGGATGTCCACACTAAAGGCTTTTATTGCTGACCGAGAAGGTGAAAAAATCCGGTAAGTTGTTGTGTAAGGGCAGTTCAATGACTGATCTGAGACCTCAACCTAAAGCGCTTTGTTTCTGGTTTAGTTGAGTCTTGTGCCAAGTGAGTGACGCTTTATTTTGTTGTCTTGTGTGTTGTTCCAGTTGTCTGTCGGCGTGGATATGGCTCCAGCAGTGCAGATTCTGGTCTACATCTTCTTCCCAGTGTGAATGCAGTTGCTGCTAGTGTGCCGTTTGACACCGATATGTGTTTCCAGACCCAGGTACTGTATGACGTGGCTATTTTTCAATTTGGGAGTGTTGGTGTGTGTCCTACAGCGTGTGTGTCCTTGTTCCAGGTGTCTCTGCAGTTTTCTCCAGCTACGGCTGTTCCTGCGGACGGAAATGTTCTGATGGTTTCTACTGGAGCGGGATCTCCGTGTGGCCTCAGTGCTGTAGGTTCATTCATTAAAACCAACACATTATGACTTTAGCCTTCTTCTTCTTTAGTCTTTTTAGCCGTTGGATAAAGTGTAGTCTTTTATGTTGTAATGGTCTATATTAGCTTTTGTTACTGAATGTGATCTATTCAAGTCAAAAGCTTTATTGTCTATCCCACAGAGGTTAGATTGTTGTTAGACAGAGGCTCAACAAACGGTACAATACAAAAGACAACCACACAATTTAAAATACACCCCATTTCCTGTTTAAAATATCAATGGCAGTTTGAATAAGAGTCTTCTTATACGTGGCCTTTTTCACCAAAGGTACTTTATATCATCTACCAGACCACCAATAATTTTACCAGCCATAATTATAATCCTGAAAAGTCTATTTTTGCGTTTGACAGATAGAGAGTTGAACCGGGATACAATGTTGAAAGTGAGCACAGATTCGGTAAGTGATTTATACACCACTCTCAGAATGTCCTTTCCAATATTAAAACTCCTCAATAAACCTAGACGTTGATATGCCTTCTTAAAAACACTTTCTGAGTGCATATCGACTTTAAACTGGGAGTCCATCTCTGTACCCAAGTATTTAAAGGACCCCATCTGCTCAACTTCCCCTCCATTAAGTATCAAAGGATTAGAAAGTATACCTGCATTATTAGCCCCACAACACATTTCTTTGGTCTTGTTAATATTAAGCTGCAAGGAACTCTCCTCCGTTCAGGCTACGAGAGAATCAACAAAATCAAAATAAATGTCCAGTGATTGGGTATCCTGTGTGGGCACACATCCCACCAGTGCCAGATCATCTGCATATCTTATAAGCATCAGGTGATCACTATTACAGGTTATCTCGTTTGTATAAATAGAAATAAATAAAACACATCCTTGTGGGAGACCAGATTTTAAAAGCACATTCTCTGACTTTTCGCCATTTACCATCACATGTTGTGGGCGGTCCCTTAAAAAACAATTAATCCTCAAGATCAAGGTCTGATGTACCTGTAGCTCCTCAGAAGTGTGTTTATATTCACAGTATTGAATGCAGAAGAAAAGTCCATCAATAAAATTGTAACGCACAAATGCTTTCAGCCCTGTCCAGCAGAGTGAGGGCGGCATCTTCAGCTCCACGCCCCGTTTCATCAGCAAATTGTAAAGGGTCAAGTTTGCCAGTCACTGCCTGAGAGAGTTGCTGACGAACCACTCTCTCCATACATTTCCAGAGCACTGATGTTACGGCCACTGCTCTATAGTCTTCAAGTTCCTCAGCATGAGCCTTTTTTGGTAACGGGATGATGGGACTCTCCTTCCAGGACTGTGGTACAACATTAAGGTCCAGAGACAGCTGATAAAGTTGTGTCAACTCATCCTTCAACTGAGATGCACATTCCCTCAGTACCTCAGGAGCAATATTGTGCTGCTTCTGGTTTCTTCCATCATAGTATTTAGGCCTTGCCAGGCCATCCGTGCATTACCTCTTGTAAACTTTTCCTCAACCTTACGTTTATATTGATGTTTGGCCCCTTTAATTTTGACCTTAAATTCTTTCTGTAAAAGGTTAAAACCATATCTATTTTCATTAAAAAAAAACAAACATTTTTTTTAAGATTTAAACAATGTTTCAGATCTTTTGTAACCCAAGGCTTGTTGTTAGGGTAACACCTCACATGTTTTACAGGAATAACACTATGTGACGTTGGGAAGGGATGAGAAGGGAACAGATGCCCGAGCCGCCCCAGCTGACCCCTCTGGATGTGGAGGAGCAGCGGCTCTACTCTGAGCTCGTGTCCCCAACTAGCTTTAGGGATGTGGAAACTGCAAGCCGTTGGATAAAATGTAGTCTTTTGTGTTGTAATGGTCTATACTAGCTTTTGTTACTAAATGTGATTTTTTTTTTCATTTTGGACCGGAGGAAACGCTGAAGGACTGGAGGGTCATCATCATCATCATCCCTAACTCATCCATCCAGAAGGAGATGACCCGTTCGTGCCGCCTTTTGCATTGCCAGGGGAAAAAGTTTGGACCCATTTTGTTTGGTCATTTATTTTAAATTTTTTTTTATTATTCTTATTTATTTATTTATTAATTTATTTATTTTGTCTTTAACGTGCATTGTAACCATGCGGTCGACTTTTTTCCGCGGTCAAATTCCTGTTATTAATACTCTCCAAAGCCCATTTTTAGCTGTTAGTTCTTATTCCTCTCACTGAATAGAATGTGTAATGACAATTATATCCACTGGGTGGCAATGTTGTATTAAAGGTGCAATGTGTGATATATCTGTGGATCTATTGACAAAAATGCAATATAAAATCCATTACTATGTGTTTTGTGGTGTATAAAGACCTTACTTAATGAACCGTAAAGTTTATATTACGTTAGAATTAGTCATTTATTTCTCCATAGGCGCGGGAATCCCCTTCTATGAAGGTAGCCATGTTGTGACGTCATATTTCTACCGTAGCCGACAGTGGACAACAGAGCGCGTTTCGTATATAACCGGAATAGAAAGCAGTAGAAAAAGACGCGGCAGAATTTCCGGAAGAAAGATGGACCAAACTTATTGTTCAGGTATCCGAAAACGGGTAAATCTGCTTCAAAGAAGAGAAAGTATGATGAAGCTAGAAAAATAAGGCAGAATGTCAATATTTGCTAAACTTGTGTAATATGGCTTCATATAATCGTTGTTGCCCAGTAAATGACAGGTTAAAATATGAAAACATTCAACTACTAACTAACGTTACAGTAACAGGGGTATAAGTGCACAGAGCTACTATGTAAATAACGTTATCACTGTGTGCTTGGATGTTATAAACTGCAGACCGGTCCGTATATAATAACGTTACAATACCTTCATAAATACAAACCTCGGTAACAGCTCTCCGGTTCCTTTGGAGGGCTAACACTCTTTCTTCATCCCCTGAGCCATCGATCCGGCGGGTAGGTCCTCCTCTGCCTCTCCCTTCCCTGACTGCACCTACAACACCTCTGCCTCTCCGTCCTCTCCCTACCTCTCCCTCTTAGTTAACTCTGCGTATTTAGGTTGTTCATGACTCTGAAAACGTGTATAAACAATGCTGTCCGAGTGATGCCTCTGAAATCATAACGTTAACTATTTCCCCTTACGCAGCTGATTTGATGCTCTTATTCTTAGCTCTTATCTTAGCATAGAAACAAGCTATGGTAAAATCAGTGAATTAAAACACTAACACAATAATGATCAAATAACAATCGCAATAACATGTTGATTTACTGAATAATTAAGTAAATAGAATTTAATAAATACAAGATTAAAAAACCTCATTGCTTGTCTTGCTACTCTCTGCAGATTCAGACGACGACAAAGTTTATTCGCTTTGACATTATCCTACGTTGGCCACCGTAGCTTCAAAATAGAGTTTGCAATTGGAGGGAGAGGCCGCGAGTGACTTGCTGTTTGCAATTCGCGAGTCTCACCACTAGATGCCGCCAAAAAGCTACACAATGCACCTTTAAGATATGTGTTGCTGAGGCGAGCTGAATCTGAACCGGAAGTTTATTGTCGTGATCTCTCTTCAACAATAGACGCGAAAATTTAAGGTAAGAAATTTTTTGGTTGGATTTCATGTTCTAGACTTCCTAATGATTATCTTTTTGTTGAATGGAAGAAACGTGATAATAAAATGTATCTCGGAAAAGTTGTGTGACCGCTCGGTTAGGGTAAACACTGAACTGGACGCTAGCTAAATTAGCACAGCAGCGCGATCGTGACTCTAATACACCCTGCAGGATCATGCGGCCTATTTCTTTGCTAGACTATATTTATTTTACCCTTATTTATACGGCCTGTGGTTTACCTTCAGATTCTAATTGTAATACTGTTTACTCTTTACATATTACGAAATGAACCATTAGTCCTACTCATTATTTCTGCAATAGTCATCATAGCTGAGGCTTATTGACTAACACTACGTTATGCATTGAATAGCTGCAACTACGTCTGTCTCGATGGGAATAAACATTAAATTTCTCTGTTCAACAATCTGACAAACATAACACGATAATGAGACTGTAATTGAATTGATGGTTGGACATTTTTGGCTTTATTTAGCACAGTAAACTTACCTTATCAGTCACACTTCAACATTTTCTGTCTCTTGTCCAATTTTCTGTCTCTTAATCTAATTTCATGGTTGAGTGTTATCCGGTTTGTCATACATAGTACAAAGAGTATTTTTTAGCATATTAAATTTTTCCTTAACAAATTAAAATAAATCATAATGTGCCTGTATGTTGGGAGAACAGTTTATCAATATGACAATTGTGCATTTATTATGGATAGATGTACCTGATGCACTGATTACTCAAGACACAGTTTGCGACCCTACACTGTACAGTAATGTTTATTATGTTCCATCTCTTTCAGACATAATGGACTGCCGTACATTTTATGGACACCCCAGATCTGCCTCTAGCACTATACACAAAAACCAGTGCTTTGTTGCATATCACCAGAGATGAGGTAAGAGTAAGGCAAGGATGAGACCTATGCACAATGAGATTATTTATTATATTTATAGTATATATTTTTAGTTTTTTTATTGATTACAGTTGTAATTATTTATTTAGTATTGTATTTGTGTGTTACATTTCTTGATTTATATTGTTTACTGTTCATTTTACAATGTTTTTATTTTATGTGTTATAATAAGAACATGTTTTTAAAATAAATGGATTATATTGTTAACATATTCTACTGTTTTTATTTGGAAAAATATTCAACTTAAGATTCACACAAGAAAAAAATTATGAATGCCTAATACTAGTTACTTCATGTCGTGAATTACCCTAAATGGGCAAGTCAACCGGCTGGTTGACATGTGTTTCTGCTTCCTGATTGGGTCATTTAAAAAAAAACAAAAAACTGAAAAGTTGCTAAATTTGGACTAAGGAACACCATTTTATATAATAAATTTTTTTTTGGATATTTATTTCTTAGTGTGACTGATAAAGGGTTAATGCTTAAAGCACAGACCTAAAGTCCTGCATGTAATTTTATATTGTTTAAAACAAGAATGGCGAATGGAAATCTGTTTGTAAGGAGTGGAAAGGAAATGGATCAGCCATTATGGGGGGATGGGGGAGCTGAAATGTTTTTAGTTGGCCGATATATAATCACACGCTTTTAATCAATTAAGATTTCTTCAAGAGTGGGTGTTGCACTTTTTTCCAATTTAAAATCCTCAGGAAAAAAAACACTAACAACCTTATGGGATGTATTTATTTATATGTAAACAAGTCTGGGCTTTTAAAAGCAACGTTGTTGAGCTGGGCTATCCCAAGCCTCTCAGCAGCTTTGGTCTGCCACCATCTGTGACAAAAATCAGTGCTGCCGTCCACGACAAAAACTCAGGAAAAACACTTCTCTTCTTTGAGAAATATTACTATAGGTGGGTCAAGTGCTGGATCACATACAAAAGCCCTTAAAATGTCCCCAGAAAAGATCGAATGTATAATTTCCCTGTTTTTTGTTAGCTGTAATGAGATGATGAAGAGGATGGATGGAAATCCCAAACGAGCGGAAGATGGATTTCCAGCAGTGACTGGAGAGGTTACAGCAGCCCATCTGATCGACGGTAGGTGTTTCTAACTTCCTTTCTGAAGATCTGTAACAATACAAAGACTCAATGACTTCTTTTCTTCCAGATAACATTTATCTCTTCAGTGGGACAAATGTGTATGAGTTCGGCAGCAGCAGGAAGCTCCTCCGTGTGCTGAAGAACGATCACTTCCTGTCCTGTTAGTCGAGTTGCCCCGAAACAAGAAATGAATGGAGCGTAACTATAGTACTTAAATGCATTTGCATAGGAAACAGTTCAAATGAAGGATTTGTTCATTGTATTTCTGCGATCTGCTGGTCAAAATTGTCACTGGACATCTATATTGATGTTTGTCCCCTTTAATTTTTACCTTAAATTCTTTCTGTAAAAGGTTAAAACCATATCTATTTCCATTAAAAAAAAAACATTTTTTTTTAAAAAAAGATTTAAACAATGTTTCAGATCTTTTGTAACCCAAGGCTTGTTGTTAGGGTAACACCTCACATGTTTTACAGGAATAACACTATGTGACGTTCGGAAGGGATGAGAAGGGAACAGATGCCCGAGCCGCCCCAGCTGACCCCTCTGGATGTGGAGGAGCAGCGGCTCTACTCTGAGCTCGTGTCCCCAACTAGCTTTAGGGATGTGGAAACTGCAAGCCGTTGGATAAAATGTAGTCTTTTGTGTTGTAATGGTCTATACTAGCTCTTGTTACTGAATGTGATTTTTTTTTCATTTTGGACCGGAGGAAACGCTGAAGGACTGGAGGGTCATAATCATCATCATCCCTAACTCATCCATCCAGAAGGAGACGACCCGTTCGTGTCGCCTTTTGCATTGCCAGGGGAAAAAGTTTGGACCCATTTTGTTTGGTCATTTATTTTTAATTTTTTTTTTATTCTTATTTATTTTTTTATTTATTTATTTTTTATTTATTTATTTATTTATTTTGTCTTTAACGTGCATTGTAACCGTGCGGTTGACTTTTTCCGCGGTCAAATTCCTGTTATTAGCCGCGTTTCCACTGCCGGGCCAGGGCCGGGCCGTGCTAGTGCGTGCCAGGGCCAGTCGCGTTTCCACTGTCACTTCCGGGGCTTGATCGGGGCTTACTCGGGGCCAACGGCCAGGATTTCTGGCCCGTCGAATACCTTGGGCCAGAGCGGGCCAGCTCGTGCTAGAGGCGTGCTCAAGGTAAAAGGCGGAGTTTATCGTTGTTATGGAACGTTATGATCTGAAGCAAGATGCACATTTCACTTAGATGTGTCCATGTTTAACCGATTAACCATTTAAAATTGCATAGCCGAGTGAAACCTTTTGTCTTGGTTAAGTGGCGTCAATACACATATTTGCACAAAACTTTTGCGTTTTTTTTCTGAATGACAATAAAAAATATATTGTGCAATTACAGCGTTTCCATTAACGATGTTATGTGACTAAAACATCTTTTTTTTTTCTTTCGCGATAAGTCATTCCAAAAAATGGACGTTGGCAGTCTATCACAGCCACCGCACTAGATATTATTATTATTTATGGACGTGCGTGTTATCTAAGCATTAATGGCAGGGAAATAGACAGAGTTACTTTTGTGTTCATTCGTTTCCCCTTATTTAATCAGTTGGCCTAATTGCAAAATGAAATAAACCACGGTTATTGTATTTTGTAAAAGTTGAACACCAAAATGCTCATTTGAACTGTAGGCCTATGCCAATCGCTGCGCAAAAATATATAGGCTACACGACGAATTTTCAGATATTTGTTCGTTTTTTTGCCCCTTTAAACATTTAAAATATTTGACAAATTAATATGAAAAAATATATTATTTTACTGGTTTTCTGAGGCCAAATTAGAACCCGGAAATGATATTTTCCCCGCAGTGCTGAATGAGAAGAGCTGTAACCACAGCCTACAGAAAGGGGATTTATGTGATTTATAGGCTATAATAAATGTGTCTGATAATAAAATAACGAGACATTAATTGTTTATTAATAAACTATTGTTTTCTAACATTTTCGGCTAAAACAAATATCTCCATCTCCGGATGCACATTTAGAGAGAAATTAATTAGCTATACATAATAACATAGTCATAAGATGGCTTTCGATTCGAATTTGTTCGTTTTAAATTGGACATTTAAAGCTTTAATCTACGATGGATATAACCCCTGTAGACTAAAGCTTTAAATGTCCAATTTAAAACGAACAAATTCGAATGCAGTGGCTGTTTCAGTTCTCGCGTTTCAGTTCACGGAGATCATGAATTGCGCCCATAGAGCGCGCCCATAAAGCACAACGTTTTCTTGGTATTGTGAGTTTACGCAAATAAACGTATTTGCGAATAATGTATTATTATTTTCTGTATGAACAGAAATGAAAGAGTATTTTAAGTTGTTTCCACTGAAAGAACTGCAATTAAAACCGCAGCCATCAGTGCGCGCTCCACACACACTGCCCTCACCGTCCCTCTGTTAGTTGCGACTCGCGGGACAATCCGGACACTATTGCAGCCTCGACAGGTGAGTTAATATTCATGCTATCTTCCTAATTAAAAAAAATAATTCATAATACCCGCTGAAAGGGGTTGGGTTGTATGACGTTTGATCCGGAAAGGCGTGTTAGGGGTGGGGTTTGGGGTAGCGCTGTGGGGCTACTGGCCCGGCAGTGGAAACGCAAGGCTGGTGCTTGAGGCCCGAGGCCACTAGCTCGGCTCGGCTCGCTGTTAGCACTGGCCCGGCCCTAGCCCGGCAGTGGAAATGCGGCTATTAATACTCTCCAAAGCCCATTTTTAGCTGTTAGTTCTTATTCCTCTCACTGAATAGAATGTGTAATGACAATTATATCCACTGGGTGGCAATGTCGTACTAAAATATGTGTTGCTGATACGAGCTGAATCTGAACCGGAAGTTTATTGTCGTGATCTCTCTTCAATCAATAGACGCGAAAATTTAAGGTAAGAAAATTTTTGGTTGGATTTCATGTTCTAGACTTCCTAATGATTATCTTTTTGTTGAATGGAAGAAACGTGATAATAAAATGTATCTCGGAAAAGTTGTGTGACCGCTCGGTTAGGGTAAACACTGAACTGGACGCTAGCTAAATTAGCACAGCAGCGCGATCGTGACTCTAATACACCCTGCAGGATCATGCGGCCTATTTCTTTGCTAGACTATATTTATTTTACCCTTATTTATACGGCCTGTGGTTTACCTTCAGATTCTAAATATAATACTGTTTACTCTTTACATATTACGAAATGAACCATTAGTCCTACTCATTATTTCTGCAATAGTCATCATAGCTGAGGCTTATTGACTAACACTACGTTATGCATTGAATAGCTACAACTACGTCTGTCTCGATGGGAATAAACATTACATTTCTCTGTTCAACAATCTGACAAACATAACACGATAATGAGACTGTAATTGAATTGATGGTTGGACATTTTTGGCTTTATTTAGCACAGTAAACTTACCTTATCAGTCACACTTCAACATTTTCTGTCTCTTGTCCAATTTCATGGTTGAGTGTTATCCGGTTTGTCATACATAGTACAAAGAGTATTTTTTAGCATATTAAATTTTTCCTTAACAAATTAAAATAAATCATAATGTGCCTGTATGTTGGGAGAACAGTTTATCAATATGACAATTGTGCATTTATTATGGATAGATGTACCTGATGCACTGATTACTCAAGACACAGTTTGCGACCCTACACTGTACAGTAATGTTTATTATGTTCCATCTCTTTCAGACATAATGGACTGCCGTACATTTTATGGACACCCCAGATCTGCCTCTAGCACTATACACAAAAACCAGTGCTTTGTTGCATATCACCAGAGATGAGGTAAGAGTAAGGCAAGGATGAGACCTATGCACAATGAGATTATTTATTATATTTATAGTATATATTTTTAGTTTTTTTATTGATTACAGTTGTAATTATTTATTTAGTATTGTATTTGTGTGTTACATTTCTTGATTAATATTGTTCACTTTACAATGTTTTTATTTTATGTGTTATAATAAGAACATGTTTTTAAAATAAATGGATTATATTGTTAACATATTCTACTGTTTTTATTTGGAAAAATATTCAACTCAAGATTCACACAAGAAAAAAATTATAAATGCCTAATACTAGTTACTTCATGTCGTGAATTACCCTAAATGTGCAAGTCAACCGGCTGGTTGACATGTGTTTCTGCTTCCTGATTGGGTCATTTAAAAAAAAAACTGAAAGGTTGCTAAATTTGGACTAAGGAACACCATTTTATATAAGAAATTTTTTTTGGATATTTATTTCTTAGTGTGACTGATAAAGGGTTAATGCTTAAAGCGCAGACCTAAAGTCCTGTATGTAATTTTATATTGTTTAAAACAAGAATGGCGAATGGAAATCTGTTTGTAAGAAGTGGAAAGGAAATGGATCAGCCATTATGGGGGGATGGGGGAGCTGAAATGTTTTTAGTTGGCCGATATATAATCACACGCTTTTAATCAATTAAGATTTCTTCAAGAGTGGGTGTTGCACTTTTTTCCAATTTAAAATCCTCAGGAAAAAAAACACTAACAACCTTATGGGATATATTTATTTATATGTAAACAAGTCTGGGCTTTTAAAGGCAACGTTGTTGAGCTGGGCTATCCCAAGCCTCTCAGCAGCTTTGGTCTGACACCATCTGTGACAAAAATCAGTGCTGCCGTCCACGACAAAAACTCAGGAAAAACACTTCTCTTCTTTGAGAAATATTACTATAGGTGGGTCAAGTGCTGGATCACATACAAAAGCCCTTAAAATGTCCCCAGAAAAGATCGAATGTATAATTTCCCTGTTTTTTGTTAGCTGTAATGAGATGATGAAGAGGATGGATGGAAATCCCAAACGAGCGGAAGATGGATTTCCAGCAGTGACTGGAGAGGTTACAGCAGCCCATCTGATCGACGGTAGGTGTTTCTAACTTCCTTTCTGAAGATCTGTAACAATACAAAGACTCAATGACTTCTTTTCTTCCAGAGAACATTTATCTCTTCAGTGGGACAAATGTGTATGAGTTCGGCAGCAGCAGGAAGCTCCTCCGTGTGCTGAAGAACGATCACTTCCTGTCCTGTTAGTCGAGTTGCCCCGAAACAAGAAATGAATGGAGCGTAACTATAGTACTTAAATGCATTTGCATAGGAAACAGTTCAAATGAAGGATTTGTTCATTGTATTTCTGCGATCTGCTGGTCAAAATTGACACTGGACATCTATATTGATGTTTGGCCCCTTTAATTTTTACCTTAAATTCTTTCTGTTAAAGGTTAAAACCATATCTATTTTCATTAAAAAAAAACATTTTTTTTAAAAAGATTTAAACAATGTTTCAGATCTTTTGTAACCCAAGGCTTGTTGTTAGGGTAACACCTCACATGTTTTACAGGAATAACACTATGTGACGTTCGGAAGGGATGAGAAGGGAACAGATGCCCGAGCCGCCCCAGCTGACCCCTCTGGATGTGGAGGAGCAGCGGCTCTACTCTGAGCTCGTGTCCCCAACTAGCTTTAGGGATGTGGAAACTGCAAGCCGTTGGATAAAATGTAGTCTTTTGTGTTGTAATGGTCTATACTAGCTCTTGTTACTGAATGTGATTTTTCTTTTTTCTTTTTTGGACCGGAAGAAACGCTGAAGGACTGGAGGGTCATCATCATCATCATCATCCCTAACTCATCCATCCAGAAGGAGACGACCCGTTCGTGTCGCCTTTTGCATTGCCAGGGGAAAAAGTTTGGACCCATTTTGTTTGGTCATTTATTTTTAATTTTTTTTTATTATTCTTATTTATTTATTTATTTATTTATTTATTTTGTCTTTAACGTGCATTGTAACCGTGCGGTTGACTTTTTCCGCGGTCAAATTCCTGTTATTAGCCGCGTTTCCACTGCCGGGCCAGGGCCGGGCCGTGCTAGTGCGTGCCAGGGCCAGTCGCGTTTCCACTGTCACTTCCGGGGCTTGATCGGGGCTTACTCGGGGCCAACGGCCAGGATTTCTGGCCCGTCGAATACCTTGGGCCAGAGCGGGCCAGCTCGTGCTAGAGGCGTGCTCAAGGTAAAAGGCGGAGTTTATCGTTGTTATGGAACGTTATGATCTGAAGCAAGATGCACATTTCACTTAGATGTGTCCATGTTTAACCGATTAACCATTTAAAATTGCATAGCCGAGTGAAACCTTTTGTCTTGGTTAAGTGGCGTCAATACACATATTTGCACAAAACTTTTGCGTTTTTTTTCTGAATGACAATAAAAAATATATTGTGCAATTACAGCGTTTCCATTAACGATGTTATGTGACTAAAACATCTTTTTTTTCTTTCGCGATAAGTCATTCCAAAAAATGGACGTTGGCAGTCTATCACAGCCACCGCACTAGATATTATTATTATTTATGGACGTGCGTGTTATCTAAGCATTAATGGCAGGGAAATAGACAGAGTTACTTTTGTGTTCATTCGTTTCCCCTTATTTAATCAGTTGGCCTAATTGCAAAATGAAATAAACCACGGTTATTGTATTTTGTAAAAGTTGAACACCAAAATGTTCATTTGAACTGTAGGCCTATGCCAATCGCTGCGCAAAAATATATAGGCTACACGACGAATTTTCAGATATTTGTTCGTTTTTTTTGCCCCTTTAAACATTTAAAATATTTGACAAATTAATATGAAAAAATATATTATTTTACTGGTTTTCTGAGGCCAAATTAGAACCCAGAAATGATATTTTCCCCGCAGTGCTGAATGAGAAGAGCCGTAACCACAGCCTACAGAAAGGGGATTTATGTGATTTATAGGCTATAATAAATGTGTCTGATAATAAAATAACGAGACATTAATTGTTTATTAATAAACTATTGTTTTCTAACATTTTCGGCTAAAACAAATATCTCCATCTCCGGATGCACATTTAGAGAGAAATTAATTAGCTATACATAATAACATAGTCATAAGATGGCTTTCGATTCGAATTTGTTCGTTTTAAATTGGACATTTAAAGCTTTAATCTACGATGGATATAACCCCTGTAGACTAAAGCTTTAAATGTCCAATTTAAAACGAACAAATTCGAATGCAGTGGCTGTTTCAGTTCTCGCGTTTCAGTTCACGGAGATCATGAATTGCGCCCATAGAGCGCGCCCATAAAGCACAACGTTTTCTTGGTATTGTGAGTTTACGCAAATAAACGTATTTGCGAATAATGTATTATTATTTTCTGTATGAACAGAAATGAAAGAGTATTTTAAGTTGTTTCCACTGAAAGAACTGCAATTAAAACCGCAGCCATCAGTGCGCGCTCCACACACACTGCCCTCACCGTCCCTCTGTTAGTTGCGACTCGCGGGACAATCCGGACACTATTGCAGCCTCGACAGGTGAGTTAATATTCATGCTATCTTCCTAATTAAAAAAAATAATTCATAATACCCGCTGAAAGGGGTTGGGTTGTATGACGTTTGATCCGGAAAGGCGTGTTAGGGGTGGGGTTTGGGGTAGCGCTGTGGGGCTACTGGCCCGGCAGTGGAAACGCAAGCAAGAGGTCCTCGCTGCAGTCTGTAGCACGATGACGTAGCTGGATGGTCCAATACGTAGTTGATGGATGTGTGTTTTAATGACGTCATTTACGCATGCGCAGTGCCGATCTCTGGATTATAATTCGAATGCATTGGTTTTAAGTGATATCTAAGCTCAATATTGTACTGAGATGATGTTCAAACTGTGTAGTATAATACTGTTAAATAATTATAAGTAATTATTGATGAACAAGTAAGGAAAATGCAAAAATAAGAACAGCATGGGGAAAATAAATCTTGTAATAATAAACTCGCATTTATGTTATACATTCAGAATTGCGAGAAAATGTCAGAATTCTGACTTTATAGCACACAATTGCGACTTTATTTTACCCAATTCTGTCTTTATAACATGCTATTGAGGCTTTATTTCACCCAATTCTGTCTTTATAATATGCGATTGAGGCTTTATTTCACCCAATTCTGTCTTTATAATATGCGATTGAGGCTTTATTTCACCTACTTCTGTCTTTATATCATGCGATAAGGCTTTATTTAACCTACTTCTGTCTCTATAACACGCGATTAAGGCTTTATCTCACGCAATTCTGTCTTTATAACACGCGATTGAGGCTTTATTTCACCTAATTCTGTCTTTATAACATGCGATTGAGGCTTTCACATAATTCTGTCTTTATAATATGCGATTGAGGCAATTATGTCTAACACGCTTTATTTCACGCAACTTTATATCTCACAATTCTGAGAAATAAAGTCAGTATGCGAAAAGTATACTCGCAATTGTAAGGAAAAAGTCGCAATTATTTTTAAAAAATGTTTTATTCTGAAAGCTCTGAAAATAAGAGCTTCGCTCGTGCATATTTCTATTCTTGGAAGATCAACGATTGTTCACCAACTCTCTACACTAAATTCTTAATGTGCATGTGCCATCAGCGTTTATCACCGGATCGCGTTTAAAGTCTGTTTAGAGAAAACGGTGTCATCCTCTAATTTAACAACAAATTATCATTTCGACAGAATCAAAGCTAACTTTAGCTGGAAAACAACATTATTCATGAACCGCTATAAAGCCAAAACAATCTGTTACATTAAATTATATGCGTATCTATGTAAAGCTGCTTTGAAACAATCTAAATTGTTAAAAGCGATATATAAATGAAGATGACTTGACTTGACTAGTGCGCATGCGCGCGTTACAGCGTCCAACACGTATTGGACCATCCAGCTACGTCATCGTGCTACAGGCTGCAGCGAGGGGTGTCTCAACGCAAGGCTGGTGCTTGAGGCCCGAGGCCACTAGCTCGGCTCGGCTCGCTGTTAGCACTGGCCCGGCCCTAGCCCGGCAGTGGAAATGCGGCTATTAATACTCTCCAAAGCCCGTTTTTAGCTGTTAGTTCTTATTCCTCTCACTGAATAGAATGTGTAATGACAATTATATCCACTGGGTGGCAATGTTGTATTAAGATATGTGTTGCTGAGGCGAGCTGAATCTGAACCGGAAGTTTATTGTCGTGATCTCTCTTCAATCAATAGACGCGAAAATTTAAGGTAAGAAAATTTTTGGTTGGATTTCATGTTCTAGACTTCCTAATGATTATCTTTTTGTTGAATGGAAGAAACGTGATAATAAAATTTATCTCGGAAAAGTTGTGTGACCGCTCGGTTAGGGTAAACACTGAACTGGACGCTAGCTAAATTAGCACAGCAGCGCGATCGTGACTCTAATACACCCTGCAGGATCATGCGGCCTATTTCTTTGCTAGACTATATTTATTTTACCCTTATTTATACGGCCTGTGGTTTACCTTCAGATTCTAAATGTAATACTGTTTACTCTTTACATATTTCGAAATGAACCATTAGTCCTACTCATTATTTCTGCAATAGTCATCATAGCTGAGGCTTATTGACTAACACTACGTTATGCATTGAATAGCTGCAACTACGTCTGTCTCGATGGGAATAAACATTACATTTCTCTGTTCAACAATCTGACAAACATAACACGATAATGAGACTGTAATTGAATTGATGGTTGGACATTTTTGGCTTTATTTAGCACAGTAAACTTACCTTATCAGTCACACTTCAACATTTTCTGTCTCTTGTCCAATTTTCTGTCTCTTAATCTAATTTCATGCTTGAGTGTTATCCGGTTTGTCATACATAGTACAAAGAGTATTTTTTAGCATATTAAATTTTTCCTTAACAAATTAAAATAAATCATAATGTGCCTGTATGTTGGGAGAACAGTTTATCAATATGATAAAGTTGTGTCAACTCATCCTTCAACTGAGATGCACATTCCCTCAGTACCTCAGGAGCAATATTGTGCTGCTTCTGGTTTCTTCCATCATAGTATTTAGGCCTTGCCAGGCCATCCGTGCATTACCTCTTGTAAACTTTTCCTCAACCTTACGTTTATATTGATGTTTGGCCCCTTTAATTTTACCTTAAATTCTTTCTGTAAAAGGTTAAAACCATATCTATTTCCATTAAAAAAAAAACATTTTTTTTTTTTAAGATTTAAACAATGTTTCAGATCTTTTGTAACCCAAGGCTTGTTGTTAGGGTAACACCTCACATGTTTTACAGGAATAACACTATGTGACGTTCGGAAGGGATGAGAAGGGAACAGATGCCCGAGCCGCCCCAGCTGACCCCTCTGGATGTGGAGGAGCAGCGGCTCTACTCTGAGCTCGTGTCCCCAACTAGCTTTAGGGATGTGGAAACTGCAAGCCGTTGGATAAAATGTAGTCTTTTGTGTTGTAATGGTCTATACTAGCTTTTGTTACTGAATGTGATTTTTCTTTTTTCTTTTTTGGACCAGAGGAAACGCTGGAGGACTGGAGGACTCCATCCATCCATCCATCCGGAAGACGACCCGTTCGTGTCACCTTTTGCGTTGCCAGGGTTCCTCTTAGAACAGTTTAAAAGTACTTTGTCTGAGCATGTTTCCCTCTTTTTGACCGATCGAAATGTTAAATCTACGGAAGAGGCTGCCATCCTTACTGATGAGTATGCACTCACTCATAAATGTGAAGTCAGGAAAAGTAGGTCAAAGTTCATCGATAGTCCAACAGAGAGTGTAACTGTCCGTCATACCCTGGCTGATAAGGTTGAGAGGAATTGTAAAAGTTATGCTGATAAAAATGACCGGTGTGCTTATTGTCATTTAAAGGGAGGGACACTGGGAAAAGGATTGTTTAGCGCTTAAGGGAAAACTGATGCGTGTTAAATGGGAACCCAAGCCTGCTCTTGCTGTTTCATCTGTTCAGACAGATAATAATTCTGACTGTCTTAATATTTGACAGGATCTGGAGAAACCAGTGGTACTTTGCAGTGTTGGAGATGAGGGTTATGCTCCCTTCATTACAGAGGGCTTTGTGTCAGTACTGAGAAGGTTCCTGTTAAGATCCTCAGAGACACTGGTGCATCACAATCATTCATTTTGCAATCTGTTCTTCCTTTTTCTCAGGAGTCAAGTACAGGAAACAGTGTGTTGATTCGTGGTACCCCTGCATAACCTGTTTCTCCAGTCTGATGTAGTAAATGGAGCAGTTGTGATGGGAGTCCGTCCTTCACTGCCAATGGAAGGAGTTTGAGTGATTTTGGGAAATAACCGTGTGTGGCGTGATGTTCCACCTCCACCTGTTGTTGCTACTTGTCCTGTTCATCTGGGGACACTGGTATATCCCAGCAGTATCCAGAGGTATTTGTGTCTTGTGCACTCACACGTGCAATGCGTAAACAATCTGCCCATGCCAAACTAAGTGATGTGAAGGATTTGTTAACTACTAAGAGGGTAGTGCCAGGTCTCCTTGCTTTGCCCGTCAGGACTGGGTGTCTGCTCAGAAAGAGAATTCATCTCTGAAACATCTGTTTGATGCTGCTTTACCTCCTGACGAAGCGGAGAGTTCTGTTAATGGGTACTTCATTGAAAACGGGGTACTACTGCGGAAGTGGACTCCTAACACGGAGGGAGGTTTGACTGAACCAATTATACAGGTAGTGGTGCCTGTTTCTTTCTTACAGTAGATTTTAGTCTTCACTCACCCACTATGCTTGTAAAACATTTTAGGCCATGTATGCTAGTGAAAGAGTTGCAATGCAGAGCCCTGCATAGGCTACACAGCTGTAGGCCCTATATTCACCAATGGGTTTCTACAAATGTTTAATTCTCCCTAACAGCCAGATCTATTATTTTATTAGTTTTACTTTTTTATATTAGTTAACTAAAGTGTTATTCACACCCAGTGCTACTTTAGTTGTACTAAAAAAAGTTATATTAGTTCAGTTTTAGTCTACAATCATCTCGCTAACAGTAATTACTTTTATTTTGAAAGGGTTTCCGGTTACAATCGCTTCCAAAAAAGGAATGGACCACGTGACTCCCGTTTTTGGGTTATAAACGAAAAACGAATTGACAGAAGTTCAAAGACTTCATTCTTTGTTCAAAAATGAATAACGATAAAATGATCTCCAAAAAACGAAAAACGGGCAGTTTTTAATTGGTTTTTCGTTTTCAAAGTGATTCTGACACCAAAAACGTTTATTTGGTTTTTCTATCTGAAACAAAAAACAGAAAAACGGTATTTTCGTTTTATAATTACAAACGAATTACGGATTATCTATTTCGCTGACTCAAATCTTTAAATGTTTATGGGTAAAATGACAGCAGTGTAATTCACACAGTTCACCACAGGAGGGCGACTGGTTGTCTTGTTTTACAGTTTTAGTGCTTCACGTTTTGTGTTCAAAATGTTCAAAGGTTTATATAATGAGCGAACACATGTATCAGCTTGTCTTTACTGGATAGGCTATATTTATGGATATGATAAATAAAAACTGCATTGTACAGCTATGATCAGCTGCTCTGTCGAGCTTTCGAAGTTGTTACGGATAGGCTGATTAGTTGTTTTTTGTCTCATAACGGTTTTATGGGAAGAAAATGCTTAACGTGTTATTAATCGCGTTGCGTTGATTTTCTGGACTCATCTTATTTTTTTATACATAGTATGGTTTATTAATATGATGTGTAGCGAATTTAGTCTTTTAATATCACTGTCTTAGTACAGTAAGCCACGTTAAGCGTTTTTCACGTTAAGCGTTTTAGAATGTCCCGATTCAGACTGTGCGTTCGCTGGCGCTGAGCCGGAGATGGACGCGCTCAGCGCTTATCATATCATATAAAGTGTTCGGCGGGCCGTATGGCCAAACTTCATTCACTATTATTATTAAAATTAAAAATTTAAATTGTTTTTATTAATCTGTTTGGGTGGGCCACCTGTCAGTTTGGGTGGGACGTGCCCGCCCATAAATCCGCGCCTGTTTGAGCTGCTTTGGATTTTTAAATATTAATCATTGAAGGTTAGGTCGATGATGTCACTCAGCCCCCCACATGCTTCGAAATCATCCAAAATAGTCTCGTTCGTTTGTACTCCGTTTGTGCTGGTTTGTGCTGTAAAACGTTTCGTTTCAGCTGCTTCGTTTTTTTAGATATTAAAATCTTTTTATATAGGTCATCTGAGGTCACTCAGCTCCCCCACATGATCGAAATTCACCCAAAATAGCCACGTTCGTTTGTGCTGGATTGTGCCGGTAAAAGTTTCATTTGTGCTGCGTCGGTTTTTATAATATTAGACATTACATTATTATTGATGACATCACCAGCCCCCCACATGATGGAAATTTACCCAAAGCCTCGTTCGTTTAATTTAATCTTACCGTGCTGGTTTTAAAATATTAGACTGAATGAGAGAGAATTATAGACAGTAACTTCTCCAGATGTAATAGACCATTTCAAAAGATGTAAACAACACTGGTCCAGAAGCACTTCCTGTTTCAGTTTGTAACTGTTTTCTTTATTTCACATGTAAAGAAAACTTCTTAAAGATGTTTTTTTAACTTTTTGATTCAGTTTTAAATGATCTGTTGGTTGTATTTTATCCCAGCTTTTATGGAGTGTTAAAAAACTGAAACAGGAAGTGCTTCTGGGCCAGTGTTGTTTACTTCTTTTGAAATGGTCTTATATATATATATATATATATATATACCTGTATAGCTAGCAACAGGAAGACTGAAACGGCAAACCATATCACAATAGAGAGCCTAAGTCCCGCCTCTTCGCTTCCGGCTCATGGGACCTTATTTCGGAAAAAATATGAATGGTAGTCAATGGGGAAAGACAACTTATCTTTTTATTCCGTCTGAGCTGTGCCCTCAATTACACATATGATGTTTGTCAATTTAAAAGATGATTCTCAAAGTCAAAAACATCGCAGTTTGTCATACAACAGAAGAGTAACGTTTAGTTTTATGTGAAAATCGCTCTATGAACTACATCTCCCGGGAAGAGAAACGAGATCCGCTGCTCGTGTGTGTGCAGTCTGGTACAAAACACTCAGGTATGACGGCGTAACGTTACGATTATAACGTAAGACTGTAGAAACAATGACAGACAGCCTCAGTAAAGTTAGCTTTAGTCATTGAGAGAAAATGTGCGCCTTTGGGGTTTGTAGTCTTTGTAATTATGTATTTTCACAGTCTTATACCTCAACGCTTTTACATCAAACTGCGACTTTCTTTACTTTAAAATGTATCTTTTAAATTGGCAAACATCATATGTGTAATTCAGGGCACAATTCAGACGGAATAAAAAAATAAGTTGTCACTCGCCATTGACTACCATTCAATATTTTTCCGAAGTTAGGTCCCATGGTGGCCGACCGGAAGGGGCGGGACTTAGGCTCTCTATAGGCCTATTCTGTTACCTTTCTTGTGTGTATTCAACTCTTAATAGACACTTAGACAAACTCCAATGTAGCCTAATGTTTTTACATATGGTGTTTTGTGTAGCCTAACATAATATGAACATTGTCAAAAATACATGCACCATAATTTGTTTTGCTGTGCCCTACAAAGGCAAAGCGCAGTACACATTTAGTCAAAAATGAGTTCAGACTTGTAATGGGCTTTATGACGTGTTCTGTCTTGTGAAAAAAATATCTGGGTTATTTAATGTCCCGTTTCGGAGATGCATTACCACTAATCTATCCATAACATGTTTGACTGGCTGGTATAAAAACTTTAAAGGCTTTTTTTCTCTGTTTTCTTTGTTACTGCACTTTGCCTTTGTAGGGCAGTGTGTGTGTAGATCTATACAGTACGGGTCAAAAGATTTTTTTTTAAAGGTCTTAAAGAACAATAATAATAACATCATTGTATTATCTGGATTTTCTGAAGGATCTGACACTGAAGACTGGAGTAACGATGCTGAATATTGATCTTTGATCACAGGAATAAATTACACTTCGCAATACATTCACATAGAAAACAGCAGTTAAATAATTGTATTTTGAAATAATTGGATCAAATAAATACAGCCTTGGTGAGCAGAAGTGACTATTCAAATATTTTCAAACTTTTGACTGGTACTGTGTGTGTTGTATGTGTAGGCTATATATAGGCCTGGTGTAACAGAGTTCAAAATGTCAGTTAGTATTTTGTATGTGATTTTCACCATAATTAAGCAGCTGTAATGTGTTTGGTGTTTTGGAGCCCTCCTTTGGAGAAATGGTGTACTGCAGCTCTGCTGTGTTTTGTCCTTGTGTTGTTGCCATACCCGATTAGAAGCGGGATGCTTTACATCGGGTAGGTTCACTGTATAAAGCACTCTCACTTTGTTTTAAATATATAACTGTAAAATGTTGTTTAAGTTGAAAACTTCGACATCTGATCTGTGTTATATTATTTTACATGTATTGTTAAGATTCAGGTGCAATTCCAGTAACTTAGAGAAAGTTTATAAATGCTTTCATTATGTCTAGCGACTAGCTCTAAACTCCGCTTGCAACTTGCCATGTATTCAGTGTAATTCTTTTATTTTGTATATGCTTTGCGCTTTCCTCATCTAGCACTATCTGATAAAACCCGGATGGGGCATCCAATTTAGAAAAGTAACATGCTCCACTCATTGAACTAGTTATATCTGCTTTTGTTGGAAGTCTACAGTGCTCTCGCTGGATTGCTTTATTTAAGTCCTTCGGATCTATACACAATCTTAGATCTCCATCAGGTTTCTCCACTATTACGAGGGAGTTCACCCATTCCGTGGGCTCTTCTACTTTCCTGATGATTCCTTCTCTTATCAGAGTGTCTAGTTTCTCCTTCAGTCTTTCCTTTAAAGCAACTGGCACCTTTCTTGCCGGGTGAATAACTGGTTCTGCATTTACTCTCAACTTTATCTTGTGTTCTCCTGGTAAACGTCCTACTCCTTTGAACACTTCCTTAGATTCCTCTGCCCAGTCACTGTGCATTGTTTATTTTTTTGTAGTGGCATCTTTACTCTTCTCTTGTATTGTCACTTCTTTATTCATGACATGGACTCTTTTTATTAACCCAAGCTGCATGCAAGTTTTCAGTCCCAGCATAGCTTGTTTATTTCCTTCCACCAGCACAAAAAGAACATCCTTCTTTTTCCCATTACCGGTTAGACTCACTCTGCACACTCCTTTTGTGGGTATGGTCTTCAGATGAACTTTTTTGTCACGCACCTTTGGCTTTTTCCTCAGTCTTTGAAAGTCTTTCATGGGCAGGATGTTTACCTGTGCCCCAGTGTCTAACTTCAGTGAAACGTCAGTGCCATTTATATCCAGGTGTGCTATCCACTCATCATCTGGAGCAGTTTGTCCATCTGCACTTGAGTCCACGAAGATTGGTGCTTCTTCGTCTTCACGGTCCCTCCTCTTTTCTAGAAGCTGGACTTTTTTCTTTGAATAACAGCACTTGGCAAAATGATCCTTTCCTCCACAATTCCTGCAGTCCTTTCCGAAAGCTGGGCATTTTCTCGGTGTATGTTTGTTGCCACACTTTCCACAGCCCCTGCTCTCTTGACTTGGCTTGTTCTTTTTGTTCTTTGACATAGCTCTTTCAGTGGCACTTCGAACTGCATCCACTTCTGCTGTCTCCTTCTCATCACTGAAAGAATTTAGCTGTGCCAATGCACATTCTGACGCTTGGCAAACTTTGATTGCCCTTTCTAATGTGAGGTCTGTCTCTTTTAACAATTGCATCCTCACTCTTTTATCTTGGACTCCTATTACTATTTGATCTCGAATCATGGAGTCACAAAGCGTTCCAAAATTACACGACTGGCTTTTCAGTCTCAAATCTGTAACGTACTGTTCAATGGATTCTGACTCTTTCTGCAGTCTATTTCTGAAGACATACCTCTCATAGGTCTCATTTTTCCTGGGTGTGCAGTATTGCTCGAATTTCTCAATCACAGCCTCATACTTATCTTTTTCGTCTTCCGTGAAAATAAATGTGTTATACACATCCAGTGCACTGCGTCCTGCCACTGTTAGCAGCAATGCTATTTTCCTCCGTTCACTACCATCCAGCCCAATGGCGAGTGCATAAAGTTCAAAACTTTGTTTGAAAGTTTTCCAATTCTCATTGATATTACCAGTCAACTTCAGTTCTTCTGGTGAACGGATGGAATTCATCATCTTTTAACATTTCTCCTGGTACCATGTAGTGACGAGGCTCACTCACCGAGTACACAGTGTTGAACTTGGCTTAAGGCAGCTTTATACTGCCATCTAGTGGCCTAGTTGATATGGAACACATATCAATACAATTTTTAATACATAAATCAAATGGCATTGTGCTGTTAAAATGACTGCTTTTGTGTAATGTTTTTGCATTTTTGTAGGATTTGAAATGTCTGCAGACTGGTGTGAGCACTGAGGATGAGGAGCCCAGAGCTGAATCCTGGAAATGGTGCCATGGATGAGACCCTCCATCTGCCCTTAACAGATTCTGATAGAGGGCCATGAGACTTAGACCTGAGCGCAAAAATGGATTCTCTAGATATTGAGATCCCACGTAGCATTTATGCCATTATAAATATCTCAACATCTCAGCTCTGGAAGGGTCTAGAGCCTCCATTTTTACACTCAGGTCTAAGTCTCATGGCCCTCTATCAGAATCCAAAATTTCAGAAGATCAGAGAAAAAAAAATACGGACAGTGGTACCCCTGTTAAAATGACTGCTTTTGTGTAATGTTTTTGCATTTTTGTAGGATCTGAAATGTCTGCAGACTGGTGTGAGCACTGAGGATGAGGAGCCCAGAGCTGAATCCTGGAAGTGGTGCCATGGATGAGACCCTCCATCTCTCCACCTGCCCTTATTGCCTCAGATTGATGGCAGTAGGATGTGGTGTTCAGCGCCTATAGACCTTATGTAGCCCAGCCCCATTTCAGCGGTTTTCTCCTTGTCTTTTGACTTCCGGTCTGTATTTTCGCAGCGATCTTGCATAGGTATGAATGAACTGCTCGTACAAAAGCTCCCCTTCGACATTTGTTAAGACATCTGCTTTAGAATGCTTATGATAAACATTACAATGCTCAGGAAAACTTTTGTTAACTCTACAATAAGTAAATCCACTTCACCAGCTAACAGCGATGCCATAGAAATATACAGAACCAAAAGTTCAAAGACAATTTTCTAAAGATGACAGCGCCCATGTTTCTCTGGTGCATAAGGTCTATAAATACATGCTTGTAGTTTGAATAAAGCTTTGTTTCATGTGTTAACGTGAATATGCATTTGTTTATTGTGATGATTACTTTTCTTTGTTCTTTTACTCATTTATTCATGTTTCTTATTGTTGTCCGTATATAAACTATACAGTAATTATTTAATTAATGTATGCATAATAATTAAGTCATCGATAGACTGACAATTGAGATGTTTCACTGCATTTAACAATATAAATGTATTCATGCATAACTATGTCATAAGACAAAACAAATTATATATTACTTGTTGTTTAAAGAAGTTTTAAAATTAAGTATTGGTCCGCATTTAATATTATTATTTTGTTCTAGTTTTGGGGTGGGCAAACAATGCAATTCATTCTGTGGTAATATTAATGTTTAAGGAGTGATACTTATTTTTCGAGTATAAAATCAACAGTTTTCTCCAAAGGAGAGGTCTTCGAGCAGCTGCCCGTCTCCTTTGTGCAGACATTGCAAACGCAGAGGAAAACTGTTCTAGATTGTGCTGTAGAGTTACTGATGTTATGAAGTGTTAGTGTACCTGTTGCTCTGTTCATATAATATTAAACTTATTGTTATGTGGATAGCAGATAAACCCAAACGCAGACAGACAAAGTTTATTATAACAGAAAACGGGAAAACAAAAACCCACGAGGGGGCAAAACAGACAGCCTGCGACAAAGACACAGTGGGCTCAGGACAAGACACGACGGGCACATGGAGGCTCTCTTGACAAGCTTGCTGGAGTGGGCTCATGGTCGAAGCCTGCTGGAGTGGACTCTGAGCAGTGTTAATTTTGGCACCCATTTTTGATTTAGTCTTAGTCTTCATCTTCAGACGAAAATGTTTATTGGTCTTATTTACATTACATTACATTTTGTCTTTCATAGTTTAGTCTAGTTTTAGAAGTCTAGTTTTAGTTGACGAAAAGTCATTGCAATTTTTGTCAACTTTTAGTCATTACATTTAGTCAAACTGCAGTTACCGAGATTAATTTTGGTAGTGATTTATATGTAGTCTTTACTATTTAGGGAAAAAAAAGGTAATTTATTTTTTTTCACTCTAGGCCAATTTAATTAAGCTTATGAGAAATTGAAACGTTTTGTTGACATTGCACTCATTAGCAGTAGCACTTGTGCAATTCTACATATCCATTTTCCTTAGTTCAGTGGTTCTCCAATTTTTCTCCAGTCACACCTTTCCATTAAGAGACAATATTTGCCCTTTTAATCGATTTTTCCTGTTATTTTTTTACCTTTATAAATATCTTTATAAAATAAATAATGCTTTAAGTGAGTCACCGAGTCATTCATTCATTCACTAACAAGCAATGCTGTCCTTATGAACGGATCATTCAATCTCACGCTTCGTTCAAAGCCACAGATTCGTTCACAAATGTAGAACATCACTTCTTCGTACCCTTTTGTTTGTTGAACTGATGTATAAAATCAATCAATTTCAATGTATAAAATCATATTCAGAAAACATTGCATTCTTGCTCGTATAATATGATCAACATTAAAAACACAGCTGGATGTCAGCCTGCATTTTGATCGCAGATTTAGTCGCACAAACAGCTCGAGCAGCTCGTGACAGAACCAAGACCGACATGAATGACGCTTTAAGTTGAAAATTTCAAATGAAGATCGCTGAACTAAAGTTTAACTTGTCTGTGTTTTCTGATCATCCACACACTTCTTCCGCAGTGTAGAGAGAGTGTGCGCATTGCAATGCGCGTGGTTGCCAGATAGGGCCTACTATTGAAAATACCACCTAAAATCGTGTTTTTTTTTAACAGAAATCTCTGACTGGGGATTTATAGTTTTGAAATCTGGCATAAGCATGAACGCTCGTAAAAACAGTCAAACTGTTGTTTTTCCTTTATTTGATAAAAAACAAGTGGTTTTAATTTTTTAAACACATTTCAGTCTCGTCTTTTTTCGTCAACGATATTGCATGTGTTGATATAGTCTCATTGATTGTTTAATGACGTGGGTTTCGTCTCTCATCATCTTGTCTTAGTCAGGGAAAAAAAGGTCATCAACGAACATTTTTCGTCATAGTTTTCGTTAACAAAATTAACACTGGTTCTGAGAAGGCGCCTGCTGGAGCGGGCTCATGGACGGCACCTGCTGGAGGAGAGAGGGAAACAGAGGACAAGAGGCTCCCTTCCTCCTGGGTCGCGGAGCAGTGGACATAGCAGGGCTAGTGACCAGTTGAGGAAGCACAGCAGGGACTGCAGTCTCAACGGAAGAGGACTCCGAAGCAGAGTCCCATGAGAACCGTCTCCCTCGTTTACCATGGAGACTTCGGGTGCAGATGACGCCTCAGGAGTCGAAGTGGATTGAGCCTGGTTCCCCTGCGTAACAACGGCTAAAACGTGACCCTCCGGTCCGGGATCACTGGCAGCCTGGCAGGTGGTGACGAGGTGGTGGAAGCCGGCGACCCCTTCTGAGATAAACAGTCCACCATATCTCGGAACAGGCGGTGGACCAGTCTCTCCCGTTCAGTCAAGGGAGGGGGAACAGGAAAGGAAGCCTGCCCTGCTTCATATCAGAGATTGTCTTCAACCACCAATGTTGAAGATCATCCGACTGGTGATTGAAAGAAGAAAGCATACTGTCAGCTGGGTTCAGTTGTGGCAGGTTCATTCTGATAGCAGATGAACCCAAGCGCAGACAGTATGCTTGCTAACACACAAGGTTTATTATAACAGAAAACAGGGGAAAACAAAAACCCACGAGGAGGTAAAACAGAGACAATACAAACGAGGGACAACTAAACTAAATAACACTTGACTAAATACTAAACTATTAACAAACAGCAAATACAAGCCGTTCTTCTGAGGCAAGGTACTCACAGGTAGACTCTCACAAAATGTGTTTGCACTAGACAGCAAACACAAGGGGATTATAAAGGGAGAAAGTAATTAGGGGAACAGGTGATACAGACTAGGTAATAATGACAGGATGAGGATAACAAGGGGGCGGGGTATTAAATAGACAACACAAGCACATGGCCCAAACAACAAAACATGCGCTTGCACACAAAACATGGTTCTGTCATGATCATGTCAAGACTAGAAAAATCAATGACATGATGGCAGAATCATGACACTTAATACATAGAATACATCATGGAATGATACCATAGTATGTAACAATCATATTGAAAAAAACAGTAAATATAAAGATCATTGCTTTATGTACATCATAATATGACATTATACAATTATATTTATACTCTAGAAAAAAAAAACAATAAAAAGGCTAAAAAATCTTCATAATAATTCTTCATACATAACAAAATCTGAGGGATTAAAAGAGGTAAATTCAACCAGAAAAAGAGGAAAATTTAAAAGAGAAACTTTGGGTAGAAAATAAAGAAATTAACAACATATTCAAGAGATGACGATTTTGGGGTTTCTTTATATATATATATATATGTATATATATATGTGTGTGTATGTGTGTGTGTGTATGTATGTTTGAATATAACACTGTCGGGTTTTTTCTCTTGATCTTCTCTGGATTCTGATAGAGGGCCATGGGACTTTAACCTGGCCCTAGCCAGATGAATTTCGCTCCGGCTAGCTCCACTCATCCATCTGGAACCGACCCATTGAAATGGCGTTTCAGAAGGCTGGGCCTTATCAAAAATCCTTGCATATGATTGGATAAGCCACTTGTCTGTCATCTTTATCGACGTGCTATTTCAACCAGTCACACCGAAGCCAACCCGTGATGCTGATGAGAGCGACACAGGAAAAAACAAAACAGAACAGCCGACATTCTCTGATGTTCTGTTCTCTGATGTTCTTTTAATGAAACAATATTAGGTAGATTGGACAACACGGATGAAATAGCAGCATCAATGTTAACACTTGCTTCCTCGATTAGAGCCGCCATTGTTGTCTGAATCAAAACAGTCTCACGGTCGCTTGTCCACTACGTCACATCTATGAAACTCCCGCGCTGCGTCCTGATTGGCTAAGCCATAGAGTTGGTTGGAGAAATCACTCTCAATGGAAGAGGTTCCAGATGGATGTGAGTGAAGCTAGGCGGAGCTAAGCGGAACGACGTTCATCTGGCTAGGGCCAGGTTAATGGGACTTAGATCTGAGTGCAAAAATGGAGGCTCTAGACCAGTCCAGAGCTGAGATATTGAGATCCCATGTAGCATTTATGCCATTATAAATATCTCAAAATCTCAGCTCTGGGAAGGTCTAGACTAGAGCCTCCATTTTTGCACTCAGGTCTAAGTCTCATGGCCCTCTATCAGAATCCAGAGTTTCGAGAGGATTGGGGATACTTAATTTTTTGCCCCCCCCCCCCCCCCCCAAAAAAAAAAAAAAAAAAAAAAAAAAAACCGTAAGGGGTAACACTGTCATTTTTTTTTCTGGTTGAAAATTTGAGTTTCGATATCTTGGCTCTGGAAGGGTCTAGAGCCTCCATTTTTGCGCGCTGGTCGAAGTCTCGTGGCCCTCTGTCAGAATCCAGAGTTTCAAGAAGATCGGAGGGGGTCAAAATTTCGGCCAAAAACGACAGTGTTACCCCTTATGTTTTTTTTTCAGGTCAAAACTTTGACATCCGATATCTCGGCTCTGGAAGGGTCTAGAGCCTCCATTTTTGCGCGCTGGTCGAAGTCTCGTGGCCCTCTGTCAGAATCCAGAGTTTCAAGAAGATCGGAGGGGGTCAAAATTTCGGCCAAAAACGACAGTGTTACCCCTTATGTTTTTTTTTCAGGTCAAAACTTTGACATCCGATATCTCGGCTCTGGAAGGGTCTAGAGCCTCCATTTTTGCGCGCTGGTCGAAGTCTCGTGGCCCTCTGTCAGAATCCAGAGTTTCAAGAAGATCGGAGGGGGTCAAAATTTCGGCCAAAAACGACAGTGTTACCCCTTATGTTTTTTTTTCAGGTCAAAACTTTGACATCCGATATCTCGGCTCTGGAAGGGTCTAGAGCCTCCATTTTTGCGCGCTGGTCGAAGTCTCGTGGCCCTCTGTCAGAATCCAGAGTTTCAAGAAGATCGGAGGGGGTCAAAATTTTGGCCAAAAACGACAGTGTTACCCCTTATGTTTTTTTTTCAGGTCAAAACTTTGACATCCGATATCTCGGCTCTGGAAGGGTCTAGAGCCTCCATTTTTGCGCGCTGGTCGAAGTCTCGTGGCCCTCTGTCAGAATCCAGAGTTTCAAGAAGATCGGAGGGGGTCAAAATTTCGGCCAAAAACGACAGTGTTACCCCTTATGTTTTTTTTTCAGGTCAAAACTTTGACATCCGATATCTCGGCTCTGGAAGGGTCTAGAGCCTCCATTTTTGCGCGCCGGTCGAAGTCTCGTGGCCCTCTGTCAGAATCCAGAGTTTCAAGAAGATCGGAAGGGGTCAAAATTTCGGCCAAAAACGACAGTGTTACCCCTTATGTTTTTTTTTTCAGGTCAAAACTTTGACATCCGATATCTCGGCTCTGGAAGGGTCTAGAGCCTCAATTTTTGCGCGCTGGTCGAAGTCTCGTGGCCCTCTGTCAGAATCCAGAGTTTCAAGAAGATCGGAGGGGGTCAAAATTTCGGCCAAAAACGACAGTGTTACCCCTTATGTTTTTTTTTCAGGTCAAAACTTTGACATCCGATATCTCGGCTCTGGAAGGGTCTAGAGCCTCCATTTTTGCGCGCTGGTCGAAGTCTCGTGGCCCTCTGTCAGAATCCAGAGTTTCAAGAAGATCGGAGGGGGTCAAAATTTCGGCCAAAAACGACAGTGTTACCCCTTATGTTTTTTTTTCAGGTCAAAACTTTGACATCCGATATCTCGGCTCTGGAAGGGTCTAGAGCCTCCATTTTTGCGCGCTGGTCGAAGTCTCGTGGCCCTCTGTCAGAATCCAGAGTTTCAAGAAGATCGGAGGGGGTCAAAATTTCGGCCAAAAACGACAGTGTTACCCCTTATGTTTTTTTTTCAGGTCAAAACTTTGACATCCGATATCTCGGCTCTGGAAGGGTCTAGAGCCTCCATTTTTGCGCGCTGGTCGAAGTCTCGTGGCCCTCTGTCAGAATCCAGAGTTTCAAGAAGATCGGAGGGGGTCAAAATTTCGGCCAAAAACGACAGTGTTACCCCTTATGTTTTTTTTCAGGTCAAAACTTTGACATCCGATATCTCGGCTCTGGAAGGGTCTAGAGCCTCCATTTTTGCGCGCTGGTCGAAGTCTCGTGGCCCTCTGTCAGAATCCAGAGTTTCAAGAAGATCGGAGGGGGTCAAAATTTCGGCCAAAAACGACAGTGTTACCCCTTATGTTTTTTTTTCAGGTCAAAACTTTGACATCCGATATCTCGGCTCTGGAAGGGTCTAGAGCCTCCATTTTTGCGCGCTGGTCGAAGTCTCGTGGCCCTCTGTCAGAATCCAGAGTTTCAAGAAGATCGGAGGGGGTCAAAATTTCGGCCAAAAACGACAGTGTTACCCCTTATGTTTTTTTTTCAGGTCAAAACTTTGACATCCGATATCTCGGCTCTGGAAGGGTCTAGAGCCTCCATTTTTGCGCGCTGGTCGAAGTCTCGTGGCCCTCTGTCAGAATCCAGAGTTTCAAGAAGATCGGAGGGGGTCAAAATTTCGGCCAAAAACGACAGTGTTACCCCTTATGTTTTTTTTTTCAGGTCAAAACTTTGACATCCGATATCTCGGCTCTGGAAGGGTCTAGAGCCTCCATTTTTGCGCGCTGGTCGAAGTCTCGTGGCCCTCTGTCAGAATCCAGAGTTTCAAGAAGATCGGAGAGGGTCAAAATTTCGGCCAAAAACGACAGTGTTACCCCTTATGTTTTTTTTCAGGTCAAAACTTTGACATCCGATATCTCGGCTCTGGAAGGGTCTAGAGCCTCCATTTTTGCGCGCTGGTCGAAGTCTCGTGGCCCTCTGTCAGAATCCAGAGTTTCAAGAAGATCGGAGGGGGTCAAAATTTCGGCCAAAAACGACAGTGTTACCCCTTATGTTTTTTTTTCAGGTCAAAACTTTGACATATGATATCTCGGCTCTGGAAGGGTCTAGAGCCTCCATTTTTGCGCGCCGGTCGAAGTCTCGTGGCCCTCTGTCAGAATCCAGAGTTTCAAGAAGATCGGAGGGGGTCAAAATTTCGGCCAAAAATGACAGTGTTACCCCTTATGTTTTTTTTTCAGGTCAAAACTTTGACATCCGATATCTCGGCTCTGGAAGGGTCTAGAGCCTCCATTTTTGCGCGCTGGTCGAAGTCTCGTGGCCCTCTGTCAGAATCCAGAGTTTCAAGAAGATCGGAGGGGGTCAAAATTTCGGCCAAAAACGACAGTGTTACCCCTTATGTTTTTTTTTCAGGTCAAAACTTTGACATCCGATATCTCGGCTCTGGAAGGGTCTAGAGCCTCCATTTTTGCGCGCTGGTCGAAGTCTCGTGGCCCTCTGTCAGAATTCAGAGTTTCAAGAAGATCGGAGGGGGTCAAAATTTCGGCCAAAAATGACAGTGTTACCCCTTACGTTTTTTTTTCAGGTCAAAACTTTGATATCCGATATCTCGGCTCTGGAAGGGTCTAGAGCCTCCATTTTTGCGCGCTGGTCGAAGTCTCGTGGCCCTCTGTCAGAATCCAGAGTTTCAAGAAGATCGGAGGGGGTCAAAATTTCGGCCAAAAACGACAGTGTTACCCCTTATGTTTTTTTTCAGGTCAAAACTTTGACATCCGATATCTCGGCTCTGGAAGGGTCTAGAGCCTCCATTTTTGCGCGCTGGTCGAAGTCTCGTGGCCCTCTGTCAGAATCCAGAGTTTCAAGAAGATCGGAGGGGGTCAAAATTTCAGCCAAAAACGACAGTGTTACCCCTTATGTTTTTTTTTCAGGTCAAAACTTTGACATCCGATATCTCGGCTCTGGAAGGGTCTAGAGCCTCCATTTTTGCGCGCTGGTCGAAGTCTCGTGGCCCTCTGTCAGAATCCAGAGTTTCAAGAAGATCGGAGGGGGTCAAAATTTCGGCCAAAAACGACAGTGTTACCCCTTATGTTTTTTTTTCAGTCAAAACTTTGACATCCGATATCTCGGCTCTGGAACGATCTAGAGCCTCCATTTTTGCGCGCTGGTCGAAGTCTCGTGGCCCTTTGTCAGAAACCAGAGTTTCAAGAAGATCGGAGGGGGTCAAAATTTCGGCCAAAAACGACAGTGTTACCCCTTATGTTTTTTTTTCAGGTCAAAACTTTGACATCCGATATCTCGGCTCTGGAAGGGTCTAGAGCCTTCATTTTTGCGCGCTGGTCGAAGTCTCGTGGCCCTCTGTCAGAATCCAGAGTTTCAAGAAGATCGGAGGGGGTCAAAATTTCGGCCAAAAACGACAGTGTTACCCCTTATGTTTTTTTTTTCAGGTCAAAACTTTGACATCCGATATCTCGGCTCTAGAAGGGTCTAGAGCCTTCATTTTTGCGCGCTGGTCGAAGTCTCGTGGCCCTCTGTCAGAATCCAGAGTTTCAAGAAGATCGGAGGGGGTCAAAATTTCGGCCAAAAACGACAGTGTTACCCCTTATGTTTTTTTTCAGGTCAAAACTTTGACATCCGATATCTCGGCTCTGGAAGGGTCTAGAGCCTCCATTTTTGCACGCTGGTCGAAGTCTCGTGGCCCTCTGTCAGAATCCAGAGTTTCAAGAAGATCGGAGGGGGTCAAAATTTCGGCCAAAAACGACAGTGTTACCCCTTATGTTTTTTTTTCAGGTCAAAACTTTGACATCCGATATCTCGGCTCTGGAAGGGTCTAGAGCCTCCATTTTTGCGCGCTGGTCGAAGTCTCGTGGCCCTCTGTCAGAATTCAGAGTTTCAAGAAGATCGGAGGGGGTCAAAATTTCGGCCAAAAACGACAGTGTTACCCCTTACGTTTTTTTTTCAGGTCAAAACTTTGACATCCGATATCTCGGCTCTGGAAGGGTCTAGAGCCTTCATTTTTGCGCGCTGGTCGAAGTCTCATGGCCCTCTGTCAGAATCCAGAGTTTCAAGAAGATTGGAGGGGGTCAAAATTTCGGCCAAAAACGACAGTGTTACCCCTTATGTTTTTTTTTTCAGGTCAAAACTTTGACATCCGATATCTCGGCTCTGGAAGGGTCTAGAGCCTCCATTTTTGCGCGCTGGTCGAAGTCTCGTGGCCCTCTGTCAGAATCCAGAGTTTCAAGAAGATCGGAGGGGGTCAAAATTTCGGCCAAAAACGACAGTGTTACCCCTTATGTTTTTTTTTCAGGTCAAAACTTTGACATCCGATATCTCGGCTCTGGAAGGGTCTAGAGCCTCCATTTTTGCGCGCTGGTCGAAGTCTCGTGGCCCTCTGTCAGAATCCAGAGTTTCAAGAAGATCGGAGGGGGTCAAAATTTCGGCCAAAAACGACAGTGTTACCCCTTATGTTTTTTTTTTCAGGTCAAAACTTTGACATCCGATATCTCGGCTCTAGAAGGGTCTAGAGCCTTCATTTTTGCGCGCTGGTCGAAGTCTCGTGGCCCTCTGTCAGAATCCAGAGTTTCAAGAAGATCGGAGGGGGTCAAAATTTCGGCCAAAAACGACAGTGTTACCCCTTATGTTTTTTTTCAGGTCAAAACTTTGACATCCGATATCTCGGCTCTGGAAGGGTCTAGAGCCTCCATTTTTGCACGCTGGTCGAAGTCTCGTGGCCCTCTGTCAGAATCCAGAGTTTCAAGAAGATCGGAGGGGGTCAAAATTTCGGCCAAAAACGACAGTGTTACCCCTTATGTTTTTTTTTTTCAGGTCAAAACTTTGACATCCGATATCTCGGCTCTGGAAGGGTCTAGAGCCTCCATTTTTGCGCGCTGGTCGAAGTCTCGTGGCCCTCTGTCAGAATCCAGAGTTTCAAGAAGATCGGAGGGGGTCAAAATTTCGGCCAAAAACGACAGTGTTACCCCTTATGTTTTTTTTTCAGGTCAAAACTTTGACATCCGATATCTCGGCTCTGGAAGGGTCTAGAGCCTCCATTTTTGCGCGCTGGTCGAAGTCTCGTGGCCCTCTGTCAGAATCCAGAGTTTCAAGAAGATCGGAGGGGGTCAAAATTTCGGCCAAAAACGACAGTGTTACCCCTTATGTTTTTTTTTTCAGGTCAAAACTTTGACATCCGATATCTCGGCTCTGGAAGGGTCTAGAGCCTTCATTTTTGCGCGCTGGTCGAAGTCTCGTGGCCCTCTGTCAGAATCCAGAGTTTCAAGAAGATCGGAGGGGGTCAAAATTTCGGCCAAAAACGACAGTGTTACCCCTTATGTTTTTTTTTTCAGGTCAAAACTTTGACATCCGATATCTCGGCTCTGGAAGGGTCTAGAGCCTCCATTTTTGCGCGCTGGTCGAAGTCTCGTGGCCCTCTGTCAGAATCCAGAGTTTCAAGAAGATCGGAGGGGGTCAAAATTTCGGCCAAAAACGACAGTGTTACCCCTTATGTTTTTTTTTCAGGTCAAAACTTTGACATCCGATATCTCGGCTCTGGAAGGGTCTAGAGCCTCCATTTTTGCGCGCTGGTCGAAGTCTCGTGGCCCTCTGTCAGAATCCAGAGTTTCAAGAAGATCGGAGGGGGTCAAAATTTCGGCCAAAAACGACAGTGTTACCCCTTATGTTTTTTTTTTCAGGTCAAAACTTTGACATCCGATATCTCGGCTCTAGAAGGGTCTAGAGCCTTCATTTTTGCGCGCTGGTCGAAGTCTCGTGGCCCTCTGTCAGAATCCAGAGTTTCAAGAAGATCGGAGGGGGTCAAAATTTCGGCCAAAAACGACAGTGTTACCCCTTATGTTTTTTTTCAGGTCAAAACTTTGACATCCGATATCTCGGCTCTGGAAGGGTCTAGAGCCTCCATTTTTGCACGCTGGTCGAAGTCTCGTGGCCCTCTGTCAGAATCCAGAGTTTCAAGAAGATCGGAGGGGGTCAAAATTTCGGCCAAAAACGACAGTGTTACCCCTTATGTTTTTTTTTCAGGTCAAAACTTTGACATCCGATATCTCGGCTCTGGAAGGGTCTAGAGCCTCCATTTTTGCGCGCTGGTCGAAGTCTCGTGGCCCTCTGTCAGAATCCAGAGTTTCAAGAAGATCGGAGGGGGTCAAAATTTCGGCCAAAAACGACAGTGTTACCCCTTATGTTTTTTTTTCAGGTCAAAACTTTGACATCCGATATCTCGGCTCTGGAAGGGTCTAGAGCCTTTTGCGCGCTGGTCGAAGTCTCGTGGCCCTCTGTCAGAATCCAGAGTTTCAAGAAGATCGGAGGGGGTAAAAATTTCGGCCAAAAACGACAGTGTTACCCCTTATGTTTTTTTTTTCAGGTCAAAACTTTGACATCCGATATCTCGGCTCTGGAAGGGTCTAGAGCCTCCATTTTTGCGCGCTGGTCGAAGTCTCGTGGCCCTCTGTCAGAATCCAGAGTTTCAAGAAGATCGGAGGGGGTCAAAATTTCGGCCAAAAACGACAGTGTTACCCCTTATGTTTTTTTTTCAGGTCAAAACTTTGACATCCGATATCTCGGCTCTGGAAGGGTCTAGAGCCTCCATTTTTGCGCGCTGGTCGAAGTCTCGTGGCCCTCTGTCAGAATCCAGAGTTTCAAGAAGATCGGAGGGGGTCAAAATTTCGGCCAAAAACGACAGTGTTACCCCTTATGTTTTTTTTTCAGATCAAAACTTTGACATCCGATATCTCGGCTCTGGAAGGGTCTAGAGCCTCCATTTTTGCGCGCTGGTCGAAGTCTCGTGGCCCTCTGTCAGAATCCAGAGTTTCAAGAAGATCGGAGGGGGTCAAAATTTCGGCCAAAAACGACAGTGTTACCCCTTATGTTTTTTTTTTCAGCTCAAAACTTTGACATCCGATATCTCGGCTCTGGAAGGGTCTAGAGCCTCCATTTTTGCGCGCTGGTCGAAGTCTCGTGGCCCTCTGTCAGAATCCAGAGTTTCAAGAAGATCGGAGGGGGTCAAAATTTCGGCCAAAAACGACAGTGTTACCCCTTATGTTTTTTTTTCAGGTCAAAACTTTGACATCCGATATCTCGGCTCTGGAAGGGTCTAGAGCCTCCATTTTTGCGCGCTGGTCGAAGTCTCGTGGCCCTCTGTCAGAATCCAGAGTTTCAAGAAGATCGGAGGGGGTCAAAATTTCGGCCAAAAACGACAGTGTTACCCCTTATGTTTTTTTTTTCAGGTCAAAACTTTGACATCCTTAAGGCGCTTCATATTTGGGTTGACTCTCAATCCAAAGTTCCATGGAGAGAAATTGAAGCTGACAAGGTTAAACCACATAGGCTCCAAGATATTCTGTTTGCTGGTACAGGAAATAAAAATAAGTATAAATTCGGCCCAGTTGTGGCCAATTCCATTAGGATCTGGAAAAGGGTTGAACGTCTAATGGGAGGACCATTCAAATTTTGTAGCAACACACCTTTATGGCACAACTTTAATTTTCTATGTGGAAATCAGCCGTTTGTCCAGCCTTCTTGGTCTTCGCTGGGTATAAACACATACGGTGACTTATTTGATAACCAGGGACTCTGCGCACTTCAAGAACTAAGAACTAAGTTTTGTTTACCAGCATCCTCATTTTTTGTCTTTTTTCAATTACGCTCGGCTCTCAAGGCATATGGGGTTCCCTGGGAGTCCCCTATTTCCCCCCATCCTATGTGGGATTGGATCGCACCATCTTCTGGTCGGCCCTCTGTTTCTTTAATATACAGTAGAGTTAATGATCACATTGCAAAGCCTCTTTCTATTAAATCCATCTGGAGTCGTGAATTATCTGATTTTAATTTATCTCTCGACTGGGAGAGGGTGTGGTCTAATCTAGCTTTAACCTCTAAAAACTTGGCTCATCGTCTTATCCATTATAAAGTCATCCATAGAGCATACATAACCCCTTACAAGAGGTTCAAAATGAAACTGCAATCAACTTTTAACTGCCATATTTGTAACACTCTATCGTCAGGTACTTTTCTTCATATGTTTTGGGAGTGTCCAATTGTTGCCGACATATGGGATAATGTAAATTTGGTTTTATCCTCCTTACTACAAATTGATTACCTGCCTAATCCAGGTTTATGTCTTCTCAATGATGATTCTGACTTCTGTATAAGTTTGCTGAAAAAAAAAATGTTGTTTGCTGGGTTTACAGCTGCGAAGAAAACAATAATACAGAACTGGTTTACTCCACACATGTGTGCAAAAACATATTGGATCCATAGCCTCCACAAAATAGTGACATATGAATGTACAACAGCGCGAATTAACAAGGCTAAACCCAGTACCGTTGGTGCTTGGCAATGTTTTTCTTCAGAAATTTTGGATTATAAAAAGGAATGATTGTATAAAGATCTCTTATTTTATATTGCTTTTTATTTATCGGTATTATGCTATGTTCTCTGTCATGCTGTACATGATGTGTCTGTTGTTCCCCCTTTCCTGTCAATTTTTTTTTTTTTTTTTTTTTTAATTAATTTTCTTGTAGATGTTGTTTTATCTTTGTTTTTAAAGGCAATAAAGAGTTGATCACAAAAAAAAAAACTTTGACATCCGATATCTCGGCTCTGGAAGGGTCTAGAGCCTCCATTTTTGCGCGCTGGTCGAAGTCTTGTGGCCCTCTGTCAGAATCCAGAGTTTCAAGAAGATCGGAGGGGGTCAAAATTTCGGCCAAAAACGACAGTGTTACCCCTTATGTTTTTTTTCAGGTCAAAACTTTGACATCCGATATCTCGGCTCTGGAAGGGTCTAGAGCCTA